>JBCNJP010000018.1:9724318-9750804 GCA_039602395.1 Deinandra increscens subsp. villosa | reverse complement strand
AAAATAGATAATATGGTTTTACGAAAATACTCATGGTTTCTAGTTAGTTTTTAATACCAGTTAGTGATTTGGATCAAAATGGCTGAAATTAGAAACGTGAGGAAAGCTGAGAAGAAAAAAAATTGTACTGAAATGACAAAAACTTATAAACCTCAAGGACGAAAATGGCAATTAACTTTATAAACTACAAACACTTATATACCTAAGGGCAACGATGTGAAACTAAATTTAAAACCGATGTGACGCTTAAAAATAATTTAAAATGAAAATAAAAAAAATACTAATAAATGTGTTGCCACGAGGGCACAAAATAGTTGCATTGTTATAACGCTACGTAAAGAAAAAGAAATAAAAAAAATTACGTAGTAGCCCAAATGCTTAAACTATCGACTCTATGACCTACAATCTATGTTACACTTTTGTTCCTATTACACCACTAACTCGTGTGGCTAAATTCATTTACACGGAAAATAAAGAATAAAAAAAACTTTATCTTACATGATTGTGCATATTACTCTTCTGTTAAATTCCTTGTGCTTAGATAAAAAAAAACAATATACCACCAACTTGTATGCTAAATTCTTTGAAATTAAAAATAATAAAGAATCTGTGTTACACGACTACATCTATTACACTATCAATTTTTTGCTAAACTCATTGCGCTCAAATAAATAACAGAAAAACAAAACAAAAAAAACACACAAAAAAGGAAAAATTAGAAGTTGTGTTTTGTATAATAGAATAATATAATATAGATATAAGCTTTAGATAAAACTTCATTTAAAATTTATCTTATTATTCAATTTTTTTAGCCGACTAACAAATGCTCTGGAAAGCGATAAAATATTTACACCAGTTTATTCCATGAATAATCCTCCTTTGTGAGCAGTCGGTTTAAACCTAAAAGCTTAGGGATCGAACTTGTGAACTTTCTGTATGGCACGGTACTGAACACTTAAATGCGAATTTGTAAACAGAATGATAACAATATTATTTTTATTATATTAGAACAATATTACAATATTACAGAAAGTGGTAGAAATAGAATAAGTAAATAAATACGAAAAACAGAAAAATAAATAATGAAAGACGAAGCCAGAGCTTGTGTTGAACACGATTTTCTTAAAACAGATTTCGATCTGTTTCCCAGGATACGATAGCTAAAGCAACGTATTTCCGAAGTGTTTACTTGCCTGAGATCGTAGAGAGAGTCGAGGAAGAAGAGGAGAATGATTTTCTGGTGTGATTTTCCTGTCTGCTATGGTCGGGTTTAAATAGCTATTGAGTGATGTGCAAGACAACAATCAGTATTAAACGCGCAAATCAGTTTCCAAAATAAATGATTGCGTATTAACTGGAATGTAGTGTACTCCAAGATCAAATCGTTTCCAAAAATAGCTACTGGGAGGAGCAAAAACCCGGTATGCGCGAACCCGACCGTTTTCGAGTCGCATTTATGTCCGCAGGATGCGCGCCCAGGTTTTTTATCCGAGTTTCTCATTTTTCTGCACACACCCCCCCCCCCCCCCGCGCACGTAGATGTTGGAGTATAAAGTAACAGTACAATTTGATAACCATCCAAGTTCCTTGGCTTATAAACCACATATCACTTTGAGCCACTTCCAATGTGGGACAAGTGCATCTAGCTTCAAATAGTATAGTTTGTAGACCACACTTTGAGCATCGATATCTCATTCACCTCTTAGTCACTTTGGACGTTTAATATCTCGTTGGAAAGCCCTTGTCCTAGGCTATTCAACCATATCAAATAACCGATCTAATTATTATATCCATATAAATAATTAGGTCCAAAGTTAGGAAAAAATTATTTTTTTTTCCTATATTTTTTCAAAAATCCCCCACATGAATGGAGATCGATGGAGCAATGTTCTCGATCATTCTGAAATCTGAACAGTTGAGTCTTGCGTAGGATAGGTAGGTGTCCCCTTTGAACCTTCCCTTGTAAGATGTACTTAGCCTCCTGGCTGTCAGTAGATGGCGATGTCTTTGAACTGAGTTGCTGTTTGCGTAGGCGACAAGCCGACAATACACTTTACACATGACTCTTCCTGACAGTATCAACTCCTCATAGTCGTGTCCTTTATGGTCCTGAACACTTTCCTGGTTCTGCGAGAGTCTTAAGAAATTAGCCCCCATATTTCTCTTCGAAGCGACCCCACTTCTCTCTCACATAGGTGATTCCTCGAATCATTAAAAGCTGGAAGCTTATCCTCACTATCACTTTTCAATAAAGAAACGGGTTTGGAAGATTGGAAACTTCCTTTTAGTTTTGGGTGTAGTCATATCATGATTTCCCCCACAGTGACCTCCTCAATTCATACAAGTAAGTTGTCCTGTTGAACCTAGATATTGGGATCTCAAGTCACATATGTTAGGTTTCCTTCGTATGAATTATACATTCACGGGCTTCAATCCCATTCCTCTTGTTGACTTATATACTGCCTCTCTGCTTAAGCTTTTAGTAAGCGGATCCGCTATATTATCAGCTGACCTTACATAGTCAATTGTGATAATCCCTGTTGAGAGCAGTTGTCATATAGTGTTATGTCTACGTCGAATGTGTCGAGACTTCCCATTATATATTGCGCTATGAGCTCTACCAATCACTGATTGGCTATCACAATGTATAGTAATGGTCGTTACCGGCTTGGGCCACCTGGGTATGTCCTCGGTAAATTGACGTAACCACTCAGCTTCTTCTCCGCCTTTGTCCAAATAAATAAACTCAGATTCCATCGTTGATCTGGCTATAACGGTTTGCTTGGACGATTTCCAAGACACAGCTATACTACTAGTGTAAACACGTATCCACTAGTTGATCTTGAATCCTTTATATAATTATATCAGAGATCCAGTTCGCATCAGTGTATCCTTCAATTACTGCTGGGTGTCATGAGTAATGTAGTTCGCATTCATGAGTGTACCTCAAATATCTTAGTAACCTTGTTATACTTTTCCAATGTTCAACACCTGGATTACTAGTATATCTACTTAACTTGCTTACAGCATATTCTATATCAGGTCTTGTACAACTCATCAAATACATAAGACTACCAATGATATATCCCAAGAATCACATCCCTCAAACCCATGTCTTTCATGTTGAACCTTGCTTTCAACATATCCTTCGTGGATGTGATCATCTTATCATTACTACCTATGACAAGCATCAACGTAAAGACATAAGATGACATATCCATTTGGTGTCTCTTTCATGTAGACACACTTGTCGCATTCATTGATCATGAATCCCTTTTCTATCATGACAGAATCAAACTTTTGATGCCATTGTTTAGGGGCTAGCTTCAATCCATACAATGACTTCACAAGTTTGCACACTTTCTTTTCTTGCCCTTTCGCCACAAAACCCTCGGGTTGTTCCATGTAAATTTCCTCTTCTAAACCTCCGTTTAGAACGGCGGTCTTTACATCCATTTGGTGAACCTCCAAATTCCGAATGGCGACTATTGCAAGTACCATTCTTATAGACGTTATTCGGGTCACTGGAGAGTAAGTGTCAAAATAGTCCAGACCCTCCTTTTGTCTGTAACCCTTAATCACCAATCTTACCTTGAACTTGTCAATGGTGCCATCCGCTTTCATCTTTTTCTTAAAGATCAATTTGTAACCTAGTGGTTTGCATCCCGGAGGAAGATCCACTAGTTCCCACGTATGGTTTTGTAAAACAGAGTCTATTTCACTTTTAATGGCTTCTTTCCATTGAGTTCCTTCGGAAGAAGTAATCGCTTCTCTATATGTGTTTGGTTCACTATCCAGCATATAAGAAACAAAATCGGGACCAAACGATTTTTCAACCCTAGCTCTCTTACTTCTTCTTGGTGCGGTCTCTTCTTCTTCAGATTGTTCTTGTCTATCTTGACTTTCTGGTTCATTATCATGATCGGCCTCCCTAGGAATATCAGTCTCGCTTGGTAGATCATTGGGAGTTAGACAAGGAAACACATCCTCGAAGAATGAGGCATTACGAGATTCCATGAAAGTACCTTTGTGTATATCGGGAATTTTAGACTCGTGTACCACAAATCGATAGGCGCTACTATGATGTGCATATCCAATGACTATGCAATCTACCGTTTCTTGGTCCTATTTTTACCACTTTAGGTGGTGGAACAACCACCTTGGCCAAACGCCCCCACACTTTGAGGCGTTTGTAAGAAGGTTTCATGCCCCTAAATAATTCATAAGGGGTTTCGTCCTTCTTTTCCCGGGGTGTCCTATTCAAAAGGTAGTTAGCCGAGAATATGGCATCCCCCCACATGTCCTGGCTCAAACCAGAGCTTAGCAACATGACATTCATCATTTCCTTCAAGGTTCGGTTCTTTTTTTCAGCAATGCCGTTTTGTTGAGGTGAGTAGGGAGCAGTGAATTCATGTCTAATTCCATATTGCTCACAAAGGTTAGCAAATGGTGACACATATTCACCTTCTCTATCGCTTCTCAACACCTTTATTTTCTTGTTGAGTTTGTTCTCAACTTCGTTTTTATATAGTACAAACTTCTCAATTGCTTCATCTTTACTTTTTAATAAATATACATAGCAGAATTTTGTACTATCGTCGATGAATGTGATGAAATATTTATTTCCAGCTTTCGTTGGTCTTGATTTTAAATCACAAATATACGTGTGAATCATATCAAGGGGTTCGGTGTTACGTTCAACCGAATGGAACGATGTTCTAGTAAGTTTGGATTAAACACAAATTTTACATTTATATTTAGAGTCAATATGAAATTTAGGTATACTTTTTAGTTTAATTAAGCGTCTAATGGAGTCAAAATTGACATGCCGAGCCAATGACTCCCAAAGTTATTTAGAGTCGAAATTTAGGTATCCTCAGTTTTATACTTCCGCTCCAATGACCCCCAAAGTTCTTTGGCAGTCTTGGTTTTGAAATAAACATTGTAGAGGGAGTCGGCCATGTCGTTAAGAACATAATTCCTGCACAAAAAGTCTGAATGTTCCCACGCTTGTACTGCGCTAAGACTTTGGGCATCAGCATCCCCTTCAATCTTTGGGGCACTCTCAGACAAGAACCTCGCAAGGTTAAGAGTAGTCAGATAAAACAGCATCTTTTGCTGCCATCTCTTAAGGTTCAAACCATTGAACTTTTCCGGTTTTTTAGCATGATTCGCCACAACATTGGGTAACGGCGCAATCACCGGAGTGGTCACCACCAGGGGCGGAACTAGAATTTTTTTTGAGGAGGTTCACAATTTTTTTTACGAAGTCTCTATTTTTATTTATTTCATTTTCATAGAAACATACATAAAGAAATTTGGTTCGGATCGTGTCGATCACATATGATAAATACAACACAAAAACAAAAGAATTATCGTCATTAGATTTACAAATTTATACGAAACCTACCATACGTTGCCCCTCATTTACTCTTCTCGCTAGATTTAATAATAATACAAAAGTTGGAAAAAAGGTGCAGAGTCGAAGAATAAAAGGTCATTTACTTTTTCACTAAAAATAATTAAAAAAAAACTGGGAAAAAGGTGCAGAATGGAACAAAAAAAAGATGGGGACAATGGACAAAAAAAGAAGGAAAAATGGAATGCAAGAGACTCGAACTTGCACCTTCTTACAATCTAGAGGATGATATTACCACTAAGCTAGTGGAATAATTTGTTATATGTTGTCAAACTCTATATTTAATAACTTCTCACCATAAAAAAAATTAATTTAAAAACCTTTCACATAATTTCCACTCTACGTATGAAGTTGAGGGGGTCCCCGGGACCCTCTGGGCCTATTACAGGTCCGCCCCTGGTCACCACAAAAGCGGTAGGACCAGTACTAACCATCGGGGTAGTAACTTGAGTAGTCATCCCGAGATCACAGAGACGGCGATATAAATTAGATAGAATTCAAAAATTCTAATGTAATATTGTTCGTGACACTATTAAGTGTTCGTAACGAAAGCAGAAAAAGTTATAACAATGGGTTTACAAATTCGAACAACTAAGGTGTTTGAATCTGTTTTAAGACTGTATGCCACGGTACTAGAAACTCAAATGCGAATTTGTAAAGAATTTGATAATAATATTATTTTTATTGAATTAGAACAATATTACAATACTACAGAAAGGGATAGAAGCAGAATAAGTAGATAAATACGAAAAATAGAAAAATAAATAACGAAAGACGAAGCCAGAGCTCGTGTTGAACACGATTTCCTTAAAACAGATTTTGGTCCGTTTCCTAGGATACGGTGTGTAACAGCCCAAGCAGCCGTATCAGATATTGTTCGCTTTGGTAGCCGGCATGCCCTTAGCATCCGCCCCTCACGATTTTAAAAGGTGTCTGATAGGGTAGGTATCCAGCCCCATATAAGGAAGCTTTCGTTTCCCTTCCCAACCATTGTAGGATGTTACAATCCCCCCCCCCCCATCTTAGGAAGCCTAGCGTCCTCGCTGGCACACCGGCCCGACCCTGGCTCTGATACCATTTATAACAGCCCAAGCAACCGTATCAGATATTGTCCGCTTTGGTAGTCGGCATGCCCTCAGGCATCCGCCCCTCACGGTTTTAAAACGCGTCTGATAGGGAAGGTATCCAGCCCCATATAAGGAAACTTCGTTCCCCTTCTCAACCAATGTGGGATGTTACATGGTGGCTAAAGTAACGTATTGCCGGAGTGTTTACATGGCTGAGATCGCAGAGAGAGTCGAGGAGGAAGAGGAGAATGATTTTCTGGTGTGATTTTCCTGTCTGCTATGGTCGGGTTTAAATAGCCACAAGATGTGGTGATGTCCAAGACAACAATCAGTATTAAACGCTCATATCAGTTTCCAAAATAACTGATTGCGTATTAACTGGAATGGAGTGTCCTCCAAGATTAAATCGTTTCCAAAAATAGTTAGCGGGAGGAGAAAAACCCAATCATCGTCACTAACAACTCGAAGTCCTCGTGATTTTTTATTACTTGGATTGAATTTTATAATAAGGGGCGGGTGCATTTCACCACTAAATTTGAAAGGAAAGCGTAGTAAATTATGGAGTCAATCATGCATCCATTCATGTGGACATCATCCATACATGCATCTCTTTTTATTTGTAACATATGACCTTGATAGTAGCTTAAATCAAATAATTATATTTGTCTAAAATATCTTTTTTATTATACTTATATTATGATAGGGTTGTCAATGGTTTTGAGGTTGTAAAGTAAATTATATGTATGTATGTATATGAGGTGAATGTACTATAAATTGTTATTTCCGCGACAAGTATGAAAAGGATATTGTATCATTATCCATTCAATAGTTTATTAAAATTAGGTAAGTTATTTTAGAAGCACTTATTCACACTCCTATATACATACTACTAAATTTTATAATGAAAATTTTAAGGAGAAAAAACTTACATTTATATATTAAAAATTAGTGTGTGTGTGTGTGTGGGGGGGGGGGGGGGGGGGGGTTGTAGTAGTCTTATAATTAAACTTGAAAATTAAACTTTCTTATAATTAAACTTGAAATTTAAAAGAGAAATTAAAAATATCCTTTAGTGAACAACAATGATAATAGAATTTGAATGATTATATATAACTGAGTAAAAACAAGTCAAATACAAGATATTATCTTTCAAATATATAAACGAGTACCGCGCATTGTAAGTTTTCATCATCACAACATCGTGTGAGCTTTACTAATACTAATGTGTGTGTAGATGGTGGCATGCAACAAAAGAGAACCCATATTTATTGTGTTAACTTTATATATGTTTCATTTGCCTAACTTAATTTAAAAAAGTTTAAGATTTATACGAAAAATAATATATACATGATTAGAACACCTAATAAAAGTTGAATGATTTTAGAGAGATAAAAGAAAAATGAAGTGACTTTAAAGAAATACTTAAAAAACTTAATTGCTATTCTATAAACTTACCCTCCAAAAACATATAGACTCCTTTAAAAATTTATGACAGACCTCCTTTATTCTTTATAGAACACAAGAAAATGTTTTTGAAAATTTTGGATAAGCCACTTTTAGTATTTTTATAATGCAAGTTTGAATTTATAATCATCGTAGTTTGTATGTCAAAATCTTAAGAGGTTGAATTTTTACTAAAATTTAATGTAAATTTTTAACCTAACCATTTTTTAACTGACCTATTATAATATAACTTCTTTTTAACCCCACTCAAACATATCCCGATTCCATTATTCTCACTGTGTATTTTTTATGAACAGTAAAGACTCGGATATGCGTGATCACCATGGCAAAATAGATCACCCTTCCCGTCCAAATAATAGAGCACAAACTCTCTTATGAAAAGTCATGAGGGTGCCGCTCAGGGGCTGCTCGGGGCCTTGGTCGGGAGGGTGACCACCTAGGGCCCGACTTTTCGAGGGGCCTATATTTTTTAAAAGTTTTGTTAAATATATAAATTTTAGCTTTTTTGTAATCTTTTAGAGTGGAGGGACTAGTTTAGTATATTTGTAAGAGTATTTTAATTAAAAAAATATTCTAATTACCCATCCCTTTTACCTACCCTTGATCGCATAAAACCGAGACTTAAAAAACTTTCAATCGTCCTTCTTGTCCCCTTTGCGACTTGAAGAACTGACCAGGGACCAAGCTATGAAGCCACTGTCGTCCACCCACCAAGTTGTGACACTGTGACCGCTACCGCTCACCAGACGCCCGGACACTTGAATTGAAGCCACATTGTCGTTGGTAATCATCTTCTATTTTTTCAATCTTTTAGGGTTTTAAAATTCGAAATTTTAGGGGTAATTACTAATTAGATGGTTTCTATTATTTTGATGTTTAAGTTTGTGTTTTTATTATCAGTTATATAATAGTGATTTGTTTATTTAAAATTTATCATTTATTTTTGTTCAAATTTCAAACTATTGAGTTTTCTTTACATTGTTAGATTTACTTCATTTCAGATTATGCCCCTCCAAATCGTTATACAAATACCAAAGTGGGGGTGAGAAACGTAAAAGTGCTAAGACTCACGATTCGATTAACTATTTTGTAGAATCAGGCTACCAAGGATAAGTGGATAGGTGAGGACCTAAGACGAGCTATTAAGGTAGTTCGATTACAAGGGGGGAAGATAAGTCTTCTGGTGATCAGTCGACTCGGCACTTGAGGTCTCCCGGTGATCAATCCACTCGGCAGTTGAGGATCTTCTGGTAACCATTCGACTCGGCAGTTGAGGTCTTCAGGTAACCAGTTGACTCGGCAGTTGAGGTCTTATGTAGGAACCTGCAAAACAGAAGCGTCGTTGTTCTTGGGGGGGGGGGGGGCAGGACAGGGTGTATTGCGACCAAGCTCGGGCGTGAGAATAAGTATGTGTTTTGAGAGATTAAGAGTAATCAGACGAGAGAGAATGCAATGACTTGAGAATTTACCTGGGGGTTGAAGGGTATTTATAACCCTCAACCTTTGTCTCGTAGTGCCATCAATGTCAGGTCCCCAAAGTAGCATGCTGCAGGTCTGGCATCTGGACTGTGCCAAAGAACCACAATAGCTGTTTTGGGTAATCACATTGGTTGTAGTGTCAGGTCGAGTCTTGGTATGTCGACCTGTGTGTATGAGCGTTGGTCTGTACCTACCCGTCTCGGACTAGCTTCCTTAGGAGTCCGACCCAAGATTGAATCAGTAGGTTGACTCTTAAGGTGTAGTCAGTCGACCTGCTAGGGTTCGACCAGAGTAGGTTGGCGGTCAGTCGGCTTCACTTGGTCGACTTGTCTGTCGGCCTGTTGTGAGTCGACCTTCCTGTTTATTGTCAGTCGACCTTGACTTGGTCGACTTGTCTGTCGACCTATCGTCAGTCGACCTTCTTGTTTGTGGTTGATCGACCTTGACTTGGTCGACTTGTAGTCAGTCGATCTCTTAAGATTTGACCTATGTGAGTTGGAGTCGATCGACCTATAGGTCCGACTTATGTAAGTTGTAGTTGGTCGACTTGTTAAGGTCCGACCTATGTGAGTTGAAGTCGATCGACCTATTAAGGTCCGACTTATGTAAGTTGTAGTCGGTCGACTTGTTAAGGTCCGACTTATGTAAGTTGTAGTCGGTCGACTTGTTAAGGTCCGACCTGTGTGAGTTGGAGTCGGTCGACCTGTTAAGGTCCGACTTATGTAAGTTGTAGTGGGTCGACTTGTTAAGGTCTGACCTATGTGTGTATTGTTGTCGGTCGACCTTCACCAGCTCGACCTGTATGTTTGGAATCCGACTGATGATTAGTCAGTAGGTCGACCCTGACTGTGTGAGGTTGGATGTCCGGAACATATATGTGTGTGACGTCATTCGAACCAGACATACGCCATCTTATTTAAATTCAAACATTTTGCTATAATACGTTGATTTTGTTTGTTGGGTATTACAATTGTCGACATACGCCATCATATTTAAATTCAAACATTTTGCTATAATACGTTGATTTTGTTTGTTGGTATTACAATTGTCATTGTATTATTGACTATTTATATATGAGTTTTTTATCCCTTATTATTAAAAAACCTTTTTTTAATCTCTATTAGAGCTCAAATTCTTTTTGGAGTGGTGGGAGCCGCTCAATAAACCGCGGGGGCAAAAACCCCTTTTGCTTTCAAATTATTAATTTTAGTGAACAAACAAGAAATTAATAAAGAGAAACGAGTGTGGTGTTTGTAAATTACGGAACAAGCATGACCATTGACCACAAACACGGCCTCCAAGTCAATATATGCGAATCCTTTTAAATATTTAAATAATAATAAAATAATATAAATCCACCTCGGGTTCAATACTCGGATTAGATGTACTTGTTTTTCGATTACTTGTGCGTCTAAACTTCCTGGGCTCGAGTAACTTCTAATTTGCCAATATTTTATCTTTTTATTTCATTATTATTTTTTTAACGACAATTTCATTAGAAAACCGTCCCTAGTAAGACGTTAGGAGATCACAACGAGACACACAAAAGCAAGAAAAATAATTACATTGAAAATTTGCTCCAAATCCTCCAATCAATCTTTTCTCATTTACCTCTATTATAAGCCCAAATAAAACTCCAAGTCTTTATTTCTTTGGTCACCAGGGCCGGTCCTGAGAATTTGGATGCCAGGGCGCGAGTCAAAAATTTGTCCCTGTTAAAGAGTTTAAATAGTACAATTAGGTAAAGATTAAATCTTTTTTTTTTGTTCCCAGCGAGAATATCAATTAGGTAAAGATTAAATCCTTTTTTTTTTGTTCCCAGCGAGAATATCAATTAGGTAAAGATTAAATCCTTTTTTTTTGTTTTTTCTTCCCAGCGATAATATCAATTAGGTAAAGATTAAATCCTTTTTTTTGTTCCCAGCGAGATTAAAAACCACAGCCCACAGGTGACAGGCCCACACTCACTAACACTAATGGGCTTGAATTAAAAGCATGATGCCCCTTCAGATTGATGCCTTGGGCTGTAGCCCATGTGGCCCAGGCCCAGGGCCGGCCCTGTTGGTCACGTAATGCAAAGAGGGAGCTTTCCGTTTAAAAATAACCTTATTGCGTACCTTCAATATACACCATAAAGCCATTGTAAAAACCGTCTTGATAGCCATAGCCTTCCTTTGATTTAAATGCCCGATTGTATACACTTTGAGAATGTCCTTTACCTTCATTATTTATCAGGTGTGAACTTTTAATGGACATTTAATTAAACCAAACAACTAGTAAGAAACTATATTACATTTTAAAAATAAAAGAGAAGTTACACCAATCACTCTACGAAATATATTTTAGTCCACCCTTAATAGTAATTCAAAAGAAAGAAGAGAACCTTATTAGGTAGCGTTTGGTATGCATGAACGGAGGTTGAAATGGAATGAGTCATTACATCAGAATGAAAAATGACATGTTTGTTAGCATATTGGAATGGAATAGACCATTACATGAGGAATGCGATTCCTTCTATTTTTAAAGATTTTCATTCCACGAGAGAGGGTGTTTTTTTTGATTCCTTCAAAGAATGAAATGAAAGTTTTTTTTTCAATTAGATTTCTTTTTAAAGGAAAAAATAAAAAGTAAAACAAGGAAAAAATAAAAAATAAAAATATAAAAAACGAAAAACAATAATAAAATAAATACAAAATAGAAATAAAACAAAAACAAAAAATATTAAAGATAAAATTAAATTAGAAAATAAAATATAAAAAACAAATAAAATAAAAATATAAATTAAATTATTTAATAAAAAATTAAAAATTAAAACATTGTAAAATATAAATATAAAACAAATATATTAATTTTAAATGGAAATATTAATAAATTATATTCGATAACTTCGCTTTTACTAACCATCAAACAATACGAAACAATGATTTATTTCATTATTACATGGTAACCAAACAAGACGATTGAATGGTAATGATCCATTTCATTCCCTCGACCATTCCATTCCCTAGCCCATTCCATTCTATTGCTCATTTCATCACCTCATACCAAACAGACCCTTAATGTTTTCTAAAACCGCCTCCGATTGTTCTCTCAGGTTGTTGAAAGTTTATTTATTTCTAGCAACCCAAATTTAAAAATAAAAAAGAAATTAAGATATATGGATGAGGTTCCGGTGATCACTAGGATACTGCCAATTTCAACTTAAACGGCTTTTAGTAGCAGGGTTTTATTCCGGGATGATTAGGAGTCTAACAATCGTTCAATAAAAGATGCAAACGATCGTTTATAAAGGTAACAGAGTTAACTTTTGCTTTTTGGTCCTAAGTAGCTTTAACCAAATGTTTTCTCACTTTTAGTCCAATTTTAAAAAATAATCAATTTAAAGGCCTCACCTTTAAGTTTTTTTACTCAATTTTGTGTCACCTTAAAAAATTCATCCAAATTAATTGTTAAAATGATTGACATTTATGTCCAATTTGAACTCTATTCACCTTTAGATTGATCGACTTCCTTTTTAAGTTGGTGAATTAGAGTTTAGATTCGAGACATACAACTGCCTCAAATGTCATTTTAACGACTAAATTTGCGATGCAACAATTTTTTTAAGGTGACCAAAATTGAGAAAAAACCAAAGGTGAGGCCCTTAAATTGATTATTTTTTAAATTGGACTAAAAATGAGAAAACTGGTAAACCTCAAGGACAAACAAAGGAAGTTAACTCAAAGATAAATGACGTTTCCGACAATTTTAAAGTTAAACGACAATTTGATTAAACTTTAAGCGACCATTTGCAAACAATCTTAGATTATAGATTGTCAAATAGTGTTTGTATAGTGCTCATTTTTATTTTATTTTTTTTACTTTTAGTAGTTAGCCTCTAAACCGCCTAATATCATGGTTTAATCTTCTATTATAACAACTAGATTTCGCGACTCGTACGTTGCTGACTTGTTGTGGAGAGAACGTAAACAAAACAAAACGGTTGCATTGTTGTAAGAGTGCGTAAAAAAAACGGAAAAAAAAAACATGCGACTAACAAAATACTTAAAACATACTATGTTACGACTATACTTAGGAAAATCTATATGTACCTATTACATCATTAACAAAAGATAAACTCGTTTTCTAAACTCAAATGGACTATATTAATAATACGACTAAATCATGTATTAAATTAGTTTCGTTTATAACACGTGGCATAACTACGTTACCATGTGACATTTGTAAGATAAAATACAACGATACAGAATAATCGTTTGTATAACCACTGTAATCTATTACAATATAAAGAAACAAAGTACAGAGAAAGTAAGAATATGAAATATAAACCGATTGATAAATCACGAACAAGAGCAGATTCGATCCCTGCAAAGAGACAGAAGAAACAGGAAAAGCAAACCAGAAGAACCGGGCTTGTGTTTAACACAATTCTCTTAAACAGATTTGTCGTCTGTTCCCAGGGTACACTGGTTCGAAGCAGTGAACTACCGAACTAGATTACTTGCCTGAAAGAAAACCGGAATAAGACTGCAACCGAGAGATGAATTATGTGTTTTTTTAATTGTATCTCTTGCTCACGATTATGCTCGAATATATACACACGATAGGCACCATTATGATCATTAAACAATTGTTAATGAACATAAATAATTGGTTAGAAAATCAAAACCTTCTAGAACTTGAACAAAACGAGCAAAAATTTTTCTTGCACGGACCCGAATTTCCGGAGTTGTATTCGTGTCCGCAGGTCACGCGAACATGTATTGTTTTGAAGACTTACGACTCATATGCATCAACACCTTCCGTTGAATGAGGATCTCTGCAATCGACCACCTCTATGATGGTTTTAATATTGTAAAATAGCATATAACTTTACCTAAACTTTTCAGTTTTCACACTATGGTGGTTGGTGTTCTATACAACCTATCTATACTTAAACTTATGTATTTGCTTTAAATTTTTTGACATTTAGATAATATTCCTTTTATATTACGTACATCTGCTATAACCGGTTAACTATGGCAATGCGCGGTTGTCCTATAGTTATATAGTAAAATTAGTCTTTTTTTAAATCTCTCCATCTATATCATATCTTTTATTTAGTTAAATACTCTTTTTATTGTTTTTTATTCTCTCTATCACTTATAAAGAATATAAAATAATACATACAAGGGTAAAGTTCATGTAAGAACCATCATCTATTGTAAGAACTTAAGAACCAACTTAAATGAGGGATAATTAAGTAATTTTGTCATTTCTTTTTAATTCCTCCACTACATTCTATTGTACAAACTTGTAAGAACTAAGGGAAAATTATTTCAAATAAAGTTTTTTGGGTAATTTGATATTTTTTTTTAATTTAATTTCACATATATCCACCCATATCCACTCGATGACTTAAAAAATTTTTTTTTTTGTTTTTTTTTTTGTCTGTCCGAATATGTTGCATATATGCAACATATGAAACATAAAAATGTTGCATATATACAACATACAATGTTGCATATATGCAACATACAATGTTGCATATATGCAACATGGTATGTTTCATATGTTGCATATATGCAACATACCATGTTGCATAAATGCAACATTATATGTTTCATATGTGCAACATGGTATGTTTCATATGTTGTATATGCAACATACCATGTTGCATATATGCAACATTATGTGTTTCATATGTTGCATATGTGCAACATTATTGCATATATGCAACATAGTCGGACTTACAAAAAAAACGATTTTTGTTTAGTTTTTTGTTTTTTTAGGTCGTTAAGTTGCCATTATGTGTATAGACATGAAG
Organism: Deinandra increscens subsp. villosa; assembly: GCA_039602395.1. Lineage (NCBI taxonomy): Eukaryota > Viridiplantae > Streptophyta > Magnoliopsida > Asterales > Asteraceae > Deinandra > Deinandra increscens. Next base: position 9,735,569 of record JBCNJP010000018.1, on the reverse strand, counting down.
GAAAAAAGAAGAAGAAGCATAAAAATTATCTAAATAACCTTTATTCATCTGAAATTTAATGGTTCTTACATTAGTTCTTAAGTTCTTACAATAATATTGGTTTGTACTAGAACTTTACCCATCCCTACAAGGGTAAATAGTGTAACATCAATTTTTATGGAGAGTTTAGTTTTCCTGAATATATGGGATGAGATACGAGGAATTGGGGTTGGATAGTGAGATTTAGTGGGTTTTTAAAAGATTTGTTTTTAAATTTGAAGATGGATTTGGCATGGGAATTGGATGTAAGAACATTGACATTTTAGTTTGATTTAGTTTGATGTAAGTGGTTTTGTATGTTTGAATATTAATTATTTTAAATTTTTTCTGAGCAATAGAAAGAGAAAAATGATTTAAAATGAATAAATATTATTTAATTGAACGGAGATAAATATAAGAAATGAAATCTGAAATATTTATAATAACTCTTTATATTTTAAGGATAAATTATTTTGATTAAACTATATAGATAATGATGAGTAAGGATAGAGGGGGTGGGTTCAGCTACCCCATCACCTAGCTGGAGGTGAGAATAAGACCGTGAATGGTCATTTGGAAAAAAAAAGTTTATTATAAGTTCTATAAATTTAAAACCAATTAACACAATAACTTCACATTAAAAAATAATTTTCCTTGATACATTTCTCTCAATTCTTCTACTAGAAATAGATTTAAGAAAAAAACCATCAACCTCCATCCATAAGAAATATAAAGACAAAGTCCATTCAATATTAACAAGCCAGTCCACCTTAATATTTTCATTAGTAACAACCTAATCCCTACTACCCCTCTCAAGTTTCACTAAATATGTTTATTCAAGTAGTTTCAGAGCATATTGTACTTTCACAACCCGAGTCTAACCTGTTTCAACAATCATTATCCCACTTCTACAAAATAAACAATTCCTCAAATACTTCTGCAAGAACAACTAAACTGTGACATGAAAACATTTACGATCCGCATGAGGATGCCCCCAAACGATTTTTGAAACTCGTCCTTCAACGCAAATGCTTTGTAGCCGCAAAATATGGCTTGTCTTGCAATTTTTAGGTCTTTTAGTTTTTTTAATCAATGTATTGTTTTAATGGTTTACTTTATGTTTAATTTTATTTTTATTGATTATTTAATGGAAATTATGTTTAAATAGTATATTAAAAAAGAATCCTACATCCTTTTAGGCTTCCATCATCTCCCCTAAAAAGCAACAAACTTAGATTTACTATAAATATGGTTTTGGAAGTTCAAGATTGACACCGGTGGCTTATGGAGGAAACGATTGTTGCGATTCATCATCAATCAGACGTAATCAGAAGATCTATCCGGTTAATGTGAGGATAGCTGAGGGGGGGGGGGGGGTATACTGAAAGCGATATCTAAAGTGGAAACTTATCTCTTAAAGTATTATACTGATTTTGTTGATCCCGTTAAATGAGTGGTAGAGAGTGGGATAATTAGATTTTGGTTAGATACATGGTTAGAGGATAAGTCACTTTGTTGCTTATTTCCTAGACTATTCTTCGAGTTGGAACAAAGCAAAGATGTAACGATTGTTAAATGCATAACCAGGGCTGATGGGCCTGAAAGGTGGACTTGGAGATGGGAAAGAAACCCTACCATTGTCTTGGAATTAGCGAATTAACTAACTGCCTATCTATGTTGACATTTCGTTTGAAATGCCCTTGTACTCATATCTACTTTCAATCTCTTTGCTTTGCTCGGTCCAAAAAGGATCAGGATCTAATTTTGCCATACGTTGAATTTTCCTTGTTTTCACTTAAATACTTTTTGGAAGAAATATGAGTCTGCCTATGTTACGTGTCTGTCTTTGATAACCTTTTAGTTGATTTCCTTTGTTGGTATCATTGAACCTCGTTATCATACAAACTACTATGATGTAACAATGACGCTTTATATAAACTATTTTACAGAAGACTAATTAACGAGGACGACTCAATCTATTTGAAGGACTCATTAATTCATGTTTTTTTTTAATCTAAACTATCCCTTTATCTAGAGGACTCCTTCTAGCCAAACTCTTTAAGAGTTTATTTTATGAATGGGTTATTTTCAATTTGGACAATGTAACTTTTTTTTTTCCTTCCAAATTACCGTTTTGTATAGTGTAATATTATATTTTTTTTTCTTTCTAATTTAACACTTTTTCTGTTGTAATGCAACTAAAGCTAAATGTTTATTTTATTAACCAAGGGAGCTTATAGTTTAATAATATTTTTGTGATTAATAAGGTGTCTTTCTTTTTAGAGTAAATTACTGTTTACGTCCCTGTGGTTTGGACCAAATAACCATTTAGGTCCTCTTTTTTCAATTTCAACAAATTGATCCCCGTGGTTTCAATTTGTAACCAATTGGGTCCTTTTTGCTAACTCCATCCAAATTTTATGTTAAAATTTAAGGAAATGACCAAATTACCCTTACTAATAAAAAAAAACCAATCATTTCCGTCGTTTTCCGCCTCTATTACCACCACCTCTCCGTCACCGCCGCACCAAATCAAAACCACCTCCTCCGCCGTTTTCCGCCTCCATTACCACCACCGCCATCTGATGCGACAAATCTGTTCGTTCTCCGACCTCCGTCATCCCTCCTCCCTTCGTTCCCGGCGTGCCCTCGATGTCGGATCCCCACCCTTCGTTCCCGGCGATTCAACCCCCACCACCCCCGCCACCAAGAAACGCCTCCCCTGCTTCATCTCCACCGTCGCCGTCTCTGACCACCTCCCTCCGTCGCGGCCACGTCTGGTTCGCCGTCGACCACCTCCCCCTGTTCGATTAAGCCGACGACCTCTTGCTACACTCTCTGTTTCCTGTTTCCCTGCCCGTATATCTCTCTCTCTCTGACGCGAACAGCAGCAACGCTGCTGCCTTTATTCTGGTAGCGGCGGCGGCTAGGGTTCCGCCGCATCAGCGGCGGTGGCGGTGGCGCCCCTTTCTTCTCCGACCACTGTAAGTCCGAAACTTCTATTTTCTTTCCTTTTCCAGTTTGTTTCACTCCTAATAATCGGGGTGAAGGGTGGTCGCTGGTTGCTGGGTTCACCGGAAACCACAGGGGCAGTTTTGGTGCTGGCCGGAGAACGAAGGGATGTGTGGCCGGAGAACGAAGGGATGTGTGGCCGGAGAACGAAGGGATGTGCTGGCCGGAGAACGAACAAATTTGACGGTGATGGTTTTAAGTTTTGTTTTTTTATTATTAATAAGGGTAATTTGGTCATTTCCTTAAATTTTAACAGAAAATTTGGATGGAGTTAGCAAAAAGGACCCAATTGGTTACAAATTGAAACCACGGGGATCAATTTGTTGAAATTGAAAAAAAAGGACCTAAACGGTTATTTGGTCCAAACCACAGGGACGTAAACAGTAATTTACTCTTCTTCATAAAGATCGATAGTTCAAGAGACATAATAAAAAAATGGTGAAAAAATTTGCTATTAAAGAAAGTTTCATTTATTTATGAAAAAAAAAATGACACTATTAATCTCAACTATTCGATATTGGACAAAAATATTTCTACCTATTTTTTTGACAATATTAGTCTTATAAATACATCATGTTTTTTCTATATTGGACAATATTAGTCTTATAAATACACCATGTTTTTTCTAATAATCTTTTCCATTAAAAAACTAACCCCGTTAGTTTGTGATGACGTGGAAGACCCATACCATCATTATTCAAATTTGTTTCTATTTAAAAAACCTAGGGGACTAATCTTGTAAATTATGTAAACTTAATTTAAATAAAAATAAAAAAAACACCCTCTTTTCTACGGCAGCTCCGGCGGTCTTTCTGGCGATGAGTCCATCAGCAATTCTGGTCGGTCTCCGACCCGGCCGTCGAGCTTCATCTTCTACTCGCGGTGGCCCGGTTCCTTTCAGCATCGCGATGACAGTAGTGACGGCGGCAGAGCCACGTTCGACTATCAGACCACTTGACCCAGCTAAGGTTCCGACGATGGCGGGGGCTCCTATCTCGTGGTTGTTTGCAAACCACTGTAACCTGACCATCTGACCCGTGAGACCGGCGACCCTTAGTTACGATTCCGACAATCAAAAGCCCTAATTTCGGCTATTCCCGTTTCCGATCGTGAGGTCAAGATGACACCTTCATCAATGGTAGCCGCGAACTCACGAGATGCAGCGTCGTTTTAGCGTTAATGGTTGCGGTAGTGAGGTTAATGGTGCTAGCGGTGATAGTCGACGCGTGATGGTGGTGAATTGGTCGGAGAAGACGGTGGCAAATCGATGGTAGCCGGCGCCGGCGTTGGTAAGTTAGTCGGAGAAGACGAGCGGCTAGGGTTTTTCTTTATTTCTATTTAAATAAAGTTTACATTATGACAAGATTAGTCCCCCAGGTTTTTTAAATAGAAACAAGTTTGAATAATGACGGTATTGGTCCTCTACGTTATCACAAACTAACGGTGTTAGTTTTTTAACGGAAAAGATTATTATAAAAAAACATGATGTATTTATAAAAATAATATTGTTCAAAAAAATAGATAGGATTATTTTTGTTCAATATCGAATAGTTGGGATTAATAGTGTCCATTTTTCCTTTATTTATTAGAAAGGACGAAATTTAAAGTTACTTAATATGTGTGACAAGCCTATAACAATAATTAAATAAAACTTTAAATGCATTTCAGTACCATCGCTAGTTCATTAAACATCGCTACTTCATTAAAAAAAACTATACTTTTACTATAAATAAATTATTTAGTATTATTATCAACCTTCAACCATAATATAAAAAATATAAAAAGTTCGTTAAAGACTTCACTGTTTCAAAAAATATAAAAAAGTTTGTATAAAGACTGCACTGTATCAGAAAAACATTATATATCACGAAAAAAAAATTATTAATCAAGTAAAAAAACTAATAGTTATGAAACTACCAAATAAGTAACTTATGTTAAAACTGTTCGCTTAAATAATAAATAAAATAATTTTATTTTAGGATTATAAAGAAAAAAAATACTAGAAAACCATAAATTACAACATAGTGTTACAACTCAACGAAAACATACACGCAATTACGCAAATAAATAAGAATTACAATGTAATGAAACAAACTGTAAGCAAACTAAATAGATTTATAAAAAATAGAATGTCAAATAAAATTGTAAGAAAATAATGGCTAAGAATTCGAGTTAAAACCAGGATCTCTTAAAAAAAAATTGGGTCTTTATTCTGAAATCTGTTTGTTTTTCAGGATACAATAACATAAGCTAAAAATAGAGCCGGGAAAGACACTAGCACCCGAAATTTCCTTTTGAAGATCTTGAAAGAAAATAGATGAAGCAAAATTTTTGAAAAGATTTATGAGAGAAGGTGTAGATTGTAGAGATTTTTTTTTATTTTTTATTTCTTTTGAACAGCTAATTTTATGTTTTTCTCTAAACTTTCACCATGTCAAGATTTAAACATTGGTCTTTCTCCAAAGGAGCTTTGCCCCTTACCATTAGGCTATAACCTAAGTGGCTAGACTGTAGAGAATTTTGAGAGGAAGAAAAAGCTACATGCTTTTATGCGTATATCTCAATACATGAGATCTCTATTTATAACGTGGAACACGATTTAAAGGATCCAAACATTAAAAGAAATTTTCAATATACATTAAACGTCTTCAATGCATTTTGTGGTTTCTCTAACTAAAAAATGGTTGTTTCAAGTTGGGTTTTAAGTGGTAAAAATGAAACTGACGCAACCTTGTAACGGCTGGAAGATTCTAGATTGTTACAACAATTAACTGGAGATGCGCGTGCACCAACACTCTATCACATTTCGTCGTCGTGCCACACCCGCAGGTGTTGAATTGGAAAACGATTTGGGAATTTTCTGTTATAAACTGAATAAACAATATATACAAATCAACAATCAATCAAACGACTAACTAACAAACTAAACAGAAAATTAAAGATATTTACAAAAATGCCCTTATGGCTAACTTAATGTCAACACCCCCCCCCCCCCCTCGTCAAGGTGGAGGGTAGGAAACACCCAACTTGGACAAAAATGTGTGATGCTTGTGACCCGGTAAACTCTTTGTAAAGAGATCAGCTGGTTATGAAGCAGTAGAAAGATAAGACAGTTGAATGAGACCCTCCTGAAGTTTTTCTCGAACAAAATGACAGTCTAGTTCAATGTGCTTAGTACGCTCATGATAAACTAGATTTTTAGCAATATAAATTGCAGCTTGACTATCACATTTGATAGGGACAGGAATATGCAAAGGAAGATAGAGCTCCTGAAGTAATCTAGTGAGCCAAGCTAACTCAACAGTCACTCTACGCATGGATCTATACTCAGCCTCAGCTGAGCTAAGGGAAAATGTGGGTTGTTTCTTGGATTTCCAAGACAAAGGACTGCCGCCAAGGAGCACAAAATAGCCTGTAACTGACCGTCTAGTATTAGGGGAGGAAGCCCAGTCAGAGTCACAAAATGCTTTAAGAAGAAGTGAAGGATTATTATTGAAGAGAAGTCCTTGAGCAGAAGTGCCTTTTACATAATGTAGTGTATGTAAGGCAGCTTCCTAGTGAGAAACATGAGGGTCCTTCATGAATTGGCTCAAGAACTGCACAGCAAAAGCAAGATCTGGGCGAGTATGAGCCAAATAGTTAAGCTTGCTTACCAATCTTCGATACTACATAGGATCATAACATAAAGGACCATCTGTTGCAGACAGTCACAAATTTGCAGGCAAAGGACAAGTAGTAACAGGAGCATTTAAAGCATCAAATTCAATTAGTAAGTCCAGTGCAAGTTTTCTTAGAGTCAGGAGACCATTATCAGTTCGTAATACTTCAATGCCCAGGAAGTAATTAAGAAATCCCAAGTCCTTGATCTTGAAAGTAGAATGAAGAAAAGACTTAAGGGAAGTAATTTCATCTAAATTGTTACCATTTAATAAGATGTCATTAACATAGACAGCCACATGAACAATGGAAGAACCCATTTGCTTGGTAAAAAGAGAATGATCATTTTGAGATCTAAGATAGCCTTTGGACTTCAAGGCATCAAACAGCTTGCCATACCACTGCCTGGAGGCTTGTTTAAGGCCATAAAGTGATTTATTCAACTTTAGAACATGGGTAGAATCAGGAAGAGATAGACCAGGGGGAGGAGCCATGTAAATATCCTCATTAAGGTCACCATGCAAAAAAGCATAGTTAACATCTAATTGAAAAAGATCCCACTTTAATTTTGCTGCAGTAGCAATAAGACACCTGATTGTAGTCATCTTAACCACAGGGGAAAAAGTCTCAGTGTAATTAATTCCAGGAGTTTGTGTGTCACCTCTAACCACAAGCCTGGCTTTACACCTTTCAAGAGACCCATCAGCATGATACTTGACCTTATATACCTATTTGCACTTAATGGGCTTCTTACCAGTAGGTAAAGGAACAACATTCCAAGTATGATTGGCTTTTAAAGCAGAAAACTCCTACGCCATGGCTTCTTGCCCCTCAGGATGTAAAGAAGCTTCCTTGTAAGAATGTGGCTCAGTGACAGTAAGAGGAGATAAGGAAGTAACATTATGAGCACCAGAAAAGAGAGATATATAACAGTGTGAGGACAAGTCTGAGCACTGTTACATTGATAATCTGCCAAATAACCTGGTTTATGAGAAACTCTAGTAGACCTGCGGATAGGAGCAAGAGGAGAAGAAGTGGAAGAGGAAATAGGAATAGAAGAAGGATCAGGAATGGAGGAGGAAATGGAAGGAGAATAAGCAGGAGACGAAGGATCAGAAGAAGGAATAGGATGAGCAGGAGGAATAACAGGATCATCAGAAGAGAAAGCTGGATTGTCAATGATAGGAAACAAAGGAATAAAAGAAGTGGAAGGAATAGAAGGAAAAATATGTTCAAAGAAAACCACATCTCTTGATATGAAGACAGAATTGGTATGCACATTAAACAATGTGTATGCCTTTTTGCCAAGAGGATAACCAATGAATAGACAAGGATAGGCTCTTGGTTTGAATTTATCTCTGCCTTGTTTTAAAGATGAAGCATAGCATAAGCACCCAAAACTCTTAAGGTGATCATAACAAGGAGACTTATTAAAAAGAACTTCATGTGGAGATTTACCTTTGAGTAACTTGGTGGGAAACAAATTGATCAAATGGGTTGCAGCGATGAGACAATCTCCCCAAAACTGAATAGGAAATTTGGACTGAAAAAGAAGAGCTCTAGAGGTTTCAAGTAAGTGCTTATGTTTTCTTTCAACCACACCATTCTGCTGTGGTGTGGCAACACAGCTGGTGTGATGAATAATGCCCTTATCTTGGAAAAATTGAGCTTGTTAATCTCCTGAACCAAGTTCAAAGGCATTGTCTGACCTTACACATTTAACAGTGGTCCTAAACTGATTTTCAACCATATGAATGAAATTTTTAACAGCAGGGAAAGCATTACTTTTGGTAGTAAGCAAATGTGTCCAAGTGACCCTACTATGATCATCTACTATGGTTAAATATAATTATAACCATTATAGGTAGGAGAATTATATGGACCCCATACATCTATATGTATTAGATAAAAAACAGTGGATGATTCCCTTTTACTACGAGGAAAAGGTAACATGTGTTGCCTTGAGAGGACATATATCACAAGAAGAAATATCATGCCCAGATTTGAAATCAGAAATATTCAACATTTTGAGTTTGTACAAGGGCAAGTGGCCCAATCAATTATGCCAAGTTCTGTCACTTATTACAGCATTACAAGAAACAAAGGAACAATTAGAATGAGATATGACTTGATTGTTCTTGAGCAGATACAATCCATCAATGAGACTACCAAGAGCCACTGGCCTCTTCAGAGAAGGGGCTTGCAAGAAGCAAATCTTGTTAGAAAAAGAAACCAAACCATTGGTATCTTTGCTAAGTCTAGGAATAGAAAGAAGTTTGTTCTTGAATGAGGAACAAGAAGGACATGAAGCAAAACAATATCGTTATGCAATGGTACAGTACCAGATTTCAAAGCATAAAGAACTTGGCCATTAGGTAAAGTGATTGGAATGGGTTTAGGAAGAAGAGATATGTATGAAAACACAGTTTCATCAGCACACATATGATCACTAGACCCTGTATCTATAATCCAAAGAGACTGATCTTTAGGTTTGAAAATACCTGCAAAGTTTGCAGAGTTTATGGTGTTTGGTCCCACAGTAGCCATGTTTGAGGAAGCAGTAGCATTGCCCTGAAGAAACTGTAATAATTCTCTGCATTGATCAGGTGTAAGAGTAGTAGTAGCAGGGATACTTTTAGTTTCATCACTAGGCACATCATCATTTGTGACAGCAGAAGCATTAAATTTTCTAGGTTTAGTGAACTTAAAATCTTTTGGAAAACCAATTAAGCTGTAACACTTATTGGCTGAGTGACCAGTTTTCTTACAATGAGTGCATACTAATGCCTTCTTATTATCATATCTACCATATTGAACATTCATGGATGCAGCTTCCATAAAAGTCTGATTTCCAGCATGAATCTCCTTTTGTTTCTCATCTTGAATAAGAATGGCATATGCTTGACTAATAGTAGGTAAAGGTTTCATCATAAGTAAATTTACTCTAGCAGTATCATAAGAGGGATTGAGTCCATCAGGAATTGAATAAGCTTTTGATTATCATTATGTTTGATCATTTCTTGGGATGAACCACAAGAACAAGCAGGTATATCAACCAAAGTGCTAAATTCATCCCAAATACTCTTCATCTTAGTAAAATAGGAAGCAATATCCGAGTTACCTTGCTGAAGTTCACATAAACTCTTTTGTAACTGATAGAGTTTGGCGCCATTAGATTGACCATACCGATCATCGAGCTCTGTCCAAAGTTGTTTAGCAGTGGTTGTGTAGAGAACAATGTCTGAAATTTCTCGTGATAAAGTCTTCAAAATCCAGGAGATAACCATGTCATTGCAGCGATTCCATAACGCTTTTTGATCAGTTTGAACTGGAACCTCAACATCTCCAGTAACGAAACCAAGCTTGTTCTTGGCGGATAATGCGATGTGCATTGCATGTTTCCAGGCTCTGAATCCATTGCCATCAAATGATTTAGAAACGAGCAACAAACCAGGGTGATCGGATGAATGCAGATACAAAGGATTTGAAGAATCTATCAAATCCGATAAGGAAGAACTCGAATTCAGAGAAGGACCAGACATGATTGAGCGATTGAAGAAAGAAACAGAGAAATTTGAGCGATGAACGATGAAAAACGAGAGCAGATCAGAGATCAATTGAGAGCAATTGCTCTGATACCATGTTGAATTGGAAAACAATTTGGGAATTTTCCTGTTATCTCATTAACCAACTGAATAAACAATATATACAAATCAACAACCAATCAAACGACTAACTAACAAACTAAACGGAAAATTAAAGATATTTACAAAAATACCCTTATGGCTAACTTAATGTCAACAGCAGGCCACCCAGACCTACACATCCGTGCTTCGTTTCAACATCTGGGCGTAGGCCACACCTAGACCCGCGCATCGTTTCTGCACACATGTACCAGTGTTCGCGCGCCAGCACATAGACACGAAAGCCACTCCCCTGGACTAGCACAAATGGTTTACATCCCACGTACGCGTTAGGGTACAGGCGCCTACTTTCACGCGCAACCTGGAAGGATCTGAGCATCGTACCACTGGCACCCGCTAACATGTCATGCACGCGTTGGTTGATTCACACCATTCCATCCGCGCAACCCACTTGTGAACTAAATAATACAAAGACACCTCATGGCGCGTGCGAGTGCGAGTTAGGGTTAGGGTCCCATGGATGTCTTCTAGTAAAGGAAACAATCTTAGAGTGAAGCCCCTACTTAAAAATCACATTATGTTCTATTCCCAATCAATGCGAGATAAGTTTCCACACTTAAACTTTTTCTCTCAAATTCGCAGCTTTGACAGCTTTGAACCCTCAACTTTGAGTATCAATATCTTATTCATCTTAGATCGATTTTGGACGTTGTTTGGTGTGTTAAAATGCCATCACAACCTCCTAAACAAACCCAAAAAAGTATTAGTTATATTAACCTCAGTTCATATAGTTATTTTTGTCCACAACTGGTGAAAAGTGAAAACTCATTTTCACAACTTAGTGAAAAACTTATTTTTCATTATTTTCTCTCAAAATATAATTAAAATAAAAGATTTATATGAATGTCAAGATGTATTAT
>JBCNJP010000018.1:9680386-9723818 GCA_039602395.1 Deinandra increscens subsp. villosa | reverse complement strand
TTGCGGCGGGCGACAGTTTATAACGTGCTATTTGTGTTGTGTTGGCGCGTTCGGCGGTGATGATAATTTACCACATGATGTTATTCGTTTCTCTTAGTGCGATGTGGCGTTGCGACGATTTATAATGCGATACATGCATGTTCAACGACGGCGAAAATGTACAAGAGTTGTGACTTAGGGTGCAACCCGCATGATGCGGCCTTATAGATAATGAACTTTGGTAACGGGTTAGGTGGTTAAGTTTCCTAAGTGATTCCATTATCGTTTCCTAAGTGATTCCATTATGGTGCCATAGTAATCAGATTTCTTCATCAAAGAATCAAAAATCAATCAACGTGATAGTTATTTTCTTGTACTTTATCAATCCTCTCGTGATACATTGTTTTATACTTCTGTTAGTTTTCTTTCTATACCATCGGTGTACTCTATGTCATTAGCTTTGCAGATCTCGATGAAATAATAACAAACAATCGAATAAGGTTGGGTAACTTGTCGTTAATATAGTAACTTAATAATAAATTTCCAAACACATAAATTAACAAAAATATAAGTCATAAACATAGCAATTTGAACAAAAAATCTATGTGTCAACTACTTTCATTGTGATAAAATCAATTTTCACCCACCCGCTACCATTCAACTCCTTACACTCTAAAAAAGGTTATACAACTCAAAAAGTGTTATACAACTCAAAAAGTGTTATAACATCATACAACTCAGGGAGCAAGAGGATAAAAATGGTCAAACACAATTACTTTTGTTAACCGACACCCGTGGATTTATAACATGTTATATTGTCATCAAGAGAATGTTGGCTCTCCATTGCTAACATTCACTTGCCTACAGAAGAAAAACACTCCAGTCCTCGACCATCTAAGGTCAAATCTACAATCGCCAAATGTGACTCCTTCTATCAATGTTTGAAGCAACCCGGATAAACTAAAACAATGGAAATGTGTACTTTGTAAGATTGTAAAAGTTTTTCAAAAAGAAAACAAACCAACCTGTATTCTGGGTTGCCAACTGATTGCCCCAAAAGCTCAAAATTCAAATACCAGACCTCCATCAACTCTGACAAGGGCCTAAGCAAGATTTGACCAATATTAGAAATGTCACAATTACAACAGTTTAAGAATCTTAAAAAATTAAAGGAGAAAAGTGTAGCTCGTATAAAAGGTTTTTCGTTCTCTTGATTATGAGCCGGCTTTCACCTCTCAAAGCTATACTAATTGTAGGATGTAACCATGAAGCTTTATAATCAATGATAGTAGCAAGCATATGAAAGAAAGAAAAAAAAATATGGTTCCTCTGTCAGAGAGAAACTTCATCTAACTGGTACAAGAAGGGACACATCTGTACTTAACATAAAAGCAAATGAACCATTTTCTAGCTAGTAACCTGTTCACATTAAAAATTTAAAAACCAAACGGATGATTTCTTTTACAAAACATAACAGTAGTAAAATCAAATTAAATACCCCTATATATCTCAATGATCTATTCTCATAAAAGAACGTTCCATGTTTGATGATTATAAATTGCCCTAAACTACAACCTAAACCCACATCATACTACATGCAAGCAAAAAGACCAAATAAAATTATAGCATAATAATAGAACCTTTGGTCTATAGAACTTTAAAGAAGGTGAAAAACACACTTTGGATAACTTTCACCTATTTGACCTGTTCCCTCTTAGAATACTTTTTTTTCTAATTATACCAGTGGATGTTTAAAATGTCACATCTGTGTTATTTCCAAATACAGATGAAAGTAAAAAAACAAAGAAAAAAAAACCTTTTGAAGAAAGTGTAGAATTTCATAAGGATTACTTGCTATTATGTCTTCAAGCTAAAAATGCAACTATACATTTCAATAACCATTCAAAAAGCACCCCTCTTTTTAAAATATATAAAACCTTCTAATCTTTTATTAAAAATTCATAGAAGAATCTAATATTTGTAATCATTGATAGAAGTTCTCAATGTTTTGGACACAAAGTGTTCTGAACCGGCTCATTTAAACAACAGCAATATTACTGGACTGGCCCATTAGGCCGAGAAACAACAATGAGTGTATTCATAGTGAGAATCTGGATGCTTTTAACATATTTACATTGATAATTTTTATGATATTAAAAGTGAGCAGACAGGAGTGAGTTTCTTACCATCTGAACCAGTCCAACCAGCTGCAGTTACAGGGGCACCAACAATTGGTAGTTGAGACATGTCAGCGACCCATTGAGCAATAGGAATCTGGGATGAATCCATAGATCCCTGCCAAAAATGTATAAAAGTTAATAACTATTCAGAAAATTATATTCCAGAATCTGACCCATTTGGGCAGCTTAGGACCTTAGTCCTTAGGATATCATCTTCAACTCCTCTGGCCTTCTCAGACAACTAATTTTATAATTAAATCAACTGAAACTGTTGATAATTCATAAAAAGATCCATAGTTCAAACACAAAGCAATACATATGCAAAGAGTACAATGGAAAAAAATTAACCTTTAGAGTTATGGATATCAGGAAATGAGTTTAAGAATTCATCCAGCTCATCATAGAAACAAACACTGCTTTTAGATTGTTGCCATCACATGCAGACTTCAACAGTTTAGTGCACTTTTCATTCCTGTAAAACATAATTTTGATAAACACTTTATAGTACAAGGCAGAGACAAGAATTATAAATGTACGCAGTACATGCTAATTAGCCAGTTGTAACTCACAAACACACATAGAACCCAAATGGAAGCTTTAGATGTTAAAAACTTACCATGGGTATGAAATTTCTGACCATATTGATAAGAGAATAGCAAACACCCATTGTTTGGACAGATGGTGCTTCCTCTTGCAATAATTTGGGATATACAAAAAAAAACCTCATTTGAGCAAACATATTCTCCAAAAATAATCTGCAAAAAGCACCAATGGGAATCTGCAAAATATAAGCAAAGAAGAAGAAAACCCATTTTTCTTGCAAGTTTTGACATCTAATAATGCAATCTGATCCGATCTGTGAATGTTTAACATAAACGCTTAGCTACAAAACAACATAAATCTCAGGTTAGGAAGACTGTAAAAAACTTAGAGGTGCTGCAAATAAGTGTAGATAAGAACGGGAACAAAATACCTATTCCATCAAAATACCTATTCCATCAGCAGCAACACAAACACCACCAGAAATCACATCAGCAACCACCGAGGAAAGAGCAAGACACAACCTCATATAATTAAGATCTATATGATGACACATCCAAAGGTAGTAATTTTCTATGCAAATCCATTATTAGAAAGTAGTATGACTATACAAATGAAGCAGGGAAATCTTCTATTAAACAAAACGAAAAGTAGCAGCTCATATATACCTTACTCAGCATCATATACCACAGCAGCAGCCCATACATTGTTTATGAATCTCCATTGTTTAGTTAACCACTATTTAACCAGCCCCACAAAATCCCTTTATTCCTATATTTTGATCCATCACAAAAACAAGTAATTCCTGAGCATTAATAACTATAATCTGCACCTTTTTCCTTGAACCCAACGTAGCCTAACCCGAACCTGGAAAAACAAGCAGAGAACCCTGGATCAAAATCAAATCAAGAATCTAACTTGCTATGATGAACAAAATTACGACTCAGAAATCGGAAGAAAGAAAGCTTACCGTGTTCTAAAATCGTGTAAACCCTAGAACACTAAAGAAAAAATATGAATCAAAATCGTGAAATAAACATACCTAGGGTCGTTAAGGTTCCATGAAGTTCGCACAAAGAGGAGAAGGCAACCGGAGAAAACCAGAAGAAGGAGAACCAAACCCTAAAAAAATGCCATGTTTAGATAATATGAAATCAAAACTCTTAAACGCGTGAAACATACCTGCGAGAGCTAGCACGAAGGAGAAGACGATGTTGTGGCGGAAGAGAGGACGAAAAATGGTTTTGATTGAGAATGCCATAGTCTAGGTGTACTATAGAATTTGAATTTCAAATTATTTCAATACAGAGGCTCAGAGAGGAGGACGATGGATGTCTTCTGAATTAATTTGAATTCACATACTCTAGTAAGTGTACTATGTTATTTGAATTTCAAATTTCGCAAGCCTTGGGAAGTGATTGCCATGGATTAGCACCTGTGAAAAAGAGAGATGAAAAGAGGAAACACAGTTTACCAGGAATAGGTAGCATCGCTGGAGATTTAAGAGCGGGAACATCGATTGCAAGTCTGTGATAAAGAGAAGAGACATCGATTGTAGGTCTGTGATAAAGAGAAGAGAGAAAGAGCGATGCAGACTTCCTTCAAATAAAAACGCCGACGCTTTAAGAGATTTGGGCTTTAGGTACTTGTACATGTGGCCTTAAAGATTGTACCTCTTAATTTTCACTTGTACCTTATGCATAAATAAGTTGTACATCTTAAATTTCAACCACTTTAATAGAATATGTATAATAAGATAGTAGAGATATATATATATAATTTGTCATTTTGTTACGTAATAAATTATTAATAAGGAAAGTTAACAATTTGTTTTTTATTGTATTGCATATATCGTGCTCGATGTTGGCATTAGACTTGTGGATGTGGACTTGAGCTTGGAATGTTGCGGGCTGGAAGATGTACGCGGGTCATGGGTCATGACCCAGTTTAACCAGTTACTATTGGATCTTTTATATTCAGATCATCAGTTGGATTTCATTCATTTGAGAACTCTAAGAGTCACTGTCTCTAAAAAGCGCTCTTGTAAGGGTTTTGTATCTTCGATCATTTGTCCGATCGTTCTTGTTCTTAGCTTATGTTAGTTCTAGATCATCACAATGATGATCTGATCAGGTTTCAAGTCTTCTTCCTTTTTGTATTCAGGAGGATTCTCCGTTCAGTTTCTTTGTATACATTCTTCTCATTCACCTGTTCTTTGTTTGTTTTGTTTGTGTTTATGCCATGTAAAAGTCATTACTTTACATGGTATCAGAGCTTCAGGCTTGATTTTCTTTGTTCAATCTTTATCTCGTTGGTTTCTTTTCGATCTGATTGATAGGGTTTGATTGTTAAAAACCCTAATTGTCTATTCACTTTTGAAGATCGAGTTGTAACATTTCCATTTTACCGGGTTGTAAAACCCGACCCATTTTAAAATTTCAAGTTTTTTCGATTTGCGAATTATTAAGAACCGAGAGAAATTTTGGGTATTTATAGCCCAAATAATGTTTTTAAATGATTAATAATTGTTTTCAAAATAAAATATTCACTTAAAAATATTTGGATTCAAATTGGATTCCCCGGATCGAAAATAAAGCAATCTTCGGTCTTTACGCGATTACAGGACGCGATTCGTCGTTTACCGGAGATCTCGTATTTGAGTATCGTGTGTCAATTTCAACACATGTATGAGCCTAATAATCACATATCACGTCACGAGTCATCATACACATTATTGAGTCACGAAACGTTGGTGGATTGCCCAAAATTGATACGTACGTCAAAACCGACCAAAAACGCATTATGTGACCCTATGTGTGCATTTCTATGATTTATTTGTCATACTTATATTCATTTTGAGTGGATTATATGTGGCTAATATGATGGAATGATGTATTTGATAATTGGGTGAAAACGGGGCTCGAAAACATCGAAAAACGAAGAACCGATGGAGCACACGAAACGAGGAATCAGGCAAGTTGTTGTACGGGGAAGCTCGAGCGTATCGCCTGGAGCATACCCTAGCCCCAGGTGATACGCCTAAAATTGCATTTTAAGCAGAACCCCAATTTTCATCTATTTAAGCCTCATAAGCCCCCATGCTCCTTATTTTTTCACCCCTAAACCTCCAAAACGGTTGTAAGTACCTGGAATTCATCTCTTCCCAACAAGAACTTAGTTTTGGAACTAAATTATGGAAGATTCAAGCTTGCTTCATCCCATTTCATTCATTTTCTTTCGGTCTTGTAAGTTCCTTCTAATGCCCTGAAGTTGCATGTCCAAGATGTGAACTTTATCATGTGATTAGGCTAGTTTCATGTCATAAATGTTGTATGATGATAGATCTATGGATAAAATTGATCAATATTGAATCTTTTGATGATTTAGGGTTAGATCAGATATGCATGATGATTAATGCTAGATCTATATATGGACTTGTTCAAGATTGCAACTTTATGATGAATTAGGGTTAAATCTACACTTTGCATGTTGATAATCATTTGATCTATGAGTTCTATGATCAAGTTGATAACTTTATGTCGGATTGGGGTTAGATCTTTATCAAGAATGTTTGTAAATGGTAGATCTATAAATTTTATGATCAAAATTTAGTTTTTATGTGAAATTAGGGTTAGATCTTCACCATGCATGATGCTAAATGTCAGATCTGTAGATTTCATGATTCAAGTTTGCAACTTCATGTGGTGATAAGGCTAGATCTATGTCATACATACTTGTAAATGCTAGATCTTCAAATCTCCATAATGAAATTAGGGTTTCTATGTGCAAATTCTAAGTCTTGAATATTAGATCTTGGTATGTTTGATAATAAATGTAGTCACATGTTTGAATGTTCTTAATAATACCATCTTGGCTTTAGACCTAGGGTTTAATCATGAAAAAGTGCCATATTATATATATAATATATATATATATATATATATATATATATATCATGAATGATGAAACCATGATGAGATATTGCATGTTTATAAATAGTCATGATTTTTGCATGGTAGAATAATTAGGATACCTTTCATTTGACCCTAATTTCACTTCCATGATGATTAATGTATAATTAGAACTTCATGATTATGTCTTTAGCTTTAGGAATGACTCTTATTATCATAACATACGTATCACCTCATCAAATCACCAACGATTCGTCGAGTCGGTTATGTCGTGAAATTTGAGTAATTGTTTATTTATTCATTTATTTATTTTATATATCTCATCTAGTCGTCAAGGTCATCTTCGGGTCTAACATTCTTGTTTCGTGGTGTCTTTGTCTATTCATATCTCCTATACCAGGTGAGTATTCATAGCCCCTATTTCTTTTAAATGTTTTGGGGTGTAACATGTATCATTATTCAAAAACCCTAAATTCTTTATTATGTAATCAACTATGCGATTCTGTGTTGCTCTATGTGTGATACCCTAACGTGTGATACTTGTTGGAATCTATGAGTGGTATTCTTTAATCGCTAATCTTTATATCGCATGTGCACCATTAACCATCGACTCGCGGCAAGAATGATAGATCTATTGTCTGACAACCCACCTGGCCTGCCTGGTATTTGGCCCCTGGTGATTGCTCCCTTACTATCTAGGTTTGGTGCACATGACACATTAACTTGTTGATCATGATTAGATAGAACACTTGGCTCATTAAATCGCAATGCTTTAATCTATGTAGTATACTAACCTATGAAAACTCACCAACTATTCGTAGTTGACCCTAATTTTCTACATGTTGCAGGTTTTGCTGTTAGATGACGATTTCTTGTTGACGACACCTTAGGATGCATGCAGACATAGTTGTGACTAAACTTAATGAAACAAATTGTTATCATCGATGTAATTTATTTGGATTATTGTATAACATTTTGATCTAATTTGAAATGGGTTGTTAAGAATATCGCAACATTAAATAGTGTTGTGTGCATCTGAAAAATCATCGCGCCTTGACATATTCGCTGTCAGTTGGGGTGTGTCACGAGTGTTCATCGTATGTCGATTTGTTATCTAGGGTTTCATCTATCAAAACCCCATTGATTCTGGTGTTTCCATTGTTATTCCACTTAGATCTAGGGTTTGTTCGTCTTGAAACCCTAGGCTGGTTCGATCTCGAACCTGGTTCGATCTCGAACCTGGTTCGATCTGTTAACTATTGCATGTGTCATTTGGAGATCCACTACTAATGTAACTATTCGAGTCTTCCTCATCTATACATGAGTCTCAAGACCTCAACCCTAACACACTACTACAAAACAGCTTTCTTGACGCTTTTTGCACGTCAAGAAAGGTGCCAGATGACGTGCATTTGCGCGTCAAGGAAGACCCCGTCAATAAACTTTTTGACGCGCAAAATGCGCGTCATCTCGTTTATGACGCGCAAACTATGACGTGCAATGCGCGTCATAAAATGAGCTTCAAGGAAGCCCCCGTCATAAATTTGCTTATGACACACATTTTTGCACGTCATGGATTTAAAAAAATATATAATTTTTTTTAGGAAAATTGGATTTTAATAATATGAGTTTTAACTCATTGGCGAATAATAATACGAGTTTCAAAGTTGGCTGACAATAATACCAATTAATGAGGTGGGTGTCAATAATGATATGCCGTTAGTTTGAACCCTAACGGCGTTACAAATTTGCTGACGTGGCACTCAATGAGTTTCAAACTCTTTTGTAACGCCGTTAGGGTTCAACTAACGGCATATCATTATTGACACCCACCTCATTAATTGGTATTATTGTCAGCCAACTTTGAAACTCGTATTATTATTCGCCAATGAGTTAAAACTCATATTATTAAAATCCAATTTTCCTTTTTTTTAATAGAATCACTAATTTCTCTATTAAATGACAATTGACATGATAATAAAAAAAAACACTTATAGCAAAATAATGCATTTTATTTATATAGCAAACATTACAAAGTTACACATGAGTTTACAAACGGGTCTAAGTATGCTACAACATTCAGCACTACCTATAAGCATGACTCTTCTCTCAGCAATGGTTTTACAAGTCTTTCTTGAGTTTCAGCTTCGTATCATTGCTGTCCATGTTTCCACCGGTAGGAGTGTTGGTTGTTCTTGTGTTACAAATAAAAAAAATTATAAAAATCAATGATCTTTTGAAGCTGCAATGAATTTGGAAAGAAATCTTACATCATTCATATAATGATAATGGTTCTGGAAGTTTAACATGGATCTTGTTGAGTACATTTGTATCATGATGTATGTTATGCAAGCCAAACTAAAAATGATGAAAAGCTGGGCAAGTTCTATTAAGATCCGTAGCACCTCCTAAATCAACCTGTACAACAAAACCTAGATCATTGTTATCCAGTCATTGTTACAAACGCAAGTAGTCTCTGATTATTCCCAACACTTGCGGTCAGTAATCAACGATAAGTATGAACCCAGAAAACAACACCTATATTGTGAAGAATAAATAGAAATGAGATCAAGTTTCTAGTAGTGCAGCTATTACATACATTTAGGCTGCGATTATAAACAACAGTATGTTCTAATCAAAAACTAAATCATTTCAAACAGTTATCAAATGGCCATTTTTCATTCATGGTAATGATTTATACAACACAAAATGAGCAGCATATATATGTAAACATTTGTATTTGACACGCATGATATAAACTTAGACATAAATAACATGTTCAAAGTGACATATGAAGTACATAAAAGTTAATAGGTAACTTGATTTTACTGACCGCATTTTTAATTTGTGCACCAGCTCCAAAACTCTCTGATGAAATAGGATGGACTCTTGCATCACTAATTGGGTCAGATACAAGGTCGGTTGGGATCTCATTGGTAGATTCAGAATCTACGATTCTTATGATAGCTTTAGCAGTTGCCGATCGCATATACGGGGTGAGAGTCTGCAAAAGTCACAAGGGAATCAAATTAGGATTATATTTAATCTCTAACGGGTCAAATGGGTAAAAAGTAACTAAAAAGGAATAATAAAATGAGTGCAAGTTTCTCCAAATATTCACAACATCCTAAATCTTTCTACTAAATTATCTTCTTTTTTAAAAGCATAGAATATGTAATAATCTTATTTAGTACTTTAAGTGGTTTAATAGCTAAAAAAAACCCAAAAGTCTTGGCGGGTCAACACAACCAAATCTGGAAAGCACTAAAAATTCTCCGTTCAAGTCTGATCCCATTTTGTCACCTATAACCCTCATAACAAAAAATAAGTGAAATCTTGATGAAAATTGTGATTATGTAACAACCTACCAATTTGGCCAAAGATAAGGAACTTCGTATAAATATAAAAGACTAATTAAAAGAACATAAGATAGCAAAAAGGATAAAATGTTACCTGCACAAGAAGGAGTACTTCATACAAACTGCACAAAATATCCATGACTCTGAGTCATTTATTGCTGATAAGTGGCTCCAATAAATGGCTATGAACCCCAAGGTGTAACAGAACCTCAAGCATAGATAGCATAAGAGGAGCAGCTACAAAAAACGTATTTTTTACATCAACAAACTTCATAGAAGTATAGAACATCAATTGTATATAATACTCATGGATATAAACACGTATGCAATACTAAGTTCCGCAAACCGGTTATTATTTATATAGAAGCTAAAACATTCATGTAAGTCAAGACACAAATGAGGTAAAGTAAAACAAAAATACATGTTTATAGGGAATTGAGAAAACCATGCCCTAATCAGGCAATGGAAGGGACCCTTTATACAAGAATAAAATACATAAAAATACATAAAGAATTTAATGAGTACACAACAAGTCCCTATACAAAGACTAACTGTTAATATCCCCCCTCAAGCGGAATGGAGGTGGTCCGAGGCCAAGTTTATCACGAAAGAACTGAAATTGCGGCCGAGGCAGACTCTTTGTAAAGATGTCGGCAACCTGGAGCTTGGTTGGAATGAACTTAGTGTGGAGTTTTCCGGAGGTGACAAGTTCACGAACAAAATGATAGTCCAAGTCGATGTGTTTGGCACGTTTATGCGATATTGGATTCTGCGAGAGAAATAAGGCGCTCTGATTGTCACACAAAAGTGTGGGGCGATCGGGTGGAAGCGCGTGAAGTTCTCGAAGAATATGTGTAATCCAAATTATTTCAGCAGCAGCATTAGCCATGGCTCTATATTCTGCTTCACAACTGGATCGTGAGACAGTCGGTTGCTTTTTAGCACTCCAGGATACGAGATTCCCCCCCAAGAAAATAGAATAGCCATGGGTGGAGCGACGGGTTTCAATGCAGCGGGCCCAATCAGAATCCGAATAACCAAGGATGGCTGTTTTTGAGGGTCGACGAAAGGTGAGACCATGATCGAACGTGCCTTTTAGATATCGAATGATCCTCTTAACAGCTTGGAAATGCACCTTGGATGGGGATTGCATGAATTGACTTACCTGATTAACAGAATAAGATATGTCTGGTCTAGTAATGGTGAGGTACTGAAGTGCCCCTACCAGGGACCTATATAACGTAGGATCCTCAAAAAGGTCACTTTGTGATGTGAGGCTAAAGCCAGTTGACATAGGAGTCGGAGCAGGTTTGGCATCGGAAAGCTTAGCACGTTGAATGATCTCAGTGGCATACTTGGCTTGATTTATAAAGAGACCATTTTGAGTGTTGATGGCCTGAAGACCAAGAAAGTAGTGAAGGTCCCCAAGGTCTTTTATGGCAAATTCATGATTGAGTTTGGTTATAAACTTGTGAATAACAGATTCATGACTGCCGGTGAGAATCAAATCATCCACATAAACAAGGAGATATAAGATGCATGTGTCTTTTTTAAAGATAAACAGAGAGGGGTCGGCTTTGCTACAAGTGAATCCATTGCTCGTCAAAAAATTGCTTAGGCGTTGAAACCAAGCTCGAGGGGCTTGTTTAAGGCCGTAAAGGGCTTTGTTGAGACGACATACAAAATTTGGATATTGAGTGTTGATGAACCCAGGCGGTTGTTCCATAAAGACTTGTTCATCAAGAGATCCATGTAAGAACGCATTATTCACATCTAATTGGTGTAAATGCCAACCATGAATAACCGCAAGGGTTAAGACAATGCGAATAGTGGAGGCTTTAACCACAGGACTAAAAGTGTAATTGTAGTCAAGTCCAGGGACTTGACTGAAACCTTGAGCCACAAGACGAGCTTTATACCGTTCAATCGATCCATCAGAACGATATTTGGTCCGATAGAGCCATTTCGAGCCAACAATATTACAATTAGGTGGTCGTGGAACAAGTTGCCATGTATTATTAGCATGAAGGGCATTCATCTCCTTTTGCATGGCATCATTCCAATGATCATGTTTTTGGGCAGCTTTGAAAGTTTTAGGATCAGTGGCGGTGGAGACTTTGTTAGCAATGTGAGCATACCGAGGGTTTGGTTTAGCAATACCACTTTTAGCACGGGTTTGCATATGATGCGTAGGGACCGGCTGGGGGTTGATGGCGGGTATATTTGGTGAAGATGGGGAAGGAGGGGATGGAGGGTTTGAGGGGGAGGTCGGAGGCGGTGATGGTGGGTTAGGAGCGGTGGGGGTGGTTGGTGGAGTAGGAGGGAGTGGCACTCTTGGAGGAGGTTCATCACAAAGAGAACAAGCTGGGATGGTCAGAGAAGGTTGGGTGGACTGATTTGGTAAGTTTGGGGTGGAAATTGGCTCGTGAAGATCATCCATAAACTGTGAGAGAGTTAATTTGCTAAGATTTGATGGTGAGGTCTGAACAAAGGGTAAGAGATGTTCATCAAATCTAGCATGCCGGGTGATAAAGATGCGATGAGAAATTGGTTCAAGGCATTTAAATCCCTTGTGTTGTGAACTATAGCCCAAAAAAATGCAGGGTAGGCTTCGAGGAGCTAGCTTATTGTCCGCATAATCCCTTAGATATGGGAAAACCCGACATCCAAAGTTGCGAAAGTTCTCATAGGTTGGAGTGTGAGAGAATAGCAGCTCAAATGGAGATTTATTTGATAGAATTCTCGACGGTAAGCGGTTAATGACATACACCGCCGTGCTAAAAGCTTCCACCCAATATTTTGTTGGAACTTGACCATGAAACATCATAGCGAGACCGGTTTCAATTATATGTCTATGCTTGCGCTCAACACGTCCATTTTGTTGAGGCGTGTAAGGGCATGAAAGCCTATGGAATATGCCTCTCTCATTAAAGAAATTTTTTACTTGGCGATTTACAAACTCGGTGCCTCCATCACTTTGAAAGATTTTAATCTTCTTATTGAGTTGATTCTCAACAAAGTTTGTGAAAATGACCAATGTTGATGCAAAATCCGATTTAGCTTTTAGGGGATAAAACCAAGTGAAGCGCGAAAAATCGTCAATAAACGCCACATAATATTTATATCCATAAATGGATTGAACTGGGGACGGTCCCCAAAGATCACAATGTATCAACTCAAGAGGATATAAGGCCCTTTTTTCATTATTTGAGAATGGGAGACGGTGTCCCTTTGCCATTTGACAACTCGAGCATATGGTTGGTTTAGGCAAAATTGAAGTAACTTGTAATAAACCAAGGTTTTTCATTAATGTAATTACATCAAAATTGGCATGTCCTAAACGGGCATGCCATAATTCAAACGAGGCCTTAGCCATTTTATTTAAAGTAGATACTAAAGCATGATGACCACCACGAAGAACATATAGACCTTGTTCACACCGACCTTGCGCGACCACCTCTTTCGTATCCCGATCCTGAATATAGAAACATGGAAATGAGAATAAAACATCCAAGTTGTTTTCGGCCGTTAGCTTACTTATAGAGATCAAATTTTTTGTAATATGAGGGACGATTAAAATGTTTTTAAGATCCACATTCTTGGATACTTTAGTATGACCTTTATGAGAAATTGGCAAGGTATTACCGTCACCGAAGGTTACGTTGGAGTTGCCATAATATGGAGATGCTTGATCAACATGAGAAGCCGATGAGGCCATATGATTTGTTGCACCAGAATCAACATACCAATCCGGTCCAGAAGAAGCAACATGACATTGAGATGCAAACGCTTGAGCCATTTCATTTGGAGTCGGCTCACGACGAACAGAGGTATGACTTGGGCAAGATGGGGCAGCATGCCCGTTGAGACCACACAACTGACAAGGGTCGCTGAAATTATTGTGACCCCCAAAGAAACTACGGTTATGCCTGTTACCTTTATTGTTAAACCGACGAGTATTGTTGCCACCAGAGTTATTGTTGTTCGAGTTTCTAGGCCTGTTGTTGTGAGAGCCATTTCTGCCCCGATTAGAAGAGTTCTGATTCCTCCCACGTTGAACAGTAAACGCCGCAGGAGGAACCGGCTGGGATGGCTGAGACAGAAGTTCATGACCTTCTGCCCTTGCAAGTAAATCACGAAAAGGGGGAAGTGGGTAAATGGCACGATTAGCAGTGGTGAACATACCGAAGTCCGGACCAAGACCGGTAAGGAACAAGTGAGATTTGTCTTCCTCATCAACAGGTTTGCCAATAGCAGCCAGACGATCGCAAAGATCTTTGAACCGCCGACCATACGCAGCAACCGATTGGGTGCCTTTGGTCAAGAGATGCAACTGATTTTTCAGATTCTGGGCTCGATCAGAGGAAGGGTTGCTGTAGACCGTCTCCAGAGTGCCCCAAATCTCGCGAGCGGTGGTGAGATTGAGCACCTCTGCCGCTGCTTCATCAGACAGGGAAGTGAGGAGAAGCAAGACCGCCTTCTGTTCCGCTTGTTTCCAAGGTTCAAGGGCGGGATTGGGAACAGATTTGTTCTCGACAACGGTGGTTTCAGCAGGGCGTGGAGACGAGCCATCCACATAGGAGATAAGTCCCTGAAACGAGAGGAGATGGGACATGTGGTTCCGCCATAGCAAGTAGTTTGATGCAGTAAGTTTGGGGAGCATATGCATCACAGTACCCATGGAGAATGTTTGATCGGTAGAGGAAGAATTGGAAGTGGACATGGCGGCAGGGAGCAAGGAGAAGGGGAACAGGAAGAGGCAGAAGACGAAAGGGGAGGGGAGGAGATCTTAAAAGGCTCTGATACCATATAGTGAATTGAGAAAACCATGCCCTAATCAGGCAATGGAAGGGACCCTTTATACAAGAATAAAATACATAAAAATACATAAAGAATTTAATGAGTACACAACAAGTCCCTATACAAAGACTAACTGTTAATAATTATATTAAGAGACTTAAGAGAGACCAATACAAATCTCAAACATATCCCAAGCCCAACATTGTATGAACTAAAATATAAATTGTTTTAAGAGATTGAAAAGCGAGAACAAATGAGTTAGTCACACATTATTGAGATATCTTATAATTCTTCATCTTCATAGCAAATCACGCTGATAACATGTTATCAAAAAGATGTAGTGAGAGATACAAAGGGGTAATTATATAATGATATGGTAGAAAATCCTAATCTATTTAAATAGTTGATAACCACAATATGACATAATATATCTATATTTTACAACAAACTATTAACTGATTTAACTTTTCTCTTAACAACTAAATTATCACACATATCTCGCACGATTTAAATTCATAATCTTTTATCAAGTTATTCTTTGAGATGATTAATTGATTTAAGTAAAAATGAAAAGAAGAGTAAAGCTAATTGAGGACGAATAGGATAGGACAAAAGTGAGAGGGATTACTTTAAAACACAGAAACATCTTTAGACATGCTGAAAAATCATTTGGTCGGCTCGGTATTTAGGTTTATAGGAGACAAACATTAAACCGTGTTTAGTTTGCTTCGTGGACAGAATATTATTTATCAAAAGTTTGCTTTAATTTGTGAATGCATGTGTATATATATAGGGAGAAAGAGAGAGGAGAGTTTAAAATATATTAATACATTGACAACTAGAAGTACTTCATAATCTATTTGTACATGCTCTCAAATTGATACAGTTCATATAGTACACTTATGCGGTCATCACATTTAAGGGAGTTTTTAAATCTCACACTTTTTGGGTATATTAGCTAATATTATGCCTTCAAAAGAGGTAACTATTAATTGGGTATTTTGAACGAGTCGAGTCTGGTTGGGTTTTGGCCTGGCTTGTCTACAAATCGAGACGAGGCAGTTTGGTGTGTTTAGCTTAAGTAGCCGAATGTTAAGTTTACGTTTCGGCTTTTGAATCTCGAACATGCTTGTAGCTTGTTGGGCACTTGAACTATATCGTTTATCTTTCTAAATTTATAACTTTACACATAATAATATATAAAAAATAAAAATATAGTATTTTAAAACTTCTTAATTAAAATTTACATTAATATTAATATATTTGTAAAGTATGTTCTCATCAGCCTTATGATATATGTCTTTAAATCTGGAGTTGAGCACGTTAACAAATCCTTCATAAATGCTTTCCTGGCCGCTGGCTGCTGGATCCCAACTTCAAAGGATCTGTAACAATAAAAATTAAGTTAAAAATGTAAACATTAAACAAATAAGCATAACTAATTGATATGTTACCCTAAAGCGATAACGTCACCACATCATGAGGCTTTATCATAGTGCTTGGTACTCATATGAACAAGGCCACACCCATACCTCCAATAGTGAAATAATAGAATAAGTATATTTATAACATGAATTAAGGATATAGATGAAAGTGTTGAAATTAATAAGATACTTTTACCCGGTCATTTTGATCATTCACATTTGAGAGAATTACGAAGAGCGTTTATGAAAATGTAAAGTTATTACTATACCATCAAGTTGTCTCATTAGGACAAGTATACATAGATCAACGTGAATTTATAGTTATTCTTGTGGGATACATTGGTTTGAATGTTCTATCGTGCATGTCCGGTTAAACTTCTAGCAATGCAATGAAAATAATGTGAGTTAGTGAGTTATGATGATTGATGAACCCTTTGTCTTCGTTATCATTATTGTGTTAGTTTTCATTCGATTGGCAAGTTCGGGGAGCGCGATCTAACATCAACTTAGATATGTGACCCGATAACTATATGAGTTAAGTGGCTCAAGTTAACATATCCAATTGAGTTGAAAGCTTAACTCACATTTAGATTGCTTTAATAATTTGTAGGTTATGAGTTAGTGAGTGGACTTGTTTTTTTTATTTTTTCTTTGAATTTTAGTGAATTTTTGTCTTTGCTAAGACAACATAAGACAACAAGTTAACAACTATCTAAGAAAGTTAACAACTATCTAAGGTATACAAGACCCAAATAATATGCTACAAATCACTTATATACAAGATCACTTATATACAAGAAAAGAAAACGATTAATCAAGCATGAGGTTGAAATTTTATATTATTCATTGAATTGAGCGAAACAATGAACGAGCTATATTCGGCTCTAACACCACCTGAAATAGTTATACCAACCACTAAGGTTGTCTATAATGGGCGCTAAGGGTGTTTAATGCCCCTATCACACCACCCCCACCGTCTCCGCCGGTGCCATCACCATCTCCTCCCCTCTTTGGCACTACCACCATCACACTCCATTCTCTTTCCACCGCTGGCGCTATGAAGGGAGAAGTGGCGGCACCAATACGTTTAGCCTAAGTCCGAACTGAATTAGATCAAATTGTTAAGAAGCTAATACACAAGTTGTCAAAAAGAACATGTCTTGTAAATTTCCAAATTTAGACAAATAATAATTAAAAATAAAATGCTAAAGTTATTAATTTACTATTATACGATTTCAAAGCCCATTGTGCACTGTTAGAATTATATATATAGGGAGAGGATCATTTGAGAACCAATTTGATTTGAGAACTAAAAAGAACTAATTTGAGCCACAAGTTTATTACATGTATCCCCCCTCCCATGAATTGTAGTGGTTCCCCATGAAATTTGTGGTTGAGATTTAGTTCTCAAAAGTTCTCAAAATAAAAAGTTCTCATTTGAACCTAACCCTATATATATATATATATATATATATATATATATATATATATATATATATATATATATATGATTTCGTATTTAAATGGTCAAATATTTATTTATCTTATAAAAATCATTGACCTAATATAAATTTTTAAGTTTCCTAATTAGCATTTATTTGATGGACGTAATTGTCCTTACTAGATAATTAGGGTTTCCTCTTGGGTGTAGATCATATGGAGAGAAAAAACACCACCACTAATCAACACCTCATAATTTCCGTAACCCTCTCTACTCTCTTTAAATTCGTGGGTCTCCCCACCTTATTTCCATCTTAAGCGTACACCCTAAACGGGAACTCGATCAGCATACAGCATACCAGATAGATTCCTCGAACGGAACTCACATCAACTCTCCTACAAACACGTAATCTTTACTTTATTATCTATTTATTCTTTTACGATTCGTGATTCGTAAATAAAGTTGTATATGAAGTTATTAATTATATTATTTTTATATTATCTCATGTAATATACAAGGTGCGGGCCTAGGCCTGGGCCGGGCCCACCACGGTTTCTTCAACAGGCCCCATTGGCAGATAGGAGTTGACGATATAACATGTAGAGTCGTATAACATAACTTGTAGTTTTAGACTATCCTTTAAGCGTTTGGGTCATTACATGATTATTATTTGTTTAAATACCGTTATAGCAACGCAACTTATTAGTGTGTCCACGTTATTATCCCCGTAACAACATAAAACTTACAAATCTAGTAATAATTTAATAAATATATTCAAGCATCAAATCAATTGGCAAAAAACAAAAGCAGTAAAAGGCTACGCATATACAAGCTACAAAGGTTCGATTGTCCCCGTTTAACCCAACCCCAAAAACTGAAAAAAGTAATGGAACAGAGACAATGGAGAAACAAAAAAAAACAACACACACTCTCGTTTCTCGCTCCATCCGCCATTATCAACCACCCCTTCTTCTTCTTCCTCTTTCTCCATTTCCATTTCAATTTCAATCTCAATCTCAATCTCAACAAGGTAATATTAATTAATAATATAATTTCATCCCGCCCATAAATCTCCTCGTTTCTTGATTTCATAATCCTCATCATTATCATTTGCTTCGTGGGTAATTCTAGCTTTATCACGCCATATGTAATCCATGTCGTCATCATCCCTCCCCCTCCAAATGGGTTTCCAGTTTTACGTTGTCCACCAGGTTCCATTTATCAATGCAGATGACAGATTCAGTGGGCGTTGGATCCAGATCCACGACATCCATTTCAATTATTAAACTATTTATTATTATAATAATAATAATAATCATAATCATAATTATTTCTTTCCCAATTAGCTGTTGGAATATATATTATTGCCTTCACTGATCTGGGTTGCTGTGATTGATCATCTCTCTTACAGTTTCCCCCTTTTAAATGATTTGGTAGGTAGCTAGATATGCTCATTAGAGAGGGAATCATATTAACAATAATAATCATCCACATTGCCTGAGGTTTAAATTTCCTTCTTCATGGGTTGAGCTTCTTCTGCTGCTTTAAACAACAATCATGGATAGCTTGTATGAGGATGAAGAACATCCATTTTTCGACGCCAAAGATATCATCATCGGGTGGTCTGAACCCGATGATGAGAATAATGATAATGATAATGATAATGATAATGATGATGATAATGATCATAATGATGCCACTGCCATTGGGGAACATGTCCCCGATGATTTCCGGTATGATGTTTGGTCTATGGCTCCCAAAAGTGTTCACCACAGAAAGAACACTTTCCTAAGATTTATGGGATTGAGTTCTGAAGATCAGGTAGTTGAAGATGATGTTGTGTTGGAGGAAACTGGTGATAGGATTTCACATACAAGTGGAGCTGTTTTGAGAAGTGCTGCCAGAGAAGAAGAAGATTCATCGGTTAGTTGCTCTAATTCCGATTCGGGTTCAGGCTCAGGCTCAGGGTTGGGTTCTTCAAGAATTCAAGATTCTAATGGCGAAGAAGAAGGAGAAGACGGAGGGAAGTTATCACAAGCCGTATCGTCGGGGCCAATGGTTCAGAAGCTTGTAGATAGACACATTAAGGTTGCTGACACCATGTCCAGGACAATGAAGAAGGTGAAGGGTCAAGTGTTAGGTAGTTTACGGTCAATGGCGTGTACCATTGTTCGGAAAAAGGCACGGCGGTCTGATGGTTTTAAGTCTCATCGTCGTATTGAATCGTCTTCGTCTGACTGGGGTAAGGTTCAAAGGGTTAAAGTTCATCAAAGTAAGAAGAGGTTAAAAGAACTGTCAGCTGTGTTTATTGGTCAAGATATCCAGGCTCACCAAGGTTCGATTTTGACTATGAAGTTTAGTCTCGACGGGCGGTATTTGGCTAGCGCTGGTGAAGATGCAGTTGTTCGTGTTTGGCAAGTTGTCGAAGATGAAAGATCGAGTGAAATAGACATCCCAAGTGTCGACCCGTCTTGTTTATACTTCACTGTGAATAATCTTTCTGAATTGACACCATTGATGGCTGAAAAACAGAAGATTAGCATGCTGAAAAGCTTAAAAAGGTCTAAAAGTTCAGCTTGTGTTATCTTCCCTCCTAAAGTATTTCGGATACTGGAGAAACCCATTCACGAGTTCCACGGACACAAAGGCGACATCCTTGACCTCTCATGGTCGAACGATCATGTGAGTAAACTGAAAACTGAATGCTTATTGTTACCATGATTCAGGACAAATGTAACTGAAACTGATCATGTCCTGTTTTTCTTGTTGTAGTTTCTTCTGTCATCATCGGTAGATGAAACCGTTCGGCTATGGCAAATTGGCAGTGATTGTTGTCTTAAAATCTTCCCACATAGCAACTATGTGACCTGTGTTCAGTTCCAGCCCGAGGACGAAGATTATTTCGTAAGCGGTTCGATTGATGGAAAGGTTAGAATTTGGTCGGTTTCGCGTTGCCAGGTTGTTGACTGGATAGACATAAGAGAAATAGTCACTGCTGTGGCTTACAATCCAGATGGAAAGGTTAGATTTTTTGTTCATCCTTGTTCACTCATTTTAAACACGCATGGGTTACTTAAAAAACCTAGGATTTCTTGTTCCAGGGTGGCATTATCGGATCCATGACAGGCTGCTGCAGTTTCTTTAGTCTGTCAGGTAACATTCATGTTCCTTATGACTGTATAAAGTTTCTAATTAGTCAAAAGTCAACTCATTTCATTCGGGTGGGTTGTTTAATGTATCAGGAAATAGGTTCCAACTAGAAGCTTCGATTTCGTTAAACAGTAAAAAGAAGTCGCCTTGCAAGAGGATAATCGGCTTTCAGGTATACTCTTTGTTTCTAAGTTACGAAGATTTACTACTTTCACATATGTTTATCTAATTTCGGGTTTTTTTTACCTCCAGTTCTGTCCAAGAGATTCAAGCAAAGTTATGGTTACTTGTGCCGATTCCCATGTCAGAATTCTCCAGGGCGCCAACGTGATTGGAAAATTTAGAGGTATAGTTAGGGTTCTGCAACCACACAAAACAGAGTACCATACAGAAACTAGAATTTCAAAACATGAGAACCAAAAACCAGACCAAATATAAAACCACTTTGGTCCCAAACCAAATCGATTCACGCCTAATTTTATAGCTAAACAGTCTTTTGGTTAAGTATGGTTTTCGGTTTGGTACCAAGTTTGTGCTCACACTGGCTATGAAATCATAATTGTTTAAACCAAAAAAGTTATAAATTTTTTAAACTCATGAACTGCAGGCCAAAGAAATGCTGGAAACCCATTTTGTTCATCATTCACATCAGATGGGAGGCATATAGTATCGGCTAGTGAGGATTCTAATGTATATGTTTGGGACTACTATAATCAAAAGGAGCCTTCATTTTTTCAACAAAAGACGGTAAGTTCTTATGAGTGCTTCTATGCTGGTGCATCAGTAGCATTACCATGGTCCGGCCTAAATGTCCATACAAACCCATTGCCACCTTGTTACTTCTCTCTGGGTCAGGACTTTTTTCTAGAATCGATTCCAAAAGGTTCTGCAACTTGGCCTGAAGAAAAGCTTCCATCTTCAAGTCCATTATGTAAATCCAGATACAGACTCTTTAAATCTTCTAGCCAGAGTTCATATAATTGTCACACATGGGGAATGGTGATTGTTACAGCAGGCTGGGATGGACGGATCAGATCGTTTCTCAACTACGGACTACCAGCAACCGTTTGATATCAAGAAAGTGTTTTACGGAATGAAGATAACAGGACCATCAGTTTAATCATGTGGGACAATGGAAACCAGCCAAAACTGGCATATTTGATTGAGGGATTCTCTGAATTGCTTATTCAAGAAAATTATGTCTTCGGCCCCGGATGGATATCGAGTTCTCCCTGCCAATGGGGCCTGTTGAAGAAACCGTGGTGGGCCCGGCCCAGGCCCAGGCCCGCACCTTGTTATATCGGGAAGCTGGTGGTTGTGGCTTTTGAAGAGGTAGGGCAGTAGTACCTAAGCAATTGGCAGTAGTGAATGATTGAGCACCAAGTGGGGTAGAAGCTAAATGATTAAATGGGTAGCAAATGTGTTTTATGTGCCTGAGGCTATGCATTACTTTTGGACCATATAAGCTAAAGATCTTGAAGGGTAATATTTTCTTTTTTACTTTACTAACAGACTTGCACATCAGGAAGATAATGGAGAGTAGATGCAATCAGCAATGTATAATTGTATATACATCAACTGTATTTATAATTTTGTCTCTTAATGATTTTCTTTGCACATAGTAGATAAATCAAATGTGAACTTCCTCAAAACCCTAGAAATCTAGAATGTGTACCCACTGTTTGCAGGTGAAATAAATGACAGAAAAGGAATCAACAAATTACAAATAACAAATGAATTCAAATGATATCTGATTGTTTAACAACGATATGATCAAATCAATTTCTTCATTCAGGATAAGATCAACAAAAGTGAAATTGAAATAAGCGATTGTAAGATTACAATAGGATCAAATCAATCAATTCGATTATATTACAAATAACAAATTCAATTAACCAAAACACAGATACATACTTTTTGTTCATGGATGTAAAGAATCACCAGATGAGAGAGATCTACACAGGGAGAGCCTCGATCGAGGTGAGAGTGTGCTCGGAACTATCGGATTTGTGGAGATTTGTTAATATGAGAGGATGATCTTTGGCTTCTTCTTTAATTTCGTTCTCGTCGTCGGAATCAGAGGTGTTTAGGTTGACGCATGAGAAACGATCGAGCGATGCGAAGAAGGCCGACGCGACGTTGCTGCCTACCCAATTTGCAAGTCCTCCGAGCATTTCGTACGACAAGATGCTCGAATTCTCCATCGTTTACGAAGTTTTTCAATCTGGATGGGTTCAATTTTAGCAGGTATCCGAGCAAGCCCTAGAAGGCTAGAACAACAGACGAGGGGAAGAGAACGGTGGAGTTTCGGTGGGCACGTTTTAAGTTCTGATTTTTGAATCGTTCATAGTAATCTCCTAAATTGGAACTGAATGATCCAATTCAACTGGTCAAAAGCATACCGGCTACTGATAGAAGATCTAGAGAGACCCGGGTTTGATTTTCTAGGCAATCGGGATTTTACCATTAATTCGTTGTCATGTTTATGGGCGGACGGGTTAGCGGGTTTTCTCCAACGCTGGTGTAACATTGGGCGCTTAAGGGCTATGCACGACTGAGTTGGGTCAGCTGGTGGTGCTCTTTTGCCATTGGGTCACCCCGTACGAAGTACCTGAGCAATTTTGGTTTGTTGGCTGTTAAAAAGATGGTCCAAATTATAATTTTAATTGCTACCTGGTAGACCGGTTGTAACAGTTATGTTTGTAGAATGTATTTTGATCATAATCGAGTTTCCGTTTAGGGTGTACGGTAAGGATGGCTAAGGTTGAGGTAACCCACGAATTGAGAGAGGCAGATAGAGGGTAGGTCACAAATGTGATGTGTGTTAGAGGTGTTGATTCTTTGTTTAATGATCTCTATTTATACACCCAAGGAGATACTTTAACTTAGTTTTAGTAAGGGTAATTACGTTTATTAAATAATATCAATTACGAAACATAGGGTTATTTAGAGCAATGATTGTGTAAGATAAATGATGACTTAGGCCACAAGTAAGACGGTTTCCACTTGGCCAAGTGATCATTTGTAATGAGTTATTAGATAAGTCTGATCATATGTTTATCCTCATTTCAGTTTTAAACCAAAACTGTAGCGGAGAAATACGGTCATAGAACCGATTATTCAACTCAAGACCCTCATGAATCATACTACAATCCCAAATTTAAAACTCAACTTAATTTTAGAATCAGTTAACGATTAGCCCTTAACGTCGATTTATACATAAACTGTCTATATGTCTTTAGGGATGCATAACATATTCAGAACAACTAAATCAAAACGAATGAAGAACAATTAGTAATTAATCATTCATAGTATGATATGTTTGGTTATTACAAAACCCGTTTTTATGAGATATTCGAAAAGACTTATATGGAAAAGACCTTTAGTTATAGGATCCTTAAGCATATCATAAGTATTGACCCCTGCTATGACTAACTAAAGAACATATGTACTTGATCTAAGAACGAGAGACTAGACAAGTCATATTCTAACTAACCAAGAGAGCAAGATCTAACACACACACCTATGACCTAGAACCACAACCTACCTATATGAATGCTAAATCATATATCCTAGACCAGGAGGATAAAAAAACACAGACGAATAGACAATCTTATTAATAAGTTACTTATGTTACCGGTATCATCCGAACCAACCTAGTTCTCGCTAGAGAATCTAGACCCAATCATAGCCGCTAAGCCTTTGAGAATAACCGAAGCCCTAAACATTGGACATGCATTCCCATATCTCGGATCTAAGCTACCAAGTGTCGGAATCAATCATAAACAACATAATAATGTCAATCATATGAAAGAAATATTAGAGTCTTTACTAAAATCATCATCATGTAAAATATAGCAAAAGTCAAACCATAAAGTCAAATCACTCCGGAATCATCTAAACCTAGATGATGTATGGAACTAGCCTATCATACTGAAAACTAAAGAGATTTCGGATCCAAACATGATTGAAAAAAACAAAAGTAACAATCAACAACACACAAACCAAATGAGTGGCGTGTAATAACGCTAACCAGATGATGAATTCTCGCTCCAAATCTCTTCTACATCCCTCTCTGGCCGCCTCCATACGTCTTCATGTGTTGGACATCGTATTGTATTTATAGGATAAGGATTGTGGTTTTCCTTCGGATAGGCCCGTAACGCCCCGTTATGTCATAACGGCCTGTTACGAAGCATATTTAACCAATCCTTTACATGCACAGTGGACAAAAGAGTCGAGTAAAACTATCTAGGATTGGTGGCTTCATGTGTCGCGACAGGTATAAGCTCATCTGTCGTGTGTCTCTAAGCACATGTTGACCAGATTTTGGCTTTTTCAGCATTTGACTTCAAACCTTCGTAACTTCTTCGTTTTTCATCGCTTCTTATTCAAATATTCACCCGAAACTCGAGAAACACCATTCTTAGGATACACATCAGGAAGGGACCACATGTGTTTCCTACCATTCTGTTAGGATATCATTTCGGGAAGGGACCACAAAATTCCTTTATCCTCTAATAGGGTGCCACCACATGTCCCACTACAAAGACGTGAATGAGAGTAGTCAATAAGGAGCAAGGAGTTGGTATCAAAACGGTTATCACTCGTCACGATGATGTCACATAAAATGTAACATAAATATGTCATTGTAAAGGCCCTAAATGGTACGCACAACTAATAGAGAAAATTATACTTCATTCAACTGAGATTAAGTAATACAA
The DNA here is from genome assembly GCA_039602395.1 of Deinandra increscens subsp. villosa. Lineage (NCBI taxonomy): Eukaryota > Viridiplantae > Streptophyta > Magnoliopsida > Asterales > Asteraceae > Deinandra > Deinandra increscens. Next base: position 9,698,310 of record JBCNJP010000018.1, on the reverse strand, counting down.
CAATTTTACTTATTTTCATTTACCAAATAAAAAAATATGTGTAATCTACTCCGTAAATTAATTTTGGAGTTAGCGGAGACGCCAAGACCAGTGAAATAAAAGAGGTAATGAAGGGGAGGAACAATCGGGAAAATATGTCTTAAATCGGTAAACCATCACTTATTTTTTTGAGAAAGTATACAAAAAGAAAAAATCACCAACAAGATGGATCAATCGGGAAGAAACGTTCGGTGAAACTCAGTCAAAATCGGAGAAAATGAAAGGGGCGAGCATAATATTGGCCTTTCCGACTTTTCTAGATTACCCCACCCGGAAATTATTTATGGCAAATATGGGTCTATACAAACATGTTCCAAAAAAACAAGTAATTCAAATATAAAATAAAAAAAAATCTATTCCTAAAAACATGTAATGTAATGTAATTAAAACGAGTTGTGCGACCCCCCGCGCGTTGCCGCGGGGTTGGAACTGTAAACTAAATTATAGTAAAAATTCATATAGTAAACATGAGGCTAAACATGTCTAACAACATATATACTAAACAATTATACTACCATCATAATATTAGTAGAGTAAGTCTGTTACAGGCTTGTTGAACGAACATGAAACATTGTCATGTCGTTTTCAAAACAATTATATTCAACTTGACAAAGAAAATAAAAATTGGTGGTCAAACTAAAAGAAATTAAAAGTATCCTATTCATCTTCAATTTCTATTGTATATTATATAAATTTGTATATACGAAATTACCTATTATGTAATGTATGTCATTTAGAATTCTAGCATTTCATAAGAAGCGAAGTTGTAGCAAAATTATAGCAGAATTTCACAAAAACTACATATGTAAAGTTTATGGTACATAAAAAGGAAATTCAATATATATTAACCTGCTATTCAACTTGTTTGTTTAGGCTTACTTGCAAGATACCTCGAGCTACCTCCTATGTGACATTGAACATCAACTATTCTTCTTGGTTTCTTTATAGGATCATCTATAACAAAGATAAAACATGATGAAGGGCAAAATAACGTGTGTAGGAGTCACAATCATGAAATTGACAAATTATAATTCATTGTAAGAGCTAAACACATAGAAATTAAGATTTTAGAAACATAAATCTTTCAAGTTTTAAAATTTTATCACATGTTTATGCTACTAAACACATCAATTGACACAATTTCAGTAAAAGTTTAAAGGCAAAAACACGACAATAATGATATTCTTTGGACAACTATGATAACCTTATACGATCAAGCATCCACATTGCATTCTAATCTTCAGAATTAGATAAGATAGTAACAAAAGCATGAACGAACAACTAAACACCTTGAGAACCTTAAAATTTAAGGCATAAATTATTGAATATCATAACTCATTCATGTAATTAGTAGTATGAAACACAACAGCCACAACTAAGACCTTTAAAACCTGGAAAACAACATATAGAAGAAAGTAAAGATACCTAATTATAGATCAACTTTCAATAGCAACCTCAAAACCAATCATCTTAATATCTAAATAAGCCTTAATCATCTTAATACACCAAAGCCTTAAACATGCAGAAAAGGTCTCATTTGCTTGTATTATGACCTGAATGACCATAAGTTTGATTGAAAATTTAATGTTTATTTAGAATTTCTCTGGAGTATGAATACTTTTTCTACATGTTTGACCTGAATTACTCATTGCTATTGCTTAACGCCCTAACCCATTTGACCCGTTAGAGATAAATATAACCTAAACCAACACAATTATATATCAATGTACGAAAATTTGAGCTAAAAATTATTTTCTATAACCTGACCAGAATGACCCACCCTCCTCTCTCTTTGTAAAAGCAAACATTCATTTTTGTCAATTAACGAAGTTAAAAATATTAAGACTTGAACATAATTCATATACTAAAGTGTACAGCTAAGTAAATGGTTATAAATTTAAGATTACATATCATGTCACATGCTATTGGATACTTACTTTGGCATGTAGGTTGACATATTCCATTCACCAAAAGGCTTCGAGTCCAATTTAGTCTCCAATGAGCCGACAGAAACAACAGCAGCTGCATACATAATAAGAGAAAGGACCACAATTGATATCAGATCTATTTTACTAATAGTTTATCAAAGAATGTTTAAAAAGAAAATGTAACCTAATACCGTCGCTGCTTGGGAGACTCCTCTCTTTATTGAATGATTAATAAGGTGGTATTTGACATTTCAGTTCTAAAAATTATCATATGATATAAAATAATCACAATCAGGACCATATTGTAACTCAGCAGGCCACCAACATGAGAGATAACCCTCCAAATGTGACAATCAATTACTTTTTTGTATGAAATATTGTAGACTCATAGAAAGCTCATCATTGTCATTTTTTTGGTCGTCAAAAGCACAGAGAAAAGCCAATTTTCAAGAGGAAAATCACCAGTTAGATCGACCAACATCAGAATTAATCCTCCAAAATCTTGTAGGCTCAGAGAAAACTCATCATTGCCATTTTATGGTCCTGAAAAGCATAAAGAATAGCCAATTTTCAAACAGACGCTAACTGCAACAGATTCACTAACATCAGAATTAACCATCCGAAAGTCACAATCAACGACCTTTTTGTATGAAATCTTGTAGGCTCAGAGAGAACTCATCATTGCCATTTATTTGGCCGTCAAAAGCATATAGTTCTGTGTAAGCGGCTAGGCTCAGATCTTAAAAATCATCATAGCCTGTTAACAAATCTGAGTAAGAAGCGGCTACAGCCTCGAAACAATTCTGAAATGCTCCGATTAATATTTTGTAAACGTCAGACGGTTCAGATGGTGAAACCCTACAACCGGAAACCGACAAAGAGGCAAAAAGAGCGGGACGGCTCAGATCTAAAAATTGTCACAGCCAAAAGAACCGTCTCATGAACATTCAAGATCAAAACCATTCCAAAATCAGAAACAAAAAAAGGCCACCAGATCTCCGAAAAGGATCATCACCGCCACTATTCAAACCCTAAAAACCTTCCTATTCACCTTCAATTGTGAAATTGAATTGTTTGCTTGCAGAATGTGTATAGCTTAGAACACAAATATAGATGATAATGACCTCAATGACACCTTGCTCCCGGGGAATGCAAGAAAATATTGAACAATTCAAGAAAAAAATTTGTAAGCATACAGAGAGCAATAGAAAGACATACTGTCAAAAAAATGAAATTAAACACATGATTAAATGTATAGGAATACCTCTCACTTTTAAAATTCACTAAGAACCTGGCTGATTGAATGTATAGGAATATCTCTCACAAAAAGATGGTTTTCATATGAATTCACACCATATTTGACCTGCAACCAAGATTTAATCATCAGATTTTAGTCAACGTTTTATCAACTCAAAAAAGAACTAAAGAGAACCAACCTTTTTTTTTTGAGCAACAATTAGTACAAACCTGATTTGAAAAGCTTGCCCATATAGCTTTGACTATGATTATATCCACATATGATCCAGCACGTATAGCACCTTTTCTTGGATATATATATATTGAACAATTTGGCACTGAAAAAAGTCAGAATTTATTTGAATCAATCTCGAATTGATTTGAATCAGTTTCAGAACCCAAACGCATCTTCTGGACTCTATAAAAGTTACTGAATATACACAGACTTAAGTAAAATCTGAATCAATACCTGCAATTGAGAGCCCGACCATGAGGACCTAAAATTAAAATAAAAAGATTATATTTAGAAAGAAGAAGACATAAAACTACAAAAACACAAAAACTGTCTCAAAGATTCAACGAAATCTCAGAACAATCAATTGATTCTAAAATCGTCTCTAAATAACAACAATCATAAACCTTATGTATAAGCAACTCTTTGATGATGATCCAGGTTTTACCAAAATCAGTAGAAAAAGCCCTCATAAGGGCAGATGCTTGAATGCTATTTTATTGAAAAATGACATATAGAAAAGGAATGAAAACTTACGCCTTTGGTGGAAGTAAAGAGCAATCGGTGCGGCAAACCCGAAACCGATCCGTAGATTGAAAACCCCAAATCGACATGGCTAACGAAATGGAGAGATAGACATCAACGGCGTCAGATTTGTTGTGGTAGAGAGAGTCTTGGTCACCGTCTTCTCTGTCACTTGACATCTAAGGGCCTCTCAACCCAGCTAGGGTTTCTGTGGTCTCGGTAACAACTGTGTGAGGTCATGAAATGACGAAATTAGAAGCGGGTGTTGATGGCGAAATTAGAAGCGGGTATTGATGGTGAAATGGGTAAGGGCCATGGATGCAAAGACGATGATGGTGGTGAAATCAGAAGAGAACAGAGGCGGTGGAGTGAGCAACTATTTGGGCGTGGGAGAGAGAAGGTGACATAGATAAATGTTGGAGACGTAAGCAGATGCCACGAAAGGAAAGGTAACAATGAAAACCACTGAAATAGCACACAGAATGTGTCCCCCACCGTCCTAGAAAACCACTAAGAAAAATGCATGTGTAGAAAACCACTGAAATAGCACACAGAAAAGAAATTCCAACCATTCCAGGGGTATAAATTGTCAAAGTCATAAACTCTTGTGGCTAAAGTATGAAAAACTCAATATTGAAACACTGAAGGACTAATAGTGTCAAAAATAACAAAAAACTGGGGCCAAAGTTTGAGACACGAAAACCTTCCTATTCACCTTCAATTTCCTTTGTATATTTATTTATATAATATATAAGAAATTCCCATACAAATCTATTCCTAGAAACATGTAATTAATATATAAAAAAAATTCGTATACAAATCTATTCCAAAATTTAAAGATTACTATAACGTCTGTAAGTTATATATACCTACAAATCACAATTAAAATTCTCAATACTCACGTAAAGAGAGGCTAAGAATTTGGTACCTTTGATTTGAAGAACCTCTCATGCATCAATAATCATCAATAATTCTGCTCCTCCATTGAAGTCAAGTAAGTATTTTATTCCCTACATAATATTTTATGAAGAACCTGCACCATGTAATTCTTTTCTGTTATTTGGTAATCGATCATCCAATTGTGCGTATCAATCAAGTTATTCTATCGGGTACGGTCACCAAACAAGCAACTTTTCAATATCCATTCTTTTGAAATCTGTTGTAGAACTTATTATAACCTGATTAATGTTTAGATGCTCTTTGAATTTGGGGATGAAATAACACAAATTTTCTTATATTTTTGCTTGATTAAATGTTGCACACCACATGTTCGATGAAATGCTTAAGTGTTTGACCAATATTTGGAAGAACATTCTTGACATGTTTATGCCTAAATTAACTTTTTGTACGAGTTCTAGATTAATAGTTCTTCGATTCATTTATATGCATATTTCGTTTTTCTTGACAATAATCAATCCAGTAGGCCTACCTGTGTACTCGTTTAGTTAAATTAGCAACCAAATTTCATAAATTTACCATGATTTAGCAACATGATTCTTAGAGATTGCTTTAATCTTTGATACATCTGGATTCTTGGTTATTAATTCAGATTTTGGGCCGTGTTTGTATAGAAGTAAGTCTAATTTTTGGCTTGATCAAGTAATGCATACAAATTGCTTGATGAAATGTCTAACTGAATTTTTTTTTTGAAGTTGTATAGTGTTTTAGAAACAAATGGTGTTTTGGACATATTCAAAAGTAGGATTTTAACAACCTACACAAAAGAAGGGTAGGACTTTAACATTTAAAGGCATCAAAGTCTAACCAACACTCAAAAGAGTGATTATTATGTTTTTGAAAATTGGAATAGAATAATCCCAACTTTTGAGTATTGGCCTACAATAACCTCACTTTTCAATATAACCCACAACGGTCCCAACTTTCATCTAATTTATTTTTAGTGCACCCGCCGTTAACTTTTTTAACACCGTTAAGTGTATCCTTACGTGGCATGTTGACGTGTATTTTTTTAATTTATTTTAAATCTTTATTCCATGTCATTTCCATATCATAATAACATTTTATTATCAATTAAAAAAATCAAGTTTTATCTCTTTTAAAAAATAAAAAAAAAGAGGCTAAATCCAGATTCCACGATAACCTAGAATTCAGCCGCCACTGCCCGTTCACTCTCATCCTTCCCGACTTTCCGGCGACGTCCCAGCCTCCACTCTCGTTTTCCGATTGATGTCACGGCGACCCTCCGGCGAGCCAGTCTTCCTCTCTCTCTCTCTCTGTTTGATTAAACCGGCGACCTTTGCCGTTGTTCGTATGCCGGTGAACAGGCATCCGCCTGTCTCCGCCCGACCATCCCTGCTCCTCTCTGGCCGGTTACACCGGCGAACCCAACACAGCCCCATCCTCTTTTCGTTTTCTTTTCCGGCCGACTGAATCCCGCCACCCTCACTCGGAGCCGGTGACCCAGCAACCCCTTCTCCGGCGACCTTCTGTTGGTGTTTTACGCCGGCCACCCGCGACGACCCTGTTCGAGCTCAGCGGCATCCTTCACTTCATCCGTGACATCTCCGGCGAGTGCGCGAGCTTTCGGAGATCTGTCCAACGTCGTCGCCGACATTAGTTCCCGGCACCGTGATCAGTGAATCCGGATCCACTCTACCGGTTCCGAAATCTCATCCGACGAACCGTTTTCTCGTTGATTTGTACGCGAATCAAGCGCCGGTTGAACCGTATCGTGTTTGTTCTTACGGTGGTTGCAGGCGGCCGGAGACGAGGATGCATGAGTTCCACCGGTGCTCGGTGTGCGGCGTGATGAACTACTGTTCACGTCAGAGTTGCCAGCCGATGGTGAGGTTTCCGGTCATTACCGCCTGTGAGAGATGAAAGGAGGATTTCTAGGGTTCGTATGAACGAGGATTCAATTTGGGGAGGGTGAATCTGGATTTAGGCTTTTTTTTTTAAGAGATAAAACTTGATTTTTTTTAATTGACAATAAAAAGTTATTATGATATGGAAATGATATGGAATAAAGATTTAAAACAAATTAAAAAAAATACACGTCAGCATGCCACATAAGGTTACACTTAACGGTGTTAAAAAAAAGTTAACGGCAGGTCCACTAGAAATAAATTAGATGAAAGTTGGGACCGTTGTGGGTTATATTGAAAAGTGAAATTATTGTAGGCCAATACGCAAAAGTTGGGATTATTCTATTCCAATTTTCCTTATGTTTTTTATGTCAAACCAATAGTCAACAAATAAACCAACAATCAGAACAATGTTAAAAGTACGTATAAAAAACCAGTTCAACAGGACGATAGAAATAAACGGATAAATCATGAAGTCCTTCATCTTTCATATTCACCCGCTAATCATCTCCACCTCGTGATTCTTTTGACTTGGTTTGGGCCAATAGGAAATCTTTGATAAGAAAATAAAATGATCAAAAAGAGTAACATAAACGAACAAAATAAACACGAGTAATATAATAAATCTTACATTTTTCAAGATTGTCAAAATCTGTCGAATCTACGTACTCGTTTATTAATTTCCTCGACTTATGAATCCAATCTTGTGTGTGTATTAATGCCTCGATAACAGGAGCGGACAAAGAGCTTATGTATGTGTCCATAACTCTTTCACCCGTACTGAAAGTTGATTCCGAAGCAACACTGGAAATCCGAATAGCCAATATATTTAGAAGAAAGAAAATTAGATTAGAATATGGCAATATATAATTATATAAATATTGAAAGTAATCATACCTTTTGCCATATTGATACAATCGGGTATCTAGATGAAGATGATTTCCACCATTTTAAGATATCAAATACCTTAGTCTACTCTTCATCCTCATCCCCGAGGTACTTTTGAAGTTCTGATTTAGTTTTATAGGAGCTCGAACCACAACAAGATTTGAACTTGGCCACAAAGTCGTCTTCTCCATCCAAAGAAACTTGAACACTTTTTTCAACTTTGAAGAATTACTTGTACTCCCATGTCATAATCTAACTCATACTCTTGAAATACAATCTCAAATGCACATGTGATTGGGCTAACAATTGCTTTCACCTTTTTATCAATGTCTTCTTTTTCCTCACTTTTTCAGCCATAAATAGTCTTTATAAACAAAATAAATCATACGTGTTTTCTATCTAATATCGTTACAAAGTATAGAAACTTATTCTCAAATTTGCTACCCCCCCCCCCCACCCCCACCCTCACCCTCCCCCCTCCTCAATACTTATAAAATATATCCTTCATCATATTACCCATAAGTTTAGGGATTATATTAGCGGATCTTTACATCTCCTTAATCTAATTATCGATTGCCATAACTTCTCTGAAGAGCTGATTAACATTCACATATGTCGAAGCACTAGCATACGTTCTTGTGCTTAAACATCTTATAACCTTTGCCAAGTCTCTTACAAAATGCCAATCCGTAGTTCTGGGGATGTCATTATTTAGCTCTTTGGTATGGTTAAAGCCTTATGAATCATACGAGTCAAAGGCGTTGTCAAACTTTTTAACAATTAACATCTCATATGTTGAGTTCCATCTTGTCGAACAATTAAACATAACAAGGTGTTGCTAGAAATCTTCTCATTCTTAGCACACCGCTTTAAAATTTGTAACCTTTTAGGAGACATTATAATATACCGAATAATATTTCGTATATGGTTGATCGAGGTGTCCTTATTTTTTATTACTTAATCCATCTTTCACAATAAGATTGATAATGTGGGCCATACAATGTACATGTAAGTAGCACCCATCACATAATTAGTTTGGTAACTTAATTTGAAAAAAGGAAATTGCAGTGTCATTAGAGGATGCATTATCGGTGATAATTGTTAAAACATTAGCAATGTCACATTTTTTCTTTAAGCACTCTAGCAAGAGTTTACCAATCTCCTCTCTTTTATGGATATATGTTGGCTTAAAGTTGATGATTCTTTTGTGTAAAACCCAGTTGTCATCGATAAGATGTGTAATGCACACATGTAGTTAACCCTCTGAATTCATGTCCACGTATCAGTGGTTAGACAAGTCGTGTTAGTATTAATGGAAAAACGATTTCAAAACCGCCTTCTCTTTCAAAAAAATCTATACACAAACTTTTGTTAAAAAAAGATGGCGATGAGGTTGGACCTATTGAAATCAAAATCTGGAAATTATGTTTAGAAAATAGTCGCAAAGCCATTACTGAGATGATATTGTAGACGAACTACATTTTCCTTCAGTAGAGCATGAAAAGGGTTTAAGAGACTTATGAAAACATTGTATTCAAATTTTAAGATTTCAAGTAGGCATATGGTTTTTAGGGATTGTGGGGAAACTTTTTGAAGGAGAAGGTGGTGTTGATTTTTTTTTTTTTTTTGCAAATCCTAATACGAGCCAACAATTCACATGGTCAGCTACATGTATTTCACTTTACATTTTATCGATGACAACTGGGATTTACACAAAACGATCATCAACTTTAAGCCGATATATAGCCATAAAGGAGAGGAGATTGGTAAAATCTTGCTACTTTTTTTAAAGGAATGGAACATTACTAATGTTTTAATAATTACCGGTGATAATGCATCCTCTAATGTCACTGCAATTTTCTTTCTTCATAATAAGTTACCAAACAATTATGTAATGGGTGTTGCTTACATGTTTGTTGTATGTCCCACATTATTAATCTTGTTGTGAAAAAAGGATTAAGTTATAAGGACATCTCGATTAACCGTACACAAAATATCATTCTATATATCAGAATGTCTCATAAGAGGTTAGAGAATTTTTAGTAGCATGCTAAGAATGAGAAGATTGCTAGCAACAAACTGTTATGTTTTGATTGCATGACAAGATGGAACTCAACGTACGAGATGCAAAAAAGTTGAATAATGACATTCCAAGGACTAAGGTATGGCATACTGCTAGAGAGTTGACAAAAGTTTTAGAGATGTTTAAGCGCAAGAGACAACGTATGTTTTTGCTTTGACATATGCGAATATTAATCAAATCTTCAGAGAAATGGCAATCGATAGATAATCGAATTAAGGAGATGAAGAGATCCGCTAATATAATTCCTAAACTTATTGGTAATATGATTGGGGATAAATTTGATAAGTATTGGGGGGCTAATAAATTTTGAGAATAAGTTCTTATACTTTGCAACGATAATAGATCATAGATAGAAAGCACGGTTTTATTTTGTTTATAAATAAATATTTATGGCAAAAAAAAATTAAATAAATAGAGGAGAAGAAACATTGATAAACTCTAAATGATAAACTCTAAAAGCAATTGTTAGCCCAGTGACATCTGCATTCATTGGAGATTGTATTTAATGAGTGTGAGTTATAGATTATTACATGAGGAGTACAAATAGTTTTTAACAATTCTGAAAACAGTGTTCAAGTTTCTTCAAACAGAGAAGACGAATTTGTGGCCAAGTTCAACTCTGCTGGTGGTTCGAGCTCCTATAAAACTAAATCGAAACTTCATAAGTACCTCTATGATGAGGAAGAGGACTAGACTAAAGGATTTGATATCTTAAGATGGTGGAAATCATCATTGTCCAGATACCCGATTGTATCGAAATGGCAAAAGGTATGATAATTTTTAAGATTCAATATTTATATAATTAATATAACCATATCTTAATTTTAATTTTTTCTTCTTTTTATTATATTGGCTACTCTGATTTTCAGTGTTGCTTAATAATCCGCTTTTAGTACGGGTGGAAGAGTTGTGGACACATACGGAAGCTCTTTGTCCACTCTTGTTGTCGGGGCATTAATATGCACGCATGATTGGATTCGTAAGTCGAGAAAAGGAATAAACAAGTATGTAGATTTGATAGCTTTTGACGATCTTGAAACATGTAAGATATAATATACTACTTAGGGTTTATTTCGTTCGTTTATGTTACTCTTTTTAATCCTTTTAATTTTCTTGTCTGTAAATTTTCGAACAGCTCGAACCAAGTAAAGGAATCGAGATGTGAATATCGATTAGCGAGTGAATATAAAAGATGAAGGCCTCCATGATTTATTAGTTTATACTCAGACCAAGTCAAAGGAATCCTGATGTAGATCAATTAGCGGATGGTTGTGGTTGAATATAAAAGATGAAGGACTTCATGATTTATTAGTTTCTTATTTCATCTCAAATTCATAACATCTAAATTTCTACAATATATTTCAAAAGAATATGCTATAAAATGTAAAAGCGATTTACCTTTGAAGCTGAAATCACACAAATCATTGATACGGGATTCAGTTGGTGAACATAATAGTGAAAAATGGAGGATTCAAGTTAAATTCACCTTAAAAGCTCGAACGTGGTGCAAAGAAGGATCTGTCTTGTATATGACCGAAGACCAAATAACCGACATTGACTCAGACCGATACCTGATATTTATATGTAGAATTTCCTTTTAAATGTCGGGTCATGTATATACACATTTGCTCATCCCTAGGTGGATACCGTATCCTATAACCAAATTATCAAATCAAAAGTATAATGATATCCGGATGTCTCTATCTAAAGTTTGGGTCCAAGTCCCTCAATGATAAATGGTGTAAAAGTAAGTAAAAGAGTATTTTTTTAAGCTGAGTAAAAAATACATGTTATAGCCACGTCAACGTTAACTCAGATTAAAAACTAACGACGTTAGTTTTTTTAACGGTGAGACCATTCTAAATAATTAAGTGAAGGTTATATTGAAAAATGAGATTATTGTAAGCCAATGGGTAAAAGTTGAAATTATATTATTCCAATTTTCTTAAAAAAGAAAAGTAAATAATAAAAATATATAAGTTGGTTTTAAAATAATGACCTCAAATGCCACGTCAGAAAAAGAAAAGAAAAAAGATACGAGTATAATCCGAAAGATCGGGGATGAATGGATAGATATGATCACATGAGCTCGAATCAACGAATTTGAACGTTCAGAAATGGCGACACTTTTCCTACCTCTTCCGCACAAGTTTTCTTCCCCCGTCGAGAAAAGCCGCCGTATCCCCCCCGTTCCTTCCCGCATTCATTCATCGATCCGCGTCAACTGCTCCGGTTTGTTTTTCTCTTTCTTGTAGCCTTAATTTGGTCGATATAAGTTTGCCGTATTATTCGTTTTCCGGTTAGGTAATTTGGCTTGTTAATTGATTCAGTTTATTCGACTACCGGTGTTAATTGTGCAACAAAACAATGTAGATTTTGCAATTTGAGAGATCTAGGTTTGGAATTGAAATTATGTCTGGAAGATTGCAAGGAAATAGAAGTTGTGGTGTGTATGCTAAATGAAAATGAATTTGGATTGAAACTTGTTTGAGTTCAAGTGTGTGAACTTTATATGTTGTTCGACGGAGATTTCTGATATTTTACATAGGGCATACAGTTTGGAAAAGTTTTCTAGATTATTTGTAAGATACCAGAAGTGTCATTTTTATAGAAGAGCCTTGTTAGCCCAAATCAGTTTCATTATGTTGAGTTGTAATGAAAACAATCTACAATTTAGTGATCTTAGTATCTTAGGGTGCGTTTGGTTGGGGAAAAGGTTTTCCAGTTTTCCATTTTCAGTTTTCTAGAAAATAAAATGGGTTTTCCATCTCTAGAAAACACATGGAAATTTTCGAAAACGCGTTCTAAACCAAAAGATGGTTTTCCATTTTCCAAAGTAGAAATCTAGAAAACGAAAACAGAAAATGGAAAACAAAAAAAAATGTTTTCCAATTTTAGTTTAAAAGTTAGAAAACAGTAAAACACCGTTTTCTGTTTTCCTGGAAAATTTTTCTGGAAAACTACAATTTGAACGCGTTTTCTGTTTTTCATATTTTCTTAGAAAATAGAAATGGAAAACAGGGTGTGTTTTCCACAACCAAACGCACCCTTAGCTTGCAAGTTTTCTAGTACTTGCTTTCTACTTTAGCAACAAAATCATGTAGAGATTCTCAAGTTTATTGTGCTTGATGACCTCTAGTGCTGGTTTATTCAAGTTTGCTAGACATTATATAACTTAAAGAATTATAGAAACTATTACTTTAACACCTAGAAACCTGCCTCCTGGCTAAACAAACATCCCTAGCGAAAATCCCTTTAGAACAGTAGGGTCTGAAGAGGGTGAGATGAGGGCAAACCTTACCTCTATCCCATGGGTAAAGACTAAAGAGAGACTACTCCTCGAGAAACCCCTGGCTCCGAAAAATATACAAGAAACGACAAGTAATAGGTAGCGAGTAGCAAGTATGAAGCGAGATAAAAGAACTTGAACAAAGAACAAGGCATTGGAGTGCATATCACAAGTAGACACATAGAAAGAACAGCGGACATAAATTCCCCAGGGCTAAACGAGAAGCCTGCCTCTTGGTTGATTGAATTTATATTTCTTGCCTTTCCAAACCTTTTGTTTGCCCAATGTAGAATGCTGACAAATTAGTCTCTAATTTCTGGATTCACTTCTGGTGGCAGCTAATACAAATAGTTATGTCTCCACTTCTAAAGAAAACTCATGTCAATTCAAGGACCTAAGGAATGTAGCTTGTGGCGCTCTTGCTGTCTGGGCTCTGACTACCACTTCACCAGTAATTGCTGCTAATCAGGTTTAAACTTATCTACATTAAAGACTAAACAAATGTTTTTACTTTCTTTGATAATTGCTCATGGAGATAAAAAACAGAGTGCTATTCTCGCACATCCAGAAAAAAAAGGTGTCTGGTTTCAGTTCTGACGGTAAAGGAAATAACTTGTAACTTCAAAACTGATGTTAGTTCTGTAATTTATCCGAAAATTGACGGTTACATAATACGTAAAACATAAATATACAAGAAACTGTTGACATCAAACTTGCAGCAAATTAGCAAAACCCAAGTTTACCTCTTCCTTCTTAGCAAAACCAATATCAAATAGTTTTTTACATAGAATTTTCCATGTGTCCATTAGGAGGATGATTAAGAAGATTATAAGTTCCAAGACTCAAATTAAATACACCCTCTTAGACTTTTAACACGCATTTCGTTCCTAATTTTGTATTTGATTTGCAGAGGTTGCCTCCTTTGTCCACAGACCCCAACCGATGTGAACAGGCATTTGTTGGAAACACAATAGGTCAAGCTAATGGTGTATATGATAAAGCTATTGATCTCCGTTTTTGTGATTACACTAATGAGAAAACCAACCTTAAGGGGAAGTCTCTAGCAGCAGCACTTATGTCTGGTGCCAAATTTGATGGTGCTGATATGTCTGAGGTTGTTATGTCCAAAGCATATGCTGTTGGAGCTAGTTTTATAGGTAACTAACACCTTTCACTCTTTTTGTTCTGCATAATAATAAGGGATAATTTGACATATCTGCTCAAAACTTGAATAATATCCTTTCTACCAGACAAAATATCATAATATCAAAGCTAACCATTTCCATATTTTTTTACTTAATTACACCCTAATGTCAACCATGTGACCTCAATATGCATATTGTGGTTATGCAGGTACAGATTTTACGAATGCAGTTCTTGATCGGGTCAACTTTGGGAAGGCTAACCTTCAAGGAGCTTCATTTAAAAACACTGTACTATCGGGTTCCACATTTGAGGAAGCTCAACTGCAAGATGTGGTGTTTGAGGACACGATTATTGGGTATATCGACCTTCAAAAGCTGTGTGTAAATAAAACTATTAATGAAGATTCAAGACTCGAACTCGGATGTCGAAATTAGAAGATTTATGGCCTTTTGTATGATCCCTGGCGTATAATCTTGTAATTTTCAAAATACATGGGGGCAATTTTTGTTGTAATATTGTTGGAGGTATACATGTTCAGATCCTTGTATTATTTGTTCAAAAACGGAGATCAATGTTTTTATTATTTTCCAACACAAATCATTTTGAATAAAACTTAATCGGATTCAAAGTTATATATATCAAATAGTAAACATACCTACTTTGATACAATGTTATCGAGATAGCCCAGCAAGGCAGCAACCAAGGGGTCAAATTGCCATTAAAAAGTGTAAATTTAAGAATAATATTAGAGGGTGTGTAAATTTACCATTAAAAAATAAATGAAAGAAATAAGTTTAACAAATGAAACACAACCCCAAGGAGGAAGCAATTTGTGCAAGAGTTAAGATGAGGGGAAAGCATAGATACCATATTTTGAGAAAAAATCTAATTTATGAAATGAAAAGATAGATGTTTGGTAAACAAAAGAAAAAGAAAAGCATCTCCTTTAAATTTATAAATCCATACCCTTCAATCCTTCATTCATCTTTTTTATCGGTTTGATTTACCCCAAATGGAGAAAACAATAACATTTACACTTGCTCTCATATCATTTCTCATCCAAGGTATGTTGTTTGTTATGTATGTGTGTATGTTTATTTGTAGTTATCATTTTAAATTTTTATTTATTAGATATCATTATATAAATATAACATTTCCTTTTCTCTTTCTCTTTCTGTTATCAACTCAATATCACCGTTAACTTTTTAACTTTCTAAAAAAACCGTTCCTTTTCATTAAATGTAACACGAACACGATTAATTTGCAAAAATAACTTATAAAAAAACATTTCTAAATAAAAATCATGTTACTTATACGGTGTTTGAGATCGCATTTGAAAATAACTTAGTGTTTGAGTAAGAGAAAAACGTTTTTCATTTAAACTTATTGAAAATGATCGAAACGCTATTTCAAAACACACAAAATTCTGGATTTTTAAAGTGCTTTTAGCATTTTTAGCATTTTGATAGTATAATTACTATAATACACTCATATAATTTTATATTCACGCAACCTTATACATACATAATCTCTTTTTAGTTATTTTATATATAAAAGCTAAAATAAATATTTAAAAAAAAAATAATAATTTATTAACTTGTTAGCTTTACCACCACAAAACTAAACGAAACACATCTACAAAATGCGTTAGAAAAATCAATAACTCAATAGACCTTAACTAAGCCCTACTTTTAATATGATAAACACCAAGATATAATCATAAGAAATTAACCCGTCACAAAAACTTTTGTTTTGTACCAGGGCTAGTCGAAGGCAACATCGGAGTAAACTACGGCACCGTCGCCGACAACCTCCCCCCGCCGCCCCAAGTCGCCCACTTCCTCCTCCACTCCACCACCATCAACCGCGTCAAACTCTACGACACCAACCCCCAAATCCTCCAAGCCTTCGCCCACACCGGAATCCAAATCACCGTCGCCATCCCCAACAACCTCATCCCAGATCTCACCAACCTCAACTTCTCCCAAAAATGGATCCAATCCAACATCTCCCCCCACTTCCCCGCCACCAACATCGTCCGCATCCTCGTCGGAAACGAAGTCCTCTCCACCACCGACCGTTCAACCGCCTCCCGCCTCCCCCTCGCCATCCACACCCTCCACGTGGCTCTAACCGGAGAAAACCTCGACCGTCGGATCAAGGTTTCCACACCACATTCGTTAGGCATCCTTTCGTCTTCATCCCCGCCCTCATCGGGGAGATTCAAGCAGGAATTTGCACCTGTAATCAAACAACTGTTAGGGTTTCTACGGGCCACGGGGTCGCCGTTCATGATCAACCCGTACCCGTTCTTCGGGTACTCCGGCGACACGCTGAATTACGCCATGTTTAGGCCCAACCCCGGGGTGTTCGACGAAATGTCTGAGAGAACTTATACAAACATGTTGGATGCTCAGCTGGATGCCACGTATACAGCGATGAAGCAGCTGGGGTTTGGTGACGTGGAGATTGTGATTGCGGAGACCGGGTGGCCGTCCAAAGGCGAACCGGGTCAACCCGGGGTGGGGGTGGATAGTGCCCGGGAATTCAACGGGAAGCTTATGAAACATGTGACGTCCGGGTTGGGGACGCCGCTCATGCCGAATAGAACTTTTGAAACCTATATTTTTGCTCTCTTTAATGAAAACTTAAAACCCGGCCCGGTTTCGGAACGAAACTTCGGGCTTTTTAAGCCCGATATGACACCCGTCTATGACGTTGATATCTTTCGACACAATGTAATGTTTTCGAGAAACTTTTAAGATTCGTCTAAAAGTTTAATGTATTTTGGTTTAAATGTTTATATGGGTTTTTGTTTTATTATGGCAGGTGGGGTCAACTACACCGTCATATTGGAACCCGGACAGAGGTGTACCGGAGAGGTCACCTGTCCCGGTTTCTAGAACCAATGGCGAAAAAACATGGTGTATTCCGAAAGTTGGAGCGAGTGAGAAGATTTTACAGACGAATATTGACTATGTATGCGGGTTGGGGTTTGACTGCCAGCCCATACGCGAGGGTGGGAGGTGTTTCTATCCCGACTCGGTTCGGGCCCATGCGGCCTATGCGATGAATGTGTATTACCACGCGACCGGACAACATGACTATGATTGTGACTTTAGAGGAACCGGAGGCATAACTTCGAGCAATCCAAGTATGGAATATCTGACTTATATTACTCATGTTAATAAATAAAGTTTATATTACAACACATATTTTTCTTAATTAAAAACATGGAAATTGTTTAAAATTGGTTATGATTGGTTGATTAAGTTTCTAAATTTGATTTTTACAGGTTATGGAAGATGCAAATATTAGAGAGTTTCAAGGAGGAAGGTTACCATATTTCACTTCACTTTATCATCTATTACTATTTGTGGTATAATGAATGACTAAAAAAATACATGTAAATATCTTCATTAGTGATCCATATTTACCGTTAAAAAAATATAAATTATTAGTTGATATGGTGTGTTTTGTATTTTGATGTTAAAAAATGTTGCTTTGCTATTGTAATAATTAAGATGTTTTTGAAATAGCTTATTGATTTTGTATTTAAATTATATATTTATTATATTATCAATGTTAATTCACATTTCACACCCGTTTAAAAGTTAAAACCATGAAACTAGAATGTCTCTTTTAACAAATTTATCTGATCGATTCAAATGGATTAATAAATCAAAAGAGGATGGCAAGTCGTAATAAAGCTGTAATGGATTTTTTATACGAA
>JBCNJP010000018.1:9582639-9679886 GCA_039602395.1 Deinandra increscens subsp. villosa | reverse complement strand
TATATATTCCATTAACATTGGCTGCAAGGAGTTACAAAGGTGCAACTTCTAGTAGTTGGTCTTCTATGCTTCTTATAGCATCCTTTGAAAACACAAAATCCTCCAAACTTAGACTAAGACCTTCACTGCATATATATTCCATTAACATTGGCTGCAAGGAGTTAAAAAGGTGCAACTTCTAGTAGTTGGTCTTCTATGCTTCTTATAGCATCCTTTGAAAACACAAAATCCTCAAAACTTAGACTAAGGCCTTCACTGAGAGGGCATGTAAAGAATGTTTGTGGGTTGTTGGTGGCCTATCGATGAAAAATAAAACTACTTATAAAAAAGAGGATTGATTTTGAAAGTGTGGTCATCATGGATATAAACAGACAGGGCATGTAAAGAATGTTTGTGGGTTGTTGGTGGCCTATCGATGAAAAAGAAAACTACTTATAAAAAATATGATGGATTTTGAAAGTGTGGTCATCATGGATATAAACAGACAGGGTTTGTAAAGAATGTTTGTGGGTTGTTGGTGGCCTATCGATGAAAAATAAAACTACTTATAAAAAAGAGGATTAATTTTGAAAGTGTGGTCATCATGGATATAAACAGACAGGGCTTGTAAAGACCCTTTACTAATGAAAAGTGTTTTCATCTTTTCAAGCCATGCTGATGAAAATAAATACATAAACTAAAGAAAAAAAAATTAAAAAAAAAATTAAACAATTATTCTATACGCAGCGTATTAGTACATACGCAGCGTATTATCCCACTATATATACACTTGAAGGGTTCATTCCAAACTCCCCACATTCTTTCATATTCCCTACTTAAATTTTCCACTCCAAAACTCGTAAAACTCGTAATGGCTTCCACTAACCCACGTTTGTATTCGATTCGTTCGCCTAATGATCAAGAGGGCGGGTTACTGGTTGATGTTGTATATGCAGGCAACGCAGATTATTTCACCTTAAGGATTCACCATGGAGGTGAATTCACGGATGCACCTGGGAGGAGTTACGTGGGCGGTGTGTGTCATTGCGTTGACTACCTACACGTTAATAGGTTTCATTTTTATTATATGTCCTTAATCATGCAGGATCTCGGGTATGATAATAGGACCAATATTTGGTTCTACTATAAGCCCGATGATAGTCGAAATCTTGACACGGGGGTGCATATGTTAAGAGACGACTTGGACACACATTCTCTCAGTTCCTACAATAGTCCAGATAACAGGTTAATGCAAGTCTTTGTTGTGCGATGTTTGATAGGTGCGAAGACCGGCAAAGACTACTTACGTAACAGGCATCCAAAACATCCCGGCATAAACCAGCCTCCAAAACAAAATCTGATGTAGGAGTTTATGGAACGGATTGGTTGAGCGGATTTTGTTTTTCAATAAACCAGTTTAGATTTTTATATTTATTGAGTTTTATGTTTGTATCGTGTAAAACCTTCTTTAAGTAATGGTATATTTTTTTGTGCGAATAATTTTTAAATTTACCAAAACCCTAATATACAAACCAAACAAACACAAAACTTTAAAAAACAATTTATATATATAAAAGAATAAAACGAAATTTAAATTCCTCCTAAACCCTATACGCAGCGTATTACCCTATACGCAGCGTATAAGGTCACGTCAACTGACAACAGTTACAGGGAATGTCGGTCTGCCGGTAAAACGTCAAATACGCATCGTATTGCCCTATACGCTGCGTATAGGGATGTCCAAATAGCTGCTTCGATAAATAATAGGGAATGGAATCAGGCCTGTGAATAATTTAAATTTGCAATTTACTCAATAGTAAAATAAAATTAAAAGATTCATTCTGCTGCTGCACTCAGAAGTCAGTCAGAGCGAGGAGCTGTTCTTGATCGTCGGCCTCTGATTTCAATTTGATAGATTCCAAAACAAACATGGCCGATTCTTACTGGAAATACGCTGCCGCCGAAGGTAGGAACCAGCAGCCACCACTCATCGGAAAACGCCCCCGCTCCGATTACGGTAACACTCTCCCTTCATCTCATCTCCCCCTTGTTTCATAACTTTTAATTTTTTATTAAATTAGCCTGGAATCCAGAATAACTATGCTGCCTTAAATAAATGTTGATTTAGCCGGATACACGTTAGGGTTTTTTCTCCCTCCCTCCGTTGCAATTGGCAAATTAATATGGAAATTCAACTGTTTCAGATCTTTTGATAGCGATATGTGAAAACCCTAGTTACGACATTGCCATATGCTTCTGACATAAAAATGTACCACCAAACTCTTTGCAGTATAGGATAATAAAATTAACCTATACTGCAGAGTTTTGTTTGATAATTCAGTAAATCACACCGGTTAAGTGAGATTGATTGGTGTGTTCATTAGTTTCTTTTGGAAGATAGGCTTGATATATATGTCTATTTGTCAATTTCTGATTTATTAGTGTTATTATTTTAATAAAATAGGATGCACGTATTGTTATTTAGAGGTCTAGTTAATGCCTAAGCATACAAAATCTCCTGTTCATCTTTTTTGTATGCACAAGTGTCAAGACAGTAAATGACACTACTTACTTCGGTTCTTTTATCTACTGTGTAATAAAGATTACAGCTTGAACTAGTTTTCTTTGTGGTTGAGCACTATATGGTTGAGCTTCTTTAAGATTCTATTGTAAGAGTGACTAGTCTTTGATACCTTATTGTCATGTCATATAACATGGGAGAGTGCTTTGGTGGATATGGCGTTTGAATCCCTTTTGTATCTCTGTGTGTGGATCTGGGCCAGTAATTGTTTGTGTTAAAAATGAAGTAATGAACTGATTTATCTGTTTTTAATCGGCTTGGTTATGCTTTCTGTGGTTTCATGTATGAGTTATAGTGCCTTTCGTTATACAACTAAAGATCAGTAATTGAAAACCACTTTCTTGACTGATAACATGTTTAAATGCTTTGGAGGCTTAGAATCAAATTCATTCTAGTAGTGTGCTTGGTTTGAGAGAAAGAGGGTGGAATCATAAAATAGCTGGTAACGAGATGCCTAGATGTAAAAAGCACACCTGAGGCGCCCTCATGCGAGGTGATCTGTGCTTCAGACTACCGCTTTCGTTCAGTGTACAGGAGACGTGTGACCAGGAGGAGGTGCTAGGTGACGAGCCTTGGCCAATTTGATATAATTTTTTTTTTTGCTGGGCTATTGCATATGGAGATGGAGATGAAAGTAGGGGTTTGACAGAAATGGAGATGGAGATGGAAGTGATAACTGGTTGTATTTAGGTTACTCACTCAGACACATATTTATCCTTTTTATGTTTATTTTTTCTTTTCACTAAATTACGTGTTTCATCCTTAAGGCTATAGTTTTAATTAAAATAGGTTCTAAGAACTTTTGATTTGTTTATTTGTTTTTTCTTGTTTTTTGAGTTTTATATATTGTATGTAATGTAAAGCTTGGGTTGGTTGTACATTGAATGTATGGGTCACATATAGAGATCTTGGCTGATTTTGTGCTTCTTAAGGATGTAGTTGTACATAGAGGTTCTTTATAAATTACATAGTGTGTAACTGTGTATAACACACACACACACACACATATATACCATCTAACTTTTGGGTCTTCAAAGATTAACATTATAGTAAATATTATCTATGATAATTTATAAATACTATATTAATAGATTGCGTCTTGCATACATGATGCTTGTGCCTTTGCCTTGGCTCTGGGGACCCTATCACCTTAGTGCACCTTGCGCTTTTTGAAACCAAGACTAGATGATCTAGGGGTTTCTTAATCAACCAAATCAGATTCTAAAGACGAGCACTACAGTAGATAAGCTAAGTAGATCCGTTCAACTTCCAACGCCTCTTAGTTAAAGCATAGATGTCTATGATGCCCAAATTGTTGCATCTGAAGTTTATGTTACTCTTATGTATTGCTTTTTCTAGAATATTCGCGAGCTAGTAGCTTTTTGGATTTGAGTAGGTTAGATAAATGTAGCTTCTTTATGCTTACCCATTATACACTCCCTTAAACAATAACAATTGACCTTTATGTATTTTTATCTTCTATTGAAAACCCAAATTTCTTGTATGTCTATGTTAAATGAGCATCACAATATAGCCTCCATAGTTTTTCATGAAAGAACCAAGTATATAGAGGCTTACAAGGGATTGTATTATTGGTTACACAAATAGAGCACTCATCTATTTAGTCTTTTCATATTCATGGAGATCACTAGCTAGTTATACTCTGACGAAACCACTACAAAAGTCTCAGGTAGACAGGGGCGGATCTGTAATAGGCCCAGGGGGTCCCCGTGGACCCCCTCAACTTCGTACGCAAAAGTGGAAATTATATGAACGGTTTTAGATAAAAAAAATTGTCATAGGGAGTTATTAAATAAATAGTTTGGTAAAAAGGAAACAAAGCTTGCCATTAGCTTGATGGTAAGGTAGTCCACCTAGTTTCGGGAGGTCTCAAGTTCGAGCCTGCTTCCTTCGTCTTTCCTTTTTTCAATTTGTTTCAGTTTGTTTTGATTAATTTCAATGCTCTACACACTTAAATGAGTTAATAAATGCTGGTCTGCCTATTCCTTTTTCCAATTTATTCTTATTAATAATTTGAATGCTCTGTAGAATTAAATAAGTTAAAACTTAATAATGCTCAAATGAGTTAATATGCAATTACATGATATAGTTAAATGAGTTAATTATAAGGTTATAAGGGTATAATAGGCAAAATAGATATATGTAACATTGTAACTTGATCTTTGTCAATTATTCTTCGTAGCGTCTTTAGTGTCTTTCGTTTAATAAAATGATAGTTAAATATGTAATCTACAAATTAGTTATCAATACATTAACACTAATGTTTTATTCAAAACAAAGTTGTTGATCATCCTCATTTCTTCTATGATTTTTTTATTGAAATCTTGCATCATCCTTATTTTTTCTATATTATTTAAATTCTAATGACGATATTTCTTTTGTTTTTGTGTCGTATATGTCTTATGTGATCAACCCGATCCACACCAAATTTATTTATGTATGTTTCTATGAAACTGAAATATATAATAATAGTGACTTTGTAAAAAAAAAATTGTGGACCTCCTCAAAAAAATTTCTAGTTCCGCCCCTGCAGGTAGATTATATACACAACAAATTGGAGATATGGTGAAGTGGAGGAGTTTCGAAGAGTCTAGTTAGCTTAACTACTAAGAGTGTTTACCCGTTTAGACTTTGTCCTAATTCTTGAGGCACATGTATCTATGGATTTCTTCTTGATTAATGACACAATGTATCCACTTCAAATATATCGATGGATCATATATCTAATATCTCTTGGTCTGGTTTTGAAGTTTGTTATGTGGGATTGTATCTTGTCATCTTTTTGCTGATTTGGTTTGCATGATAGATGTTCCTGGTGGTCATGACATGCCTGGATATGCTGCTCGTGAGGATGGGAAAGGAACGCACCTGGTGGTTAAAGATTCTGATACAATTGGTGCATCATATGATCGTTACCTACGTGGCACGGTATGTCTTTATGCAGTGCCATCTATATGTCATCATGATAGCTATATATACATATTAGTTTTTACATGATAATCTGATATACCAGCAGCAACTTCCACCATATAGTGGAGGCACCGAGTCTTCTAGAATCATGGGCAACAGCCTTGGTGTTGGTTATCACGAAGATCCTCGCCTGATGGGTATGGGCCTATTGGGGAGTGTGGATTCCGCAACAGCAAACGTCCGGGAATCAGGGTTGTTAGGTGTGAGGCCTGAAATTCCTTTGCCTCATGATGCTAGCAATACACTCTTTGTAGAGGGTTTGCCTGCAGATTGTTCGCGCAGAGAAGTGGCTCGTATCCTTGTGATTTTCTTTTTTCCTTTCAGTTGCCATGCTTGCATTTTGTATTTTTTGGTTCCTTCACCTGAGTTTGGCAGATATATTTCGTCCTTTTGTGGGCTACAAAGAAGTTAGACTTGTGACCAAGGAATCCAGACATGTAAGAACGGGTCCTTTTGCAACATGCATTCCATTCTTAAGAACTGTTAAATAGTTTTTTTGTAAAGTCCCTTGAAGAACAGTCATATTTTACCTTATTTGAAAAATTGTGGAGTCAAATGATTGATGAGCACACATAACTCTTTAGTAGAGTGTGGTGACTAATGCAAGGGCTTTTTAGCATTTACATATATCCAACTGCTTCCATTAATTTTCATGTAGAGAGTAGTATGCTAAGACATAGTGTCTCTGGTTTTACAGTCCGGCGGGGATCCTTTGGTACTCTGTTTTGTTGATTTTGAGAGTCCAGCTGAGGCAGCTACTGCTAAAGATGCATTACAAGGTACATTTATGTTGTCTGTATCTTCAAGTTCAAGTTCTTTTTTTTGTTTTGTTCTGTACAACTTGGTTGGTCCTTACTTTCTAAAGTGCTTTCTACTCCAACACTCACTAAGTTCTTCTCCAAGCAATATGTTATGTTTACCCTGAATTTGAATTGGTATCTCGATTATATATAGAGGGACTTTAGTTTTTGAGTACCCTATAATAATACAAAATTCGAACATTAGTTGCTTACCTGGAGTTGTAGCTGCAGCTATGAGTGATTCATTTGAGTATATGGTAAGTTGGAAGCCACAATTTTTTAGTGCTAAAATAGTTTTTTTTCTTTCATCTTAAATACTCTTAATCCTAGAAAAGAGTCTCTGTCTATTGTGCTAGAACTCACTATTTCTTCTAGTTAAGAGGCGATATTACCTCAACGATGATGTGATTATGAATATATAGACGGTACCGCTTTTCCTTCCTCCCTACCTAAGTGTACTAGTGTATTTATGAAGCCTAAGGGTGTGTTTGGTTCAAAGAATGTGAGGGAACTGAATTCAAGATTCCATTGTAAGGCGTATTTGATTGCGGAATTCAGTTTGCATTGAATTTTTTGATGCCATCAGATGAGGGATTCCGGCATTCCCTTGCAAGCCTGCGGGAATCCCTAGGATTTTAGTTATGACGAATATACCCTTTGCTCCTAAACAATATCTGATTCTGCTGTCAAATGCTCAATCTTTTTCTTTTTTTAATGGCCAAACTATCGTACTCCAGAAACACTAATTACACCACTTCGTGGGTTTGAACCCAGGACCTCCAGCCAAGAGGACAAAGCCTCGATCTTTTTCTACTTTGTTTTTTTCTGCTGTATTTATTCATCACTGCTGCAAGGTTTGTTTATTGCTTACTAATTCAGAAGTCATTTTTACATTCCATTTCAAAAGCCAAGTTTACATCCCCAACTAAAAACAGAAAAATAGGTAGGAATGGAATTGGATTCATTTCATACCATGCCAACCAAACTCGTGACAGACCTCGTTTCCTCCATGTTCAATTCTTTTGATTGATTCTACTCCTTCTGAAAACAGTTTGTAAATCCTGCGGCCCGTGCTTCTAAGAAAACTTTGAAATCGTGAAGTATGCAATTGAAGATCCAAGTAACAGGAGTCCAATCTACTAATACTTTTTAGTTGGCCACTTGGCTGAGCCACATGGACCTTATTTTAGACTTACAATTAAAAGAAAAGAAAGTTATCTACTTTGTTTTAAGACTAAAGTAAATTTACATGTATCATATATCCGTAAACACGACCTTGAAAACATAACACTGGGATTTGATAGTACATTGATGAAAAGGAATCTAACTTAGCAAACCACTAAATTGATTCAGATCCATACCACAAATTGTGGTTTTGCTATCAATATGAGATTCAATTTTAATCTCTAAATCCTGCTTCTTGCATATTCGGAACCTATCTTTAAAATGGCTGTCACGGAACTTTAGGATTTGGTTTGCATGACCTAATGCTAATCCGGTGATTCGAAATTGCGGCTAGTTTTTTAGTGTAAAATAGTCAAACTCGATTTTGCAGGTTATAAGTTTGATGAGCATGACCGAGACTCGGTCAGCTTAAGGATGCAATTTGCTCGCCATCCTGGTGCGAGGGCAGGTGGCGCAGCAAGGCCAGGCGGCAATATGCGTGGAAGACGTTGAATATGCGACTTTACAGGTGATAAAAAAATCTATATAACCATGCGCTCGAACCTCTGCTATTAAAAACGCCAGGCATACTTAATAATATCAATATGAAATAAGCCTTAATCGTGGGACCACGCTTCTATGTAGGATCTACGCGTCTCAAAAAATATCTGAATCGGGTGTGTTACAACGTTGCGGGTTTCCAGTTTCTTTACGACCAGGTGAATCGTTTGGGTTTGATTTTCGAGCGATGATTACGAACATTCGAAGCTTTGTTATATGCTACTAAATTTCGTCTCATGACTGAGAGCAATGTTTAATTATATTGTTTATAGTGAAGCTTTGTGCTATGTAGATTCATAGATCAGGGTACTTTGCTTCGGTTTTACCTATGAATCTTCAGAATTCACGGTCTTTAACTTATCGGGTTTTTGGTTTGTTTATCATACGGCGAGTGTTAGGTTTTGATGCATACTATGTACTTCTTGCAACTAATATATAGGTAAGTTATATGCCTATAACCCTATCCTTATTTACAAGCAAGAAGAAGCAGCTTCAACTGTTCTGTTCTATTAGGTTTCATTTAGTATACTGGGTAGACCCTGTCGCTTTTCAAGGGGTCAGATCTTAGCGTAGATCCTATCTGCTCTGCTTATAGTCCAACGGGTCAATAGACTTGAACCGCTGCTTAATCTGCCGATTTAAATGCGTCAATACTGGGATTGATTGAAGCAATCCCTTCAAATGTAAACCATCTATTTTGTTATATTGTTTTCGTTTTATTATTTCTGTTATTAGTTACTCAAAACACCCTCCTCCCTCTTAGAACACAAATTTGAAGAACAGTTAGATGAACTGAATCAGTTATCCATTTTCACGTTTTCTTTATTGGTTTAGATTTTAGAAGAGTGCAATGCTGACTTTTAGCATAATCTTATGTATAATTTGTATCAGTATTATTCAGTTTTGTTGTAATATTGAAAGGGCTTACTTGATATATTGCTCTATTCAACTTTATTTGATCTGCTTCAAGTGTAGATGATTTCCTGGAGGTAAAAATCAAAAGAAAAGAAAGAGAAAATAATTACATACCTTGACTCTGCAAGTGAGCAAAGAAACATTCAAGAGTGATATTGGTTCGGCTCATCTGCTCGTCTGGAAGGAGCAAAGGAGCCAAACCAGTATCACGCTTGTTTGTTTCTCTGTATTTAGGACAGTTGGAAATATGAATGATTTAGAGCTTGAGGTGGTCCTCCTTCCCTCCCTTTATATAGTTGGTTAGCTTGAATAAGGTCATGGATAAACACACAACCTCCTTCCTCTTATAATATGTTAGGCTGCTAATTCATTAAATATTATATTTGGATATTGTTTGGTGAGAAAAAGATTACATGAATATATATATATGTGTGGGGTTAGGTTCAAATGAGAACTTTTTATTTTGAGAACCAAATCTCAACCACTAATTTCAGGTGGGGACCACTATAATTCATGGTGGTTTTCCATATATATAAACTAGTGGTTTAGAATAGTTTTTAAAAGTTCTCAAACCAATTAGTTCTCGAATGATCATCTCCCTATGTGTGTATTGAATATATTTTATATATGTGTACAAGTATATAGGGAAAAGATGAGATCAGAACTTTTATTTTTTGTGACAACCTTATGTAAACATGTGTAAAAAATAGTGTTCATAGTTCTCATAAAATTACTATGAGAATTCTTACGGTTCTCAAGATAACCATTTATATTCAAGGGAGTGATTAAATGAGAACTCCTATTTCTATGAGAACTCATTAGAACAGGTTCAAACAAGCTCTGATATAATTCGTTTTAGTGGTGTTGAAACCGGCTTGCCGAAAGAACAAACGTTCGTTCTATGTGGTTATTAGAGTTTTTTTTTTTTTTTTAATATAAATTGGTTTTAAAGGGAAGAATAGAATAAGATTCTATTGGTGCAGCAGGTATTTAGGGGCATTTGTCATGATGTGTGGACTTGGTCTACATGCGATCTAAATGTATAATATATAGATATCCTATGAAGGGTGGTCATAGATTCCCTCATTGTTCATTTTTGTACGTGTTTGTGTGTATTATATTAATATCACAAGCAACACGTTATATGCCTTCCTAATCCTATGCAGATGCTTGCTTAATAAGAGAGTCGAGAATGACGACATCTTACTTTGTTTGTTTGTTTCTTTCTTTCCTTCTTTTCTCTAATTAAGAAACGAGGAAATCACACAGTAATAAATCATTGGGTTGTTTTACATCGCTTAGTTTTTACTTTTTAACCGTCTTAGTTGGTCATTGTTTTAACTTGTGCCATAGGTGCTCACTACTAGCTTAGTTTTATGTTCTTTTATTAGTACCTCTAACTCACACACCATTTAATTTTATGTATCATTCTTTTACTTTTACGCATACAATATCGATGTACCCCTAATGAATAGAATAATATAATATATAAGCTTGACAACTTGATGGTATATTTGTATAGGGGTGGATTAAGAAATTAAATTTATAAAAAAAAGAAAGAAAAAACCCACAGAAACAAGGTCAAACGAACTCCGATTGAACTAATTAAATTGGTGTTAGGAATCAATTCGTCGAATAATCATTGGGTTTTTTACCCTAAAAGTTAATGTTAAACCTTAAAATTTAAACCCCAAAAACTAAACCCTAAAACGTAATCCTCAAAAGCTAAATATTAAACCCCAAAGTCAAAACTTATAAGTGAAACTCTAAATTTTGAAAGCTAAAAACTCAAAAAATTAATCTAATATTGGTTTGACGAGACGGTTCCAACATAATTGAAATGAGTTCAATTGGAGTTTGTTTAAGTCATTTCGTGTTTTTTTGTTTTGTTACCGTTCGATTTTGAACTTTCTTTTATTTGTGTATACACACTATATTGTATGGGTGAATGAATGATGGTATAAAAGAATCAAAATTAAATAAACTACTTGTATAAGAAGAGTAATAAAAACAAATTTTCTTCCATCGGTAAAAATATTATTAAATGAAAAGTTATTATAGATTAAATTACCAAGTTTTATGATTGTGAAAATGACAAGATAGTAACCGTGATCCACGGGACTTCTGATAGCGTAAAAAAGTTTATTTGTCATTTTCTTCCGGAGACTTTAGCTTTCTTTAAGTGCTGGGCCGCTGGGTATAGAATAGTGCTTTGAATATATTTTATGATTTTATGGGTTCTATTCTGATTAAATATAATTAATATAAAATAAAATGACAGTTGTACGTAACATTGCCCACGTCACATTATTTTTGATTGTATAAAAAGAAATTTTTGTTACATTGATTATTGGCAAAAGTAGAATGTTTTTTTTTTCCAGATTTTCCGGATTAATAATTATGCAATGGTCAATGTGGGAGTAGCTTACTTAATAGAGGTTTTGTTCTTTTAGATAAAGATCATGTGTTCAAACCCAAACAATTACGTAATTTAGTGTAAATATTAGTTTGTCGTTAAAAAAATAATTATACAATGACGTAATATTGGCGTTTGTCTGGTTAAATCATTGTACTGTACAAGCAATATGTTATATGTCGGCCCAGGCCCAAACATTATAGAATGAGAACCTAGCCCAATGTACTAAATAAGTTATGACTTATGAGTCAACTTGTCACGCATTCATAATTAGGCTTGTAAACGAACCGAAATTTCAATAAAATGTTCATGAACCGTTCGGACGAGAGTTCGTTTGGGTTCGTTAGTTTACTAAATAAACAAACACGGACAAATTTTTTTGTTCGTTTAGCTTAACAAACAAACACGAACAGAACCCTCGTTCCTTTGTTTGTGTTCGTGAACGTTCGGTAAGTCTGTTCGTGAACGTTCGTTTGTGTTTGTGTTGTTATAATTTAATACTTTTAATATATCTTTTAGTGATATCAAATATCTCTAATTTAGACTTAAGCCTCCAATCTCCATCGCATACGACATCCACGCATATCTCTAATTTAGATCTTTTACTTTTGATACTTTCAACACCCATCACATACGACATATACACGCATTCGGCATTTCATTTGCCTTCGCAGCTCCACCTGCCAATCTAAACTTCACCGCCTCCACCTGCTTTTTCAATATTTTGAAGACTAGTTTAAATGAAAACTCATAGTTTTGGCTTTCTCATGATGATTTTTGTATGGATGAGTTGCTAATACTTTGTTTTATAATATATGTGTTTGTTTGTTGGATCATTTATGTTTCTTTGGTTTGTTTGGTTCGACTGATTCATGTTTGTTTGGTTCGTTTGGTTTATTAGTGACTATGTTCGGTTTGGTTCATTTGTTTGTTTGTTTGTCAGTAAAAAATAAACATTTACCAAACAAACACAACAAACACGAACAAAGTAATTGTGTAAACAAACAAACACAAACATGAAATCTTGTTTGGCTAGGTGTTCGTATTCGGTTCGATTGTTCGGTAAAAGATTAACAAATGAAAACAAATATGTCCTGTTCGTGTTCGTTCGGTTCGTTTACAGCCCTATCCATAGTCCCTGTCTGAATTAGAGATGTACATAAGAACGATTTTGCAAAACGAAACCAGTATAAAAGTAAAAACAGGAACTGGTTCGAGATACAAACCGGTTTCAAAAAACCCGGTCTGGTTCATATATAAAACGGTGGTTCCTATTCGATTTGACATTTTCTTTAAGTTAACCAGTTCCAAACCGGGTTGTCTCTGAAACCGGTTTTGTAGAACTAGCCATTGTTAACCATTAATTTCGTAATGTTAATTGTTGTTAGGTGCCTGTCTAATTGACTACCAAAATTGGTGCCTTTAGTTACATTCTAAATCAATTAGACGTTGGCACTTAAATCATTTATCCGTTAATTACTCATTGTTTTCATTGTTCTTTAACTTCGTCAGTGTTTCATCTTATATGAGTCATAGCCCCCCCTTAGATCACCTTTAGCTCACTGTTGGTTTTGGTTCAAAGACTTCAAGATTTTGATTCTGGCTCAAATGTAACTTTTATCTCACTATGATATTTGGTCCAAATTTTAAATTTTTCTTAAAGTACTTTTAGCCAACTGTTTCCTCTTATATCAAGCTTCAAGCTTTGGTTAGTTGATAATTTAAGAGATTTAAAAAACTGTTTTTTTTACGAACCAGTTTCAAATTGGCCCGCTTCTATAGGTTCTGGGTTTTGTTGTTTCAAACCAGGTTGTAAGTCTATCCAGTTTTGACCAAAACCGGTTTTGATTCACAACCCGAACCTGGTTTATATATAAAAACAGTTTTGTACACCTCCAGTCTAAATAAAATGAGCATTGTTGGACTCATAAACTGGTCTATGATACCTTCGCGGCCTCGCCCTAAAACGTCACAGGAAGCAACCGACTCACGACTCCAACCAAGGCCAAAGTGTGGGATTCAAACTATTATCTCTGCCCCCAACATAGCTTTACGCTCAAAACCTTATCTTAGATTTTCCCATCATCGCTTTGGGCTGGCCATTCAACATGTCCACCTAGTGAGATTGAACCCAGGTCTTCCACCTAGTGATATTAAACCTAGGTCTTCACTAGGAAACCCAAACACCCTACCACTAGGCCACCTTGGATAGTTATTACGTGTTGAGTAACTGTAATTTGTAACAATACGAGTCTCGAAATGCTAAAATAGATAATTCGTTTATTTCTCCATTAGACTGTTTTTAATCCTCTAAGAATAGATCATTCGTTTATTTCTCCATCTCTGACTTTTTGAATCCTACTATATTTATCCTGCAAGTCTTAATATTAGCATAAAATAATACTACTAAATAACAATATATACAGGAAAACCATATCGCATATAAAAAATAAATAAATAAAAAATTAAATAAAAAATAACAATATAAAAGCATAGCAGCAAGGAATTTTATAATTCAGAGAAACAAAACTGAAATCGAGCCATTATGAAATAGTGAAATAACATGCCAAAATTTGAGATGGGAATGGGTCAGCCTGGGGATCAAACAAGATCCAAAACTAAAGAACCACAGCCACAAACTCAGATTGTGAAGGGAATCAATATATCCACATGAAATGAACCATGCCCCACCAACAATCCCCTTCCTCAAAATCTTATATCTCCTCATCTTTAATGGCAGTTGATTATATGCAACAAAAAATAATAATAAATAAATAAATAAACAGAAAACAAAATCATAATTTTAGAGAACACTCTGTTTTTAAAAGATGGTTGCTCTCACTTTAATCACTCCACACTCATCTTCATGTTTGCAATCAAAACTTTATGCTACTCCATTTACATCTTCTGTAATTGAAAACAGTACCTGCTGCATTTCACTCAAGTCTTCCACAAGGACAAGGTCTCTTTCAAGGTTTACAATCCAAAGTACAGCAACCAAACCTGCAAAATCACCTGGTAACTTCTCATTTTTTCATGTTCTTAGTTAATTGCTATCATATCTGAAACTTAAATCTTTTTTCACTTTTTGATTGTTTAGCTGAACAAGAATGGAAGATAAAGAGGGAGCTCCTGCTAGAAAAAAAGGTAAATTCTTATCATGAACAGTTATTTACCATACACAAACTTTCATTTCTAGGAAATTGGGCAATATAAATAAATCAAAACCCTAATGAAATGATTATCTATAAATTGACTGATTTATAAGTAAATGAGCCAACTTTGTCACCTATGATACTTCACACGCGCTTTTAGGAACATGATGAAATAATACTCATTGCAGGTCCGAAGTGTGGCTGTAAAAGAAGCTTTACGACTTCAGCAAGAAAATAACTTTGTGATTCTTGATGTGAGGCCAGAAGCAGAGTTTAAAGAGGTTAGATTTTCTCCATAATCAACGAATAACTAAAAACACCAATGTATGGATTGTGAATGTTTATTGGATGCAGGGTCATCCTCCAGGTGCAATCAACGTGCAAATATATAGGCTGATAAAGGAGTGGACAGCATGGGATATTGCTAGACGAGTTGCATTTGCCTTTTTCGGTATCTTTGCAGGAACGGAAGAAAATCCTGAATTTTTAGAAAGTATGGTATGCAACTTGAAACAAATTCCATCTTCCATTCATTTTAGGACAAGTTGTTTATTTATTATTTATTCATATGGGAACAGGTGTTGATTCAAAATTAGATAAAAGTACCTCAAAGATTATAGTAGCTTGTTCGTCTGGAGGTACAATGAAACCTACACAAAATCTTCCTGAAGGCCAACAATCAAGGTTGCTTATAATTTCCATTATCTTTCTCCTGATTGTACATTATACTTAAAACTTAATGCTAAAGGGGACCAAAATCTAAGGGGTGTTTGGCATTCTGTTTTTAAAGCCATTATGTGAAACTAACAGTTAGAATCACGTAATTAGATGTAGATTGTAGTGTTTGAATGATTTAAGCTATTTGAAGTTTTGAATTTTTGATAATCCAATAATCAGCTGTCTTTGACAATCAGTTTTGTTACAAACAAAGCTGACTATTTGATCCCTAAATAATCATACAATCTGAATCCGTCCCACTATAGCCAAACAATATCTACATCTTAAAAATTATTAAAAAAAAAAAAAAAAAAAAAAAACAAACAAACTGTATTCAGATAATCAGTGTCAAAACGCAGTGCCAAACACATCTAAAGATGATTGTAGCATATATGAACACTTACGGTGATGCTTGTTGATTCCTGCAGGTCTCTTATAGCTGCCTACTTGCTAGTGCTAAATGGTTATAAAAACGTTTTCCACTTGGAAGGAGGATTGTATCAGTGGTCCAAAGAAGACCTGCCTATTGTGTCTGAAGAGTAAAGTTTTGTACAAAGACTTTCTTGTGATTTGCAAGCCTAACTTTAGATCAAATCTTTGCAAATGAACAATTATGATTCCATAGTACTACTTTTGATCATCTATAAATTGGGTGCCTGATGCTTTTGTGTCTTTTTAATCCTACAGAACTCTTAACTAACACAGTTTTGTGAATATAGTACTAATAATCAAAGTTCACACCTGAGTATCTCTGTTATAATTATCTATTGCTCACCAAAGGACCTGTGGCATAGCGGTACCAAGGTGTGTGGTAGGAAAGGTGTCCATCCCAAAGTGGTTGAAGGTTCAAATCCCATGGTGGACAAAAGATGTAGATTAAGGAGCAGAATTAGAGGGTGTGAGTTACAGAGTTAGCTGTTCTAAAAAATCTATTCTTCAATATATGAGTATACAGTTGCAACAAAATGGTCATAGTATTGGACCTTATAGCTTTACGTCAATAAAGAAGCTCTTGCCATCGCAAGTGCACCCTCATAAGTCTTGTTTCCACCAATAAAACCACTTGTATGAACAAAAACACAACCAGATATTCCTGCCACATCAGATAGATGGTCATCTGTCAACCCCCTCCAATGAGATGGTAGAGGCTTTCTACTTTCAAATTTATCTGGGGACACTGCTATTGCCTGCACTCGCCATTTATTATTCCTGTCATCCTACATAATATAAACAAAAGAAACACCGAAGATATAGTCTTATAGTGTATAAATGATGCAAAATTAAAGTGTCCTAAACAAACACCTGATAAATAACATATTTCAAGACTGGATCGATCTTCATTTCCACCTCAAGGTCAAATATGTGAAGCTTCCACTGTTGAATAAAGAAAATTGAAGTGAGACTTTGTTAGATATAATTAAGTTAATGAATAAATGCTAGTAAAATAAAATAACCATAAACAGTTGCCACTTACAGGGCAAGACCTAGTCAATAACATGATTTCTCCACTGGAATCAATATTCTTTCTTGCTGCAAGACATTCCATTACAACCACTCGTGCTGGCAACCATGAATTTGCAAGAAAGTGGATACACTGGTGCAAAAATATAGAACAAAGAGACACTAATTGCTCAATATCATGCAATACTTGCTGAAAGAATTTACTGCAAGACACCATTTTTTATATAAGATGATAACAAGTTCCTTACTAAAACTCACATCCATAAATTCACTCCCAGCTAATGTCATTGCATGTTCAAAGGCATGGTCTTCTTTCTCAGGTGATTGATTATCATCATACCAATTCAAATTCAATCTGGAGATTCTTGAGGAAAGAGTTGTATTGTTCACATATCTGGGAGGCTGATCTGTCTCGTACTGATTGGTTCCATTGTCAATAGCATCAACCGCCTAATCAACATACAGTCAAAACCTGAATTGAGTTAGAGGATTGGATCCGATACAACAAGCAGGCAATTTCCAAAAAAGAAAAGAAAAACCAAGGCGTATTTCAGAACAAGATGCAGAGTATGAACAGAATAAACAAACTAACTCTTGGCACTCTTGCTAATACAACTAAGCTTATCAAGTGCACACATTCCCCTTCTACTCTAAATTTATAAAAAAAATTAAAAAAAAAAGCTTCCGTAATGTTTACCGGCAGTGGTGTAAGGAAAGATATCCATTAAAGTTACAAAGTACCTCTATGAAATTCTTGTAAACAGCTGTAAACAGTCTATGCACATCAGGATGCCCCTCATCCAGCTGAATTGCCTTTGCAATTATCTCAACTCCATAATGCTACAATAAACAAGTTTGTTCATTAGTAGCTCTATTCACAGGTAAGAATCAATCAATCAATCTAAATCCAAAACCCTAAAACCTTACATTGTGCTAAAAACAAACATAAAAAAAAAAAACTATTACCTTATATACAAGACCAGCACTACTTAGTTTAGTGGTAAATCCATCACCAAGCATTTCATAAAATCCTTTCTGATGATGATCAAACCGGTCGCTTTTCGGATCATATACGCCCCCAACATCAAGCACCGCATCAAGTGTATCCAAAACCTATCAAATCCAAAATTGAGAAGAGAATAACGGTGAGAAAGTGTTGGAAACTTTACAGATTATAGTACCTGGAGGTTTCTGGTTCGGATGATTTGAGCGCCATGGAACTTGGAGGTGAGCCGAATCATAAAGCATCCTAGGGCTTCGTCGCAGTGGAAAGTGCCGTTATGAGTGCCGACTCGCTTTAGTGGTGAAGCGGAAGCGGTGGAGAAAGGAAATCGAGAAAATGTTGAGTGGATTGGGAGAGAGTTGCGTATAACGAAGGTTCGGAACCGTAGAAGGGGTGCCGCCATTGTTAAGGCTGCAACTTCGACTTCAAAGCTTTTTCTGTTTTCTTATCGGATGGAAAGTTTCAGGCTTTCAGGGGGGAGTTGAGATTATTTTTTTTTAGTAAATTACATTTTAAGTTTTTTTTAGAAAAATATTATGTTCGTCATTTAATCATTTTAGTAAATTACGGGAATTGTCCCTTTTTTTTTTAACTGCGATTCCATTAGAAAACAGCCCCGAAGCAAGCCGCTACGGGACAAAAACAAACAAAAACGATTACATTATAAACGAAACGAGGTCCATTCTTCCCAAGTGAGAGCCTCCCATTTACCCCTATGCTTGACCCAATGATAACTTAGACTTTTTACAGTACATAATAACTGCGAGATGTTGGGATGTCTTTGCTCGAACACCACTTCGTTCCGGGCTTTCCATAAGACCCACACCGTTGAGAGTAAGATTGCATAAAACACCGACTTCATCTTCCGATCAAAGCGAGACTCCTCCACTCGTAACACCAAGTCCTCCAATTCGAATGCAAAAATGTTGGGAATTTTTAACCATTGCGCTATAAGATCCCACAACAGAGAGGAGAGGTTGTAGCCAACAAAGAGGTGTAAAGTGTTTCTTCCTCCGAATCACACAAGGCACAAACAGTTGAAGGAACGGGAATTTGCCTTCTAGAGAGGGCTGATCGGGTGGCAATCCGGCCCCGAAGAGCTCTCCAAAAGAGTATATTAACCTTCGGTGGAACAAGTTTGTTCCAAGGCATAAGCGTGGGCGGTGTACCGGATAAAAAAAATCGGCAAACTCAATTCGGCATCCCATATTTTCGGCAAAAATCGGCATTGTATACCCCCACTCTCGGCAACCTTTTTTCGGCAAAAAAAAAAAAGAAAAATCGGCAAGTTAATGCCGAGCTTTGCCGAAGAAAAAACGGACCGTTGGGGGTGACCGTTGGGGGATTCGAACGTTGGCTACTAGCCGTTGGCTAGTAGCATTCAATTTTTTTTTTTTTTTTGTTTTTTTACAACCTTTTCTCCTATATAAACCCACAAAACTTTACAATTTTTACACCACATTTCATTCTCTTCTCCTACTTTTCTCTCCAACAATGGATCCTCGGAAAAAAAATGCCTCTACTTCCGCCGCCTCGAAGAAATTTCGACCCAAAGTCCGGTCGAATACCGGACAAAGTTCGACAAACCGAAACCCCCAACCTTTCTACGTACCTTCTCCACCTATAATTTCTCAACCCCAACCCGTTTATTACCCACCACAACCACCACAACAACAATCTTTTAATGATCTACTTCGATTCGGACATCCCGACTACTACCAACAATACGCTTCATCGGCCCAACAATCATATCAAAACACTCAATTCCGAGACCCCCGTCGTCTTGAAGACGAAGCTAGTGATAGCGAAGAGATGGACGAGGAGATTGAAGTAGATGAAGAAAATTCGGTTGAGTTCGAGGAGGAACAACGAGAAGAAGAAGTAGAAGAGGAAGAAGTAGAAGAAGAGATGGAGGAAGAACCGGCTCGTCGGAAGCTAGCTAGCAAAAACAAGAAGAAGGCGACAACAAAGGCGGATCGAAGCCCATGGACTTCCGACGAAGAGAAGTATTTGGCCCAAGCTTACATTCACGTCACCGAAGACAAAAAAGTCGGTGACCAACAAAAGTTTTCATCTTTTTGGCAAAGAGTTGTTGACCATTTTAACGGTCTAATGGGTCGCGAAACAAATCGAACCGTTCATCAAATTAGCACAAAATGGAAGAATTTGAACAAGAAGTTGATGAACTTTGGAGGCCTCATTGCTCAATTTGTAAGTTATATTATTTTTTTTAATAGTTATTTTTTTTATAAAAGTTATATTATTTTTAACTTGTTTCTTTTAAATATTTTTTAGGATCATGCAAGGGCTAGCGGTGCGGGGGATCTTGATGTTTGGAAGTTGGCTAATACCGAGTACGAAAAGATTTATGAGAAGAAAGGTTTTACTCATGTTTCGGCTTGGGAAGTTGTGAAAGATCATCCAAAATGGAAGCATCCGAAGAGGAAGGTTGGTGGGGTTAGTGAGCCCAAGAGGACAAAGACCTCGGTCACGGGCGACTACACAACGTCAAACGAAGTTGACTCTACCCAATTGCCAAGTCGTTTGCCCGACTTAAACGATGATTCGACACCTCCACTTCCACAACGAAAATCAAAAACGAAGTCGGGCGAATCGTCGAAGGATGGGTCCTCAAATGCTTTGGAGGTGATGAATAGGTTTGAAAGCAAATGGGAGAAAGAAAGAGAGTCGAAGGCGGCTATTCGAGCCCAAAACGCCGAGAGAAAGGCGATGATGTACGCGGCGGTGAAAGAAACGATGGACAACGAAAAACGAGCTCGCGATCTTGAAATATTTTTGAGGCCGACCGATAACGTCCCTCCGAGCGTACTACCGACCCTTCTCGCCGAGAAACGTCGAATCGCCGCTTTGCATGGTTGGGAATGTAATTTTTAAATTTGGTTCGAATTCTATGTTTGTGGACGTTGTTTTTTTTTAAATTTCTATGTTTAGTGTTTTTAATGAAAAATTTAGTTCTATGTTTATGAATGTTTGTTTTTTAAAATTTCTATTTAGTTTATGTTTGTGTTTTTAAACTTTTAATTTAAGTATTAAATAAAATTAAAAAAAAACTATCAACTTATCCCACCCAACTTATCCCACCCATACCATTCAAAAAACAAAAAAGACATATACTTTTTTCTCTCTCCTGTGTCACTCTCCTATTGGCTAAAAAACTTATCTCATTTTACTCATCCTAAAAAATTTATCCCCCACACCGCCCACCCTAATTAAAGAAGAAGAAGACCCTCCAATAGATTCGATAAGTCTACGAGCTGAAGCAGTGGAGAATTCCCCGGAAGGATCTCCAAGCCACCTAACACCGCCTCCATCAATTTGAAACAGAAGGTTAAGAGGGTAACCCGTGTTGGAAAAGTAACTTTGGACTCTAATTATTGCATTCTAGATTCCCCCTAGGTTTTTCTTGGCTGGAAAAAGGGTAGGCCTCCTCCGATTGGCGTGAATGCACCCGACCACCCGAGCCCACAAGTTGTTTTGTTCCTTTAAAAACCTCCAAAGCCATTTCAGAAGAGAACAATCGTTAATGAGATCAAAGGAGGTTAGACCCAATCCTCCTGAATCTTTGGGCTTAGCCACTTCCTTTTTGTTGACCCAATGAATGCATCTACGTGATTCATCGCCACCCCACAGAAATCTCGCCCTAATACTTTCCATTTTGTCAATTACTTTAACCGGGGCAGCGTACAAGGAGAAGTAATAAGATGGGAGACTTTCAAGGACCGACTTTGCTAGAGTCACTCTCCCCCCTATAGAGAGAGTTTTAGCCTTCCAACGCGAGAGACGGGACTCAACCGTTTTGATAACGGGATCCCAATTTTTAACATGTTTCATATTACCTCCAACGGAAAGCCCCAAGTAGGAAAAAGGAAGGTTCCCGACCCCACAGCGCAATGTTGCGGCAGTAGCAGAAATCTCAGCTTCGTCAACATTTAAACCCGTTAAACAGCATTTGGTAATGTTGATTTTCAACCCCGCAATCATACCGAATATTCGAAGAAGTCTATTCAAACATGAGAAATTATCTGCACTCCATTCTCCAAACACAATGACATCGTCCGCGAAAAGGATATGAGACAAGAGCGGACCCCCGTTTGGAAGTCTAAGACCTTTAAAGTAACCCGCATCCCCGGCTTTCTCGAACAAGCAGTAAAGGACTTCCATGGCCA
This sequence comes from Deinandra increscens subsp. villosa, assembly GCA_039602395.1. Classification (NCBI taxonomy): domain Eukaryota; kingdom Viridiplantae; phylum Streptophyta; class Magnoliopsida; order Asterales; family Asteraceae; genus Deinandra; species Deinandra increscens. Next base: position 9,657,956 of record JBCNJP010000018.1, on the reverse strand, counting down.
AAAAAAAAAGGAAAGGGGAGAGCGGGTCTCCTTGACGAACCCCTCTCCGACATTGGAATTCGAAAGTTGGTGACCCGTTGACAAGAACCGAAGCACGGGAAGAGTCAAGGCATGCTTTAACCCAACGCCTCCATTTCAATGGGAAATTCATTTGATCAAGGGTTGAATCCAAGAAGTCCCAATCCAACGTGTCGAAAGCTTTCTCGAAATCAATTTTAAAGAAAAAGGAAGGTTTCTTACACTTTTTCGTCCATGTTACCATTTCATTGACTATGAGGGCGTCGTCCACTATCCTTCTACCTTCAATGAAAGCCATTTGCACCTCCGAAACAACCGAGGAGATTGACCGTTTAATTCTATTCGCAAGAGTTTTGGAGATTACTTTGGTGATGCATCCAACGAGACTTATTGGCCGGTAATCTCCTAGGGACTTTGGGTCACTACACTTGGCTACTAAATGAATGAAGGCAGCTCCACATCCCCTTCCAATCGATTCAGAGTCAAAGAACTGATTAACTTCAACCTTCTTTTCTACTTTTGAAAAATACTTTTGAAAAAGTATGGCTATAGGTTCAAGTTTTGACAAATTTTAACATGTTTCTTTCTTAACGTGATGTCGGTTAAAAATTTATGTTAAATGAATATTAATTGATCATTATTATAGAGGAGTGTTTATGATTTGGGTTTAGTCTTAATCGAAACCGAAATCAAAATTTAGGTTTAATTAAAATTTTAAAAACCATTTTTTTTTTTGGAACGGCGATGTTTGGTCACGATGGGTTAGGACATCGCGCACCTATCCTACCTCCGTAGAGGAGGAGATGAGGGTCCACCCCACAGACAGCCAGACATGAGTGTCCTATTTGGTTTCGGTTTTTATGATTCTCTATTTTGATTTTTTACAATCGGTTTGGCTTCAGTTACTAACAGAAATTTTAACTTGGACTTTAAGACTTTGAAGTGGGTTATTTGGTTTAAAAAACCAATCAAAAACTAAGAAACTTACGATTTTGAACATGGGTTATTTAGTTTAATAATCCAAATAGTTTCAGTTTTATAAAGGGTCCGGCTATAGACACCCGGGGGTTTTACTAAAAACATCCAAACCAAACGATCGTTTTACGTAAAACGAGTTGAAACGATCGTTTTAAGAGAAACGATCCAGATAAATATTTAAACCGTTATATGACAATGATTAGGTGATGATTAGGGAATGTTTGTCGCGTCGTTTTGTATAAAACGACCGTTTTTAAATTTTCATTATTTTTTGGGGCCGAGAAGTCTTAGATGGTTATTTTTATTATTTTTAAATAATTTTATTTTTAACTTATTTTTGGAATATAAGTTTTTAAATTTGTATTTTATGTTTTTTATTTATATTTCTTAGTGTTCCAAAAATCCACATAAGTTTAAAAAAAAAACATATTTATTGATAATAGGAAGACAACCCAGATTCTTTACAAACGCAAGAGAATAATAGGAAAAACATTATGACTCCAACACTACAGAATACTTGAAATCTCATAAGAGCTAATAAGACCAGTCTGAAGCTGAGTCGGAGTCACTGTCTGATGCCCAGCGATTTCCAGATTCGACATCCACCTCCTTGGACCTACTATGTTCTTCCGCCTAGTACTCTCGAAGGACCTCCATGTCCTCCTTGTTTGTTTCATTCCAGGCAGCTTCATCCTCCTCTTCAACTCCGACGAGGGGACGTGGGGGTCGAACAACAGTGGGTGGTGGATATGGACGACGATTAACAGGGGGGGCAGGAGGTCGAGGCTGCATAACAGGTGGTGGTGGCGGCTGTTCGACCGGTGGCACAAAACCAGGCGTCGGAAGCATTGCCGGAGGTGGAGTCCATGGTTCAAGGACATCTCTAGGAGGTGTGGACGACATAGCAAGATTGTGAAACTGGTGAAGAACTGAAAGAAAATTTGGATCTTCAGACATGTACAGGGTGGTTCAAGATCAAACAAATGACCCCTATTTATAGGGGAGAAAGTTATAAAATACAACCGTTGGGTATATAGCCGTTATAAAATACAGCCGTTGGGTATATAGCCGTTGTGTGTATATAAAAATTCTTTTAAAATTATTTATTAAAAAAAACATAAAATACAAATTTAAAAACTAGCCGTTGGAGAAAACTAGTCGTTGGAGAAATCTAGCCGTTGGAGATCTTTTATGCTAATATAACATCATTTATGACTTGTTCATTGTGAATTTGACTTTCAAAACAGAGACGTTGTTTTATTTCTGGAAAATTTGCAAATTTTATTTTTTTTTCAAGAATTTTGATGGTTTTATACTTTTATATGACCTTTTTGAGGCATTTTGAATGATTTTAATTTTTTTTAGTATTTCTGATTCGCCCCAAAAAAAAATATGAATCATGTATTACTTTTTAAGATGTATTGTAATAATTTCACTTGAATTTTTAAAAATTTATATTGTTTAATAATTTTACTTTGCGTTTTAAGCATTTTGAACAAATAGTTTGGAAAATATTAAAAATCATGTGCGTGTCCAACTCGTATAACAAGTCAGTGCATGCGAATCGTGTGCCAGTCATGTTGACTCCGCCCTAATCCAACAACAAGAGCACGGAAACCACAGTTCCCGTCACCTATCACGTCTGTTATGCTTGCAACGTACTTGTGCATCGTCTCAGGTATCCAACCGCTGAAGCGTTCCGCATTGTTCCTCTCCTCGTCTCCCGGCATCCATTCTTGCTCGGGATCCTTACCTTTTCTGGTCTTCTGGGTCTTTTTGGGGTCTTGGTTGGTGTAACGTGAGAACTGTGCCGAGGAGGATCAACGTTTGTATATCCATGACCTACAGATTCCTGGGTGGCGAAGAGCTGTGATACAATGTCACTATCGGTATAATCAAAACCACTAGGGACATAGGAGCTGTGCCGAGGAGGCGTGTCCTGATTCACCTTCTTGCCCTTTGGGGGACGTCCTCGAGGTTTCTAGTTGTTAGCAGGAGCCTCTTTGTTGGTTTTCTCAGGTTTAAGCATCGACCACACCCGATCCATAAAATTTTTCTGAATCGGTTTCGGTTGGACAAGTAAATGTCTTCTGACCAGATCCATCTCATGCTCCACGTCGTAGGCTTCCCCGGCACCGACGATCAATGGATGGTCATCAAGCTTCGTCCAGTAGGGGTCTATCTCATCAATAGGATATCTGTCACCTGGATGGTTTAACGTTGGGAGATTTAGCACATCAATTTAAATAGTTAAAGTCTAAACCGAGGTAATGGTTGTTCCTAACCTGACCGTATGTATTTTCCCAACTTGCATGAACAAGGAAGACCGCATGACGTCCACACGTTACAAGAACAACCTCGATTGTACTTTATGAGTTTTTCAATCCGATTGACCTCCTTAATAAGGATGTTGAGGCCGGTGTGGGACATACCGCATAGGAGATCAGCCAACACGGGTATGTTATGCTCGTTCATCCGCTTGATCTTGCTGGTTGTGAAACTCCGAGCGATATCATTTTTCTGACCATCGACGATTTTGTTAACACACGTTACAAACCGGTTCAGCGTGCAGTTGGTCGCATCGTCGAGATCCATTTTCAACCTTGCGTGCTGGCTTTCTACCCTGTTTGTAGTGTAGTTACCGAAGTTACGTTTCTTATCGGTCCAGGCGGACACAAACTTCTCTCGGTGCGGTTCAAGCCATTGCTGGTTTAGGTACGACAGAACATCTGAATAAATAATGTAATGGTGTTATTAATGCATATGTAACGATATTAGTACTAAACGGGGTTAGAGAAACATTACCTCTGTGATGCTCGGCGAGTTCTCGATATAGTAAGTCGTAATGAAGGTTGTAGTTTGTCACCGTGTTGGAGTTTATGAGTTTGCTCCACAGTTTCAAAAACTGCTTCCACCCATCCTTATCAAACCCTGTGTTGCAGTTTTTAAAGATGTTATTCTCTATATGCCATCTGCACAGGTTACGCGTGGCATTGGGAAAAACATTGCCGCACGCTTTGACGAGGGCAAGGTCTCTGTCGGTGATGATTACGTTAGGCTCGAGGCGGTGGTCTCCAATGGTCTCTTTGAGGCGTTCCAACATCCAGGTGAAGTCTTCCTGACGCTCTTGGCTTATGAAGGCGCTGGCGACTAGAAATGAAATTCCGGTCGATGTCACGCCGACCATTTGGACGTATGGAAACTTGTACACGTTCGTGTTGTACGTGGCGTCTATGCCCAGGAAATACGGGAACGCCCTCCACAACTTGTAGGAGTGCTTATGGACAAAGAACACGCCATCAACTCTATTCGTCCCCGGGGACGTTCGGTCATAGTAGATGTAACCACCTTTAGCAAGCAGGGAGAAGAATACCTGCATAGGGGTATCACCAATCGTTTCTTCGCCTTTAATCTTAGCTAGGATGTTATACAGCGTCCGCTTACTCGACAGGTTCTTGGGGTTGTTTTTCTTAATTTCCGTCAACATGTGACGAGGCCGGATCTTTTGGTTTTTCATCTGTCTCACATTACCAACCTCCTCGTCGTTAAACCTCATCGCCCTTGCATGGCCTTCCAGATTTTCCGACGGCTCGTGGTTATACTCATGGTTGACCACCTCTAATTTCCAACCGGCTAGAATTTTAATGTACGTACCTTTCAGCAAGAACGGACAGTCACATTTCTTACTGCTCGTCTTTCTCTACTGAGTACCCTTTGGTACGTATTTGCCACTACGATCACACCATATCGAGATTTTTCTATACTCTCCCGTAAGTGCGTGCGTTGAGCTACGTTTAGTTGATAGAACATAACCCTTTGGCCAAGCTCGTTCAAAGGCCCAGTCAAACAGCTCTTTTTTTTTATACGAAGATCTAAAATTATGAAATAAGTATCATAATTGGAAGTGGTGATAATATACACATGGATTCCGATAATATGTATAAATCATAAAAATTAAATGACGAAAAACATGAATAGGTGGTACCTGGTCGGTTTCATAATACCCACGGTTGTTTTCGTCGTTGCCGTTGTTGTTGATGTTGTCGTCGCCGCCGTTGTTGTTGTTGTCGTCGTTATTGTTGTTGTTGTTACTGTTGTTGTCGTCGTCGTCGTCGTTGTTGTAATTACCAGAATAATTTCCTGCATAATTACCGACATAACTCCCGGCGTCTCCTTCGTAAATTCCTTCGTAATTACCTCCATAATTATCACTTCCATCATAACCGCCGGGGTTGTAGCTATCACCTCCGCTGCATCCGTTAAATAATTCATCGAACCACGAATCTCTTACGAATCTTATAGATTGAGAAAATGATTGTAGTATAAAACAGTGGACGATCGATCGATAATATGAAAATATACGATCGATCGATCGATATATATACAATAAAACATCACATCGTTATCTACACAACGACGGATTGTGCAATTCAAAAAAATACCAGAAACGATCGTTTCTGGTGAAACGGCCTAAAATTGAGGTCGTTTCATACAAAACGATCGTAGGAATAAACATGATTTGATAGGGTTGCAGCTTTTGATGTCGACGTACAATTCCAAAAGACCGTTTCATGTAAAAGGACTGTTTTGGGATCGTTTGGAATGAAACAATCGTTTAATATGGGTGTCTTTAATAAATTTGTGGGTGTCTATATAAAAGGACTCTTTATAAACTAGTAAACCATCTGATCATCTTGTTTAAAGAATCAAGAAAAGGGCGATCTTCTTTCCTTTCGAACCGGAACCAGAATCCGCCGCCCCTATTCTCCGCAACCGCCAAGGTTCTACCAAATTCTATACACAGGTCTGTTTTTCGTTCCACATTACTTTTCATTTGCTTAGATTTGAACTATAATTTATGGATTTCGAGTTCAGCTGGTTTTCATTATGATGATTGACATCTTTAATCTTCCAATTTTATTGATAATCTACTCTGTTTCGGAATCAGATCACACAAAACTACTCAATTTTATAAAAGCATCAAATAGTTAGGTTTCTGTAGGTTTTGCGTTCAATTTTTCTATTTTCATTAGACCTTTGTCTAATTCAGATTGTTTGGCCGCTGTGTGAAGTTAATGCAAGAAGTTGAAGCGACGAAGGGATCTCAGGAAGCATATTGTGAAATTTATATGCTAGAGTAAGAATTGGTACAACCTCTAATCCCAAAATGTCTATCCTTCTGTAAATGTTTTTATTTACTTTATATATAATTTGCTAAAACTTATTGCACTGGTTGTGTTAATTTATGTCATCCGGGATGCATCAAAAGTGCAAATTCAGGAGCTTAGAAATCTTGTTAGTTTTTCGGCATCTAGATTACAATCACTTGTAGACCCTGCTCGCTCAACTGGCAGGTAAGCAGGATACATCGAGGGGAGCTCAGTGTGACTATGCTAGATCGCTAGAAGTGAAGATCATGGTAAGAACTACTTCTTTAGTTTTTGAGTGATTTATCTATCAATTCATAACCAATAATGTTGTAATGTCTTTGATTAGACATGATAAGTTTAAATATATAATTATATAAAGATCTACTTGATATTGTAGGCCAAAGGTTATATTCTTCAATAGTACTAAGTGGAGAATATGAGATTCTTGAAGTTACATAACTAGAGAAATGCGACTTAATTTCTCTTGTTGTTCTCTTGTTGGAAAGTTATTTTGGAGTGCCATATAGGGATGTCTCTATTGTAGGAACGTCGGTACCCATACACCACAGCTGGAAAATTGAAATTTCAAAACCTAAGGTCTTATACATATAGAAAGCAATGGCTTTGATGCATTTAAAACAATAACACAGGTATTAGGGTCATGAAGTAGATGCTAAATATCATACAAACTAAGACCTTACATTCTCAATTCTCACCATTCAAAATTTATTTAGGCATCATCCTAACTTTCCTCCTTAAGTAGGGCATAAAATGTTGTATGAGAAGAAACAGAGTCTTAACATTTTAAAATTTGTTGAGTAGCAAAGAGCACAGACGACAAAATATATTGAGGTAACCATGTTCACTCTTAGAATGCCTCTAACAATTGGGTGACTTTAATAAAACAATTTAGCACTTGATTGGTCTTTGTATACATTATTCCTAAAAAATGGACAAAAGTGTTTGGGTCAACCCAAACAAGACCTGTAGTTGAGCTAATTAACTAACCCCTCTAGGATTTATGTTCTTATGCTCACATCCCTAAATTCATAAAAACTCAACAAGAAAGTACTCAGAATGTACTTTTAACAAATATGTACGCTATAAAACTGAAAAAAGGTCTTTTATATAAGTTTATGTTTATAAAACGGACTTTATAAATTAGTTTATAAAGTCTAAGTACTCATCCTGGGAGCAAAGATACATACAATGAAAAGAAAATGAAGTTTTAAGCACGGTATAAAGATGACTATTTCTTACTTGCTGTTTATTTTATTTTTAACTAACATTCTCCAACGAATTTTGGCAGGTTAAAATGTTATAGACAGGGGAGTTGTTGGGAGGTTGCTGCTAACCTCCAGCAACCGACAGATCTTCCTACAACTAAGTTCTTAAAGTACCCAGTAGCAGTACCGGCACATCCACAACAACGCCTTCCGCTCCACCTCCAAGCACACCAGCATGAAAACCAACCAATCCCTCAACCACAAAAAGGCAACTACAATACTCCATCAGGTGCGCACCTAACACTTCCCTCAAAAGCACAAATACAAGATATTTTTGCAACAACAAGTGGGGGATACCAATTGTTCGTGATGCTTTTATTAGTATTCAGTATATGATATACGAGTTATAGGATGATTAAGCAGCGATAATCTCACCGAGAAAACTATGATCAATACAATATCAAATAGCATAATGTTGTTCTAAAAGTTCTTAGCCAAAAAGTAGTCATTCTATATGATCAAATTTCAAATCTTTAGTTTATCTTATGTTAAATTATTGAAAAGCTCTTCCTGCGGCTCGGGGTGTTCATGGTCTATTTTTCACGGTGTTAAACCATTAGCAACGATTTCTGGCTCATGAACTTGCTAGGACACCTCAAATGTGGTCAGGGTGTACGGATAACATTAAAAATATTCTTAGTTACTGTTGGAGCCAAAGCTATATGTTTTACCACAAATTAAAATTTTAATAAAATTAAGCTATATAAACCTAACAAATTATCCTATATTTTCAGGGAAAAGGGCCCAAAACTTTGAAACGCTACTATTTTGGTGGCTCGAGCTTACCTGTGATCATGTGCTCTTGAGCTTACCTGTGATTATGTGCTCTTCTTGTAGTTCATGATCCTGAGTTATACAATATGCAAGTTTTTCTTTTTAAACAACTTTTTTCATATATTTATTTTATTTTATTTTCCTTTCATGGTCCTACAAGAGGTGGTCTTTTGGCTGTGGATGGCTTTTCAGAAGAAAAAAATCACTAATCACAGATGTGTCCTATGAAGTTAATGGAAGTTCATAGATTTAAAGAAAAAACAACTATAAAGCTATAACTAAATATTATTATCCAAGCATATATAACAATAAAAAGCAGTTGAACATATATAACATTAAAAAGAAATAACAAAATAATACAAGATCAAAACGATCTATGTATACATAACAAAAGAACTTCCTTCGGGTGATGACTCTCGTTGTCTCGTGACACCACAGGTTTAGAGCTTCATGGGCTGCACATAAGAGTAGAGAAAATTAATACATTTCATCAACCTTTGAATAGTGAAACACTGAAACTAAAGATTGGCCATCCTTAGGGGTCATGCAGGTTGGGTAATGGGTCAAATAGCATAAATTTTTGTTATAATTTTTAACAACAATATAAATCTTTTGAATATAATAATACTTGTTTGGTCTGTTTCCTTAAAAGGTATTACATAGTTTACATACTTCAAACAAAAAAGATTTCAAGAGTGTTTAAAGAACTCACAGGCAGCCTAGGTGGATTTCCATGGGTTGATTGTGAGAGATGTGTCCTTTGATTTTCTTTTCTTGATTCCAGCCACAAACTCATCAGGCATATCTGTTAATACTAATTCCTCCAAACACTTCTGTTTTTGCAGTAATCTACATGGAATGTTGCTCAACTTATGACACCTTCTAATCTCTATTTCTTTAAGCTTCTCCATTGCTTCTTCCTCCACATCCCATTCTTCCAAATCCTTCAACAACCACAGCTTCAAAACCCCGAGTTTCTTAAACCCGCCTCGGCGGCAAACCATTCTTCTTCCCGTGAACGACTCCCCTAACAGCCTCAACACGATCAAACACGGCAGTTGTTCTAGCGTCTCCATTGGATCCTTATCTAACTTAGAGATGGACAATGTAAGAACCTTAACCGTTGGCGGGAACTCATCAACAGCAGGTAGTTTTTCCAAACAACCGTAAAGATTAAGATGGGTAAGTTTGTTTAAACTCGTTAGCGGCTTCAAAACTAGCTTCGAAGGCTGACCCATGTCGTTTACGGAAGTCAACCTCAAAGATTGAAGTTTGACCAGCTTCGCAATCCAGTCAAGCAACTCATTTTGACTTTTGCTTAAATTGAACTTAATACCCAACTCTCTAAGCTCAAGCAACTTCCCCAAACCTTCACTAACAGGTATCTTCTCATCTAAAACTAGTCCCCATAGGGTTACTAAAGTCAAAGACCTGCTAGGTGGCATCGATAGCCGAATGTTGTTCAGATTGAGATGACGAAGCCGTTTAAGCTTCAAGATGGAGTCCGGTAGGCTATCTAAACGAGTGTGCTTTACATCTAGTGTTTCTAGATACAATAAATCTCCCACAGATTCAGGGAGACTCTCCAAGAAAGTCCATCTCAGTCCTAAGTATCTCAGATGACACAAGTGACCGAGTTTATCGGGCAGACTCGTTTTGTACACCCCTTCAAGATCAAGCACCCTCAATAAGGAAAAATCACTACTGATAACCCTGCCTAAAAGCATCCCCACTTGTTTTTCGGGCATGTCTTTTCGTTGGAAGTTGAATGAAACATATGACCTCAAAAGAGATGGATCAAAAGTAGTCAAACTCTGAACTTGACGATCAACGGCTCCTGTGGAGCTTACGTGTTGAACCATACGTCGTACACCAAACGGGCCCGCTGCATCCTCGAAGGTTTCCGAATTTCGGTGGATGTAGAACAGACTGATATCTTGGGCTTTTGGCAACAAGTAGTCGTGAAAAACCGAAACTAAACGGCATCGTCTTGGGCTGTTGTCGGATCTTAACGTGGTTATCTGAATCATATTACGATCCACCAATTGTTCAAAACATTTTTGTACTATATCTTCCGGGAACGGGTTTTGGGGTATTCTCGTCACAAAACCCTCAGCTAGCAATAACCGGAGCAACCGCCGAACCGGAATGTCATAATCTTTTGGGAAAAGAGCCAGGTATAACAGGCAAAGCTTCGAGTGGATGGTCAGGTTGTTATAACATATTCTCAGAACGTCATCAGGATGTTGACCGTCAGCAATCACCGATGACCATTTTCTTATTCTGTTATTCGAGAGCAGCCCCGCCATTAGGACGATGTTTAGAGGCGAGCCGTTGCATAGACCCAAGATCTTACTTTTCATCGTGGTGATGATTTGATCAGCCTCCTTTTCCTTCCCAGCCTTGTTCAGAAACATTTTCCAGCTTTCGTCTTCGTTTAACTCGTTCATAACATGCGGATTATGTTTCTTCATCTCGTGACTTCTCCGAGACGTTATGATTACTTTACTTCCGTTCTTTTCATCCGGGAAAGCAGCTTTCGCTTTTAGATCTTGAAGAACTCCATAACTCCCAACACCATCAACTACAATCAGGTACCTCTTACCCTTCATAGAAACGTTATTTTTTAACACGCTTTGTAAGATAACCTCTGCTGTATGCTCCTCCGTCACAGAAATCCAGTCATGAAACTCAAACTGATCCTTAATCTTCCTGTTCTTATAAACCGCACGGGCAAGTGTCGTCTTCCCGGACCCTACTTCACCAACAATCGGGACAAACATTTCAGTTTGACGGGTCACCCGTTTGACGAGGGTTTTGATGTCATCATTCAGCCCAAAAACACCTACTTCCTCTTCTTGGTAGCAGAAGCTAGAAACCTGTTTCGGGTACTGGACATTGAAACCGACTATGTTCAACTCGTCTTCTTTGTAAGAATAGCTGAAGGTTAGCTTCTTTCTTTGTTGCATATGCTCCTGATGATGCGGGATGGTGCTGAATGATCGCGCCAAAGCCCGTTTAGGACTTGGAGTATCCGGGATTTCTGAAACGGGCCAAACTGCAGACGAACTCTTTTGTGCCAGCTCATTTCTCCCGTAACTGAAATCATCACCATCATCATGTTCATGTTCATGTTCAAGATCATGATCATGATGGTTTACAGAACCCGGAGATGAAGTTGTTTGACTATTACTACTACTACTACTACTACCACTACCACTGCTACTACTAGGTTCTTCAGGGGAGCTTGCAACTAAAGTGGTTTGAATTTTCTTGATTTTGCGCTTTAGCTTACGGCATGAGTTTAGGTTGTTAAAGAAGAATGTTTGTTTCATCAAGAAACCGAACCTCTTTCTCTGGCGAGCCACTTGGAAGGTGAATTTTTCGATTTCATCTTCAACCTGATAGAGAACGCGAAGATGGTTGGTTGATTTCTGGGAGTCTGAGAAGGTTTTGAGCTTCCGGAGAGACTTCTGGACGCCTTTCAGTTGAAGTATCATGACCTTGTTATCAGCTATTGATTCTTCATTCAAGGTGTCTGCCAGCTTCTGGGTTACAACTGCCACTGTTGGTTTTACCTCCATTCAATTCAACAATTCTTTCCTTTTTTTTCTCTCTCTTTTTGTTGTGTGTATTTGTGGATCTTGATTTAAATTAAATAATTGATTGGGTATTTAACTATTTATAGATCCTTATTTTCTTAGATGATCTTCGAGGAACCTAACAATGGGTTTGAAATGAGTGGGTAGTTTTACGTAAATTCATATGCAATGCAAGGAATTTACGTTGTGTTTCACTTGATTGACTTGAATATACTTTCTCGGAATATGCGGAACAGTTGAGGAACAAACCTATGAATTTACAAGACTACACATAGAGTCCAAAATGACATATACCACCGGTTTCTTACATATTTCCGCAAATAATTTTTTATATTATTTTTCTAATTATACCGACAAATTTCCATTGAAAATTAATTATTTTATTTTGTCTAACTAGTAACTAGTGAGTTTTTACGTCCGCACGTTGCGACAAAAAACTTTTACACCTATAGAACAATAAACAAAATCAACCTACAATCAGCAAGAGGCAAGGGCGAACCCAAGTACATTTCATGGTCACCAAACCTCATGAATTTTTGTACCAACCCTACCTCTCTGAAAATTAATTTTAATTTCAAGTTTAAAAAAGTTAAAATTTTACAAATTTAGGCATATTACAACTAAACTTATAAAAACAAAACTAGTCTCTGAAACTTATTATTAATAGTTTAATATCTAATACACTTAATCTATAATTCAAGTATCACACAGTAATGAAAACCAACAATATTAATATTCTAACCCAGTTATCCAATATCCATTACCCATTAATTAGAAAATTAATAACCTAGATCCTAATTCAATTTCTAAACACAGAGATACAATGCGCCTTAAAGTGAAGAGACGGCTCTTAGTTCCTTAAAAATATTATTTTCATAATAAAATAATAAGGCACGCAGGGTTGTTCCACTGCTGGTTCATGACGGAGTGTCAAGTGTAATGGTTGCCCGACCAAGGAGCCCTACAACTAAGTGACATTACACCACTATATTTGTTTACTAGCAGCACAGTTTCCCGGGGTTCGTAACTCATAGGGTGCTCGCCTGAGAGAATAGTGATACTAGATTTGAGGCTGAGAGGTGATCTAGTTGCCTACTTGCCTGCTAGTAAATAATCTTAAGAATGGTTATAAACAATCACTTCACCTTCATCAACCACCGGTATGTTCTCTCACGTAATATTAACTTCGATCTACATTACATAAAAACTCCATCTTATTAGTCTTTTATTTTTCTTTCTTTAGATTTTAACAATTTAACTTAAAATTAGATCTGGCTAGATGATGACAGCGGACTGCGTACCCAAAGACCTCCTTTTCCATTGTGTCCTTGAACGATCCCGATTCAACTTGCCACTACTATACTACTTCACGGTGGGTATACTTTTTCGTGTTATGTTGTGAAACAGTGGTCGTCAAGTCAATCGTGTTTATAAATTTAAAAGCTTAATGCTAAAAATGTATCATTAGTATTGCTATATTTTTATATATACCATAGGCACATCATCGCCAAAACCCCAATTAAACCGCCCTACTCTCATCTCAATCAAACCCGCCACTTACCACCCCTATTGCCCCTTCCCAAAACCCGCCACCACCCGCCACCACAACCTCCTCAAAACCGTCCCTATAACCAACCTCCACCACCTTACTATCCCAATCGCTCCTACAATAAACCATTTTATCGGGGACGCAGACGTGGTGATCGGGGTCAAATCGTGGTCGCAACTCCTCCCGGAATTGCCCCTTACGTTCCCCCATGCCGTGGCAGCCACCACCCCCAACCCCTTACCCATCCTAGCCTTTTAATTGGCCCAATCAAGCCTAGCAACAAGCATCCCAACCCGGCTGGAATTTCAAAAAGCCCAACCCCACTATGCCTAAACCCCCTACCCCCACCACCACGGCCCAACTAGTCACTCCAACAGCCCAACACTATGATGCTCTCAACCTAACCGACTTGATAAATGCATATGAGACCATGAACTACACCCTATCGAACCCGACATGGTATATGGACACGGGCGTCTTCAACACATCTTACTGTTAATCCAGGTATGATCCAAAACTCATGGTCAAAATCTGCAATTCCGAATATATGTGTTGGAAATTGGCAACACGTTGCCTATATTACGGATCGGAAAATGCTTTTTACCATCTACCTAACCGCACCTACACCTTAAATAATGTCCTTGCACCAAGTATTATTAAAAATCTAATTTATGTTCACCAATTTCGTGTGATAATCAAGTAGCAATCGAATTTGACCTCTTTGGTTTTTCAATGAAGGAACTCGAGACTGGAAAACTCCTTTCCCGCCACAACAGTTCCAGGTATTTCTACCCGTTCTGGCGATCTCTACTCGTTTATCCGGTTTGTATCAAATAAGACAAAAAAAATAAATTTATTCTAATCATATTTGTCCACATGCAATAAAAATAAAAAGGATCAAGTCTAGTAATTATGAACAATATAATTTATTATTACTGATCTCAAACTGGATAAAGAGGACGATTTGAAACGTAACTTTTGAAAATAACGAACGACCCCAAAATGTTAGTTCGCTTGGGTCCCCAAAACGTGTGAGCCGCCTAGAGGTGTACAAAACCGGGTTTTTTTCAAACCGGTTCAGTTTATAAACCGAAACCGGTTTGGTCAACTTTGGTCAAAATCGGTTGGGCCAAAATCGGTTCGGGTTACAAATGGTTTGAAGCAACAAAACCCCAAACCTATAGAACTGAATTAGGTTAGTTTGAAACCGGTTTGAGTTGAATCGGTTTGTAAAGAAAAACCATTTTTTTATATTTTTAATTCACTCAATAATCAACTAAACAAAAGCTTAAGACTTGATATAAGAGAAAAAAGTTGGCTTACATTACTAAAAGAGTTAACTTCGCTTTTGGTCCCCAAGGTTTGCACATTTTAACATTTTTAGTCCAATTTCAAATATTATAACATTTTAGGGCCTATACTTTCAATTTCTTAACAATTTTAGTCACTTTTTAAAATCTCATCCAAATTAACGGCTAAAACCGTCAAATGAGAGCTATTTTCTAATTGAATCATTTTCCCTTTTATTTATGTGATAAAAGGGAAAAGGGTTCATTAAAAAAGTAGCCCTCATTTGACGGATTTCAGTCGTTAATCTGGATGAAAATTCAAAAAGTGACTAAAATTGTTAAGAAATTGAAATTACAGGCCCTGAAACGTTATAATTTTTGAAATTGGATTAGTAGTGTTAAAATGTAAAAACCTTGGGGACCAAAAGCGAAGTTAACTCTTACTAAAATGTTAAAGCTTGAACGTACACCAAAGGCTACAAGTATAAGCAGAACTAAAAATGTACTACTTTATTTGTATTGGAATTACGGCTAATAAGATTTAAGTGATTAATGGTTAATTAGAATTAGAAAATAAGATAGTTATAATAACCTGGTTTCTAAAGCGGTTCCAAACTGGTTTCTAAACTGGTTCCAAATCGGTTTCAAAGACAACCCGGTTTGGAACCGTTTCGCTAAACGAGAATGCCAAATTGAAGGGGAACCGCCAGTTTATACTCGAACTGAACCGGTTTTCTTAAAACCAGTTTTTATCTCGAACCGGTTTCGATTTTTATACCAATTCGGTTTACAAACCGATTTTTTGTACGCCTCTAGAGCCGCCCCTGGCTACATGACGTGATTTGTCAAAGAAAGGGACTTTTTCACACATAACCTAAGCCTTAATAATTAAAGTCATAGCAACCGTTTCGGCTGACTTCATTCACACGATCGAGTTTGGTTTGAACTTTGAATAAATCAAAAGTAGCAGGAGGAGCAATAATGTTTTCTAGATTGTCGCCATTCATTCATTTATTGTTGTCCATTTGTCAAACCTTTTAACATTTTAATCACGAAATAAATCCAGATCTCAACTGGTTCTCGTTGGCAAATAACTTGATTTCCATTTTCTATATTGCAACTAGCTTAACTTGATTTCCATTTTCTCGTCAATTGAGGTTATTCGAACCAATCTAATACAAGATTTTTACACAAATTTTCAATCTAGTAACTTATAAATGACACAGGGCTTATATATAGTCATATATAGATTTTAGGTTTAGTTGACGACACATTTTCAAATAAATTCTCTATCTTTAATATTTCTTTATACTTATGTTATCAATTATCATATATGAGACATATAAGCTAAGATTATTATTAACTGAGGTGGAACAAATGGTGATGAGATGATATCGGTGAAAACACAATTATGGAAAGAAACCATGAAATGAAAGAAATTTGTTGTGTGCAAACTCTCGTGACCTACATCAAACAGTCCATGCAAACTACTAAGCAGGAGTTTATCTCATTAGGTTTTCTCTTTTTTAACATATAATCATCAAATCTCATCTCCTTTTCACAAGGTTTAATAACATAATCTTCTAATTAACAAA
This sequence comes from Deinandra increscens subsp. villosa, assembly GCA_039602395.1. Lineage (NCBI taxonomy): Eukaryota > Viridiplantae > Streptophyta > Magnoliopsida > Asterales > Asteraceae > Deinandra > Deinandra increscens. The sequence continues at coordinate 9,641,715 of JBCNJP010000018.1, read as the reverse complement.
CTCAATTTTATCCGTTTACAAACACTAATGAGATACTCTACTTCTATAATTTGAACAACCTTTGGCTTTGTATATAACACGTAAACAAATGTAACAAAAACTAACTAAAAGTATAAATAAAATGAAACGAAAATTACATCGGACGCTGATCAACCTTTCCTTCCCCATCCAAATCAAACGACTCCCCCCTTCTCCGACTCCTGTTTTTCAACAACCCGTATAAATTTTTTAACTCCTTCCCTCCATTATGCCCATTTTCCATGCTAAACAAACCCGAATTATGATCACCCGAATCCTCCACGGTTCTCGTCGACCCGCTATGCATCAATTTCAACGGTAGATCAACCAACCCGTCAATCGACCCGCTGTGACTCAGATTCCGCGGAGCTCTCGGTAACCCCGAAACTAACCCCTCGTGTGTCGGCTTACCGTTTTTACCCGTGTTCGTTACATTCGTTTGTAAAGCGTTGATGACGGTTTTAAGAGCGCGTGTGGGCGACCCGCGGTTCGAAATCATGATCTCACCGATCTCGGCCGGGCTCAAGCTAGCTCCGGTTTGGAATATTTCTTCAACTTGGGGGAATAATTTGTGTTCTTTTATCCCCAAATGACTATTGGCTAGAGTTTTAAATGAGGTGAAATCACATAAGGGGAAGTGTACGTGGAAGTCTATTCTCCCGGGTCTTACAACCGTTGGATCAATCTGATCTTTGTTGCTGACTGTGAAAACCATCACGCGCTCCTCACCGCAGCAACAGATGATCCCGTCCATGAAATTCAAAATTCCGGATAAACTCACGCACTTTGATTTCTCCGCAAGATACCGATCCAAATCTTCGATCACGATCATCGATTTGCAGGTTGTTTGTAGCAATAACAGTTTGAGATCGGAGTCGCCGGTGATTTTTGACATATCGACGTCGTATACGTCGTAGCTCAGAAACTTCGCCATTCCGGCGATGAAGCTCGATTTTCCGGTGCCGGAAGGTCCGTACAGTAGGTAGCTTCGTTTCCAGACGCGGCCGAGACGGTGATAGTACTGTTTAGATTTCAAAAACGATTCCAAATCGGATTTGACTTTGTTTTTAAGATCGGAATCGATCATCGCGGTATCGATCGTCGCCGGATGTTTAAACGGAGTCGATATCCACCGTCCGTTCTTCTCCGGCTGTTTTTCGGCGTTAATGTACAGCCGGAGTTCGTTACTCTTCTGCTCGATCTCGTCGGCGATTTTACAGACATGTTGAAGATACGAACTCAAAATCCGGCGTTTCTCCTTCCTTCGCATCTTCAACACGAAACAATCGCTATCTAATTTCCAGTAGACTCTGGATCCGAGAAACACGTCAGGGAACATCTGGTCGCCGTTGATGACGAGAGTGATCTCGTTAGGGTTATTGTTACCGGAGAAGAGATTGACGAAATCCAAATCACCGGCGGAAGGTAATGAATTGAGGTACTTTACAATTTTGTGAAAAAGTTGATTTTCCTGCATATGTTGATTGAATTTAGGGATTTTGTAGAACTGGTGGGTGTGAAAACACTCCTCGATGAACCTCCATCGGTTCTGTAGAAAGTAACCGACGGAGGTTCGGGATAATACTCGTGGAACCAGCCAGAAGCTGGCCACCATGGTTAACAATAGAAGTAAGATTAGGGAAATCATGATGATGATGAATGCCAAATTTACATGAACCAGAAAGAATGGTAGTTATAAGGATTATGTTTGGGGGGTTAGGAAGAGGAGTTAGAGTCGGACCAAGAATGGTGACAAGTTTAAGGAGTCAAAAATGACATGTATAGTTACAATAATAGATATGGACAATTTCAAATTTGTTAACTTGGTCAATTGTTATGTTCTTATTTTTATTGTTTATTTAAAACATGTACTGTTTACCATTGACAATTTCAATCTGTTAAATGTTAGTTATATATAACTTCCTTTTAGCTAAAATACAAAAGCACCAAGTTGCATGAACAAATATATATAAAAAAAATACTTTATCAAGACAACTTTAGTTTAGTCTTATCATAATGTGTAGGTAAATACTAAATATTGATGTAGTCTTGTAGTAAAGAAAAAAAAACACCAAAATGATGACCGTTTGATTCAGTTCCTTTTTTATAAAGTGATTATATTGCATTTTAGCCTCTAGAGTAGTGATGTTATCCGGTTTTAACCGATTGGATCCGACCATGTAAGGCATGCCGGCTAAGGACGCACCCCTAGCTGTCCAAACTGAAGACTACGGCTAAGAAGGCACCCTTTAGCCGGTAAAACTGGATACGGCTATGGAGAAACTCTCTCTAGCCGCCAATCAATCAATAGTTATTTTTATTAAACGTCTGGTCTAACGGGTCGTTTCTGTGATTTTCACATGATAAGTTTGGATATCGTTCTTCTCATTGGTTAAATATTTTATTCTCATAATAAATATTAATGTACATTTAGTAACAGGCATCATGATATGTCCTAAATATTCTCTTAGGTGGATTAAGGATTTTAGTATTATGGTATATATTAATGTAAATTTAAACTAGATTTAAAAAGAACTAGGTTTAAAAGGTGCGTGATTCGAACATTCTAGAAAATAAAAAATAAATTGGTTGAAAATTGAAATATTAAAAAAAGATTATAATTGTTACCACTTTTTTATCTATAAGAATAATAGTAGCATATAGCACATATAGCATATAAAATATATATGAATTCAGAAAACAATTTATGAAAAAGTTGTTTGACTGATGAAAATAATGGATTAAACCGTGTGGTATTATGATAATCACGTGCATGTGTGCAATTTCCTTAGCTGGCATTTCATAAGTTGAAGGCGCATTTTTTGGGTACAACTCATGATGCAATGGATTTGGATTTTAATGCATGTCCAGTACCCAAGCCATACCTCCATTTGCAGTTGAGGGAACATGAAAATGACCCCATTGCAATATATAGGTGTCAAAGCTTAAACTGGAAAAAAAAAATTTTAAAAATATATATATACATATTCAAATGCATGATGGAGTTGTTACGAATATATTTAAACTGATATAGTAGATGATGTGATATTTGATAATATGATATGATATAAATTACCTAATACTAGCTAATATGATGTAATTTACTTGTTTTTTAAAGTAAAGACTGCTTGGAGATGGAAGCTAGATATCTTATATGTTGTATTTTTAGCCATTAAAGTCTGAATCATTGCATGATTGGTCATTTTAAAGAAGTTTACGGCTGAATGGGAGCATGATTGGTCAGTTTTAGAGTAAATGGAAAAACAAATTTGAAAAAAATATATATATATACATATTCGAATGTATGATGGAGTTGTTAGAATATATATAAAGTGATATAATAGATGATGTGATATTAGATAATATCATATGATATAAATTACCTAATACTAGCTAATATGATGTAATTTACTTGTTTATTAAAGTAAAGACTGCTTGGAGATGGAAGCTAGATATCTTATATGTTGTATTTTTAGCCATTATGATTGGTCATTTTAAAGAATTTACGGCTGAATGGGAGCATGATTGGTCAGTTTTAGAGTTGACGTAAAGTAAACTTTAAATTAAATAGTTTTTTTTTTTAACGGCAATTTATTATTTACATCAAATTACACTATTGTCTGGGTTTAAACTCAGTACCTTCATATAAAAGGAAAAATCTTCTACCAAAAAGGCTACTTCCACATACACCATTGAATAATGTTTTTGTGTGAACTATAATAAAAGGGTTTCTTTTTTCTCTTCGGCTTTTTTTTTTCTTCTGAGTTTTCAAAATTAAATAATGTTTCTGTGTGAACTATAATAAAAGTTGATAGATTTAATAACTCGTCCGTCTTGTAATGGCATGACAATACTTTTACTTTTATTTATATTTTCACAACTTGTTATTATTAAAAGTAATGGAACTATACTTGTGCAATTTAAATGAGTTTATAAATCGTGTTCTATAAAAGTATTCTTTAATCACCGTTTGTTGTTTTTTAGCTAACCATTTGACATAACCCATATTAAGATCTGGATGTGCCACTCGTTGTGGTTAATCAAATCTTTGTACTCTACTTTAGTCATCAATACATTAGATCTTGAAAAGATATGATATCAAATCCATTCATTCGGGTAAGGTATACCGCACTGGTCTAGATCTAAGGATCCAAATTGTGTGAAAAATATTGTCATATCTCGCTAAAGTGACAAATTTCATGAAATCAAAATGCATGTTTTTGTTTAAGTGAACATCAATAGGGGTGAAAATGTTAGCATCAAGTCGAGTTATATCCTCATTTGGCATGTACCTATAAGAATAAATTATTTAATTATGTGTTATTGTGATCATTTATTTAATTATGGTGATCATTAACCTAAATACGTCTGAATGTTTAATAGAGAATTACACGATGAACGTAATTATCTCTACTTATCAAATTGAAACACCTCTTAGTCTCATTCACATTATATGATCACTCTAAGGGTTCTAACACCCCTCACGAGAACTAACTCTTTCTCGTATTCCATCCTAAGATCACACTTTAAACGGAACCCGATCTCCCATGGCTTCCTTCTTCGGATCTTCAAGCTTACTAGATGTGTAGTTCTTACCTGGTTTTCATCTTCGTCATCATGACAAGAAATCAGTCAACATGTGGTATCAGAGCGTATGTTGATTAATCGATTCTATTCTCTAATACTGGAATTAAAAATCGAAAATGTGTTTGATTTACCTAAAGAAAATCATTTCGGATTTGTAAATATTATTCCGGTAAGTCACGATTCTCATAAACCCCTAAATTTTTTATATCATGATTTCGACATCATTAGATTAGTTTTCACAATATCTGATGAATTTTTCAAAACCCTAAAAGTAGAATAAGCTTTTGGATTCGATTCCAACGCTAATTAAGTACAGAATCACCCTAATGTTCTTGGTGGCTTCTGATCATTAGGATCATCATAATACCAAAACCTCGATTTTGGCACTCACGAAAACCACACTGAAAACCTGTTTTCGAGTATCTTACGAAAATCTATACCGAAAACCACTGTTTGAATAATTACAAGAAAACAAGTTTCACGAGAACTAAGGATTTCACATAGTTTTCACCACGGGATTTCACATAGTTTTCACCATGGGATTTCACTTAGCTAATGAAAACCCCTAAAATATTGTGAAAACCCTAAGTATGGTGAAAATCCTTAAATTTATAAAAATTCTTGATTAGCGAAAACCCTAAAATTTGCGAAAACTCATGATTAGCGAAAATCCTAAAATTTGCGAAAACACTATTATTTTTTATTTTTTTTGTGAAATCCTCATGTTTAGCATAAACTATTAAAAGCTGTGAAAACTTGTAATTAGTGAAATCACTTGGTTTTTGTGAGAACTCCGTAAACCTATCGAGAACTCAAAATTTATGAAAGCCCTAACTTTTCCCGTAAAATAAACGTTTTGCTAAACATTAGGCAAATTATTATTTGTCGAAATGATGATTATGATTAATTGTTTGGAGAAACAATTAATGGACAAATTAAAACGGTGATCGTTTAAGATGTAAACGAGGATAAAAATATTAAAGCAGTTAATAATTTAATCAGGAAATATTATTATGTCAAAAGACAATTTTGACTAATTCTAGGATAAGACGTTATCCCGTAATTTTATACACGAGAGATTTAATTTATGAGAAAACGGTGATTGTTTAAGATGTAAACAAGGATAAAATTGTTAAAACGGTTAATGATTTAATCAGGGAATATTATTATGTCAAAAGACAATTATGACTAATTCTAGGATAAGACGTTATCGCGTAATTATATATACGAGAGATTTAATTTATGAGATAAATTAAATACAAAAAAAAAATTATTAAAGACGTTAATACTAATTATTCGGAAGAACATTTTAGATAATTAGTTAACTAAAACGTGGAGGTTGATATATATATATATATATATATATATATATATATATATATATATATATATATATATCAGATATATTGGGTATGATTCGCACATATAAACTTTAATGGATATTAACCGTATTAACAGTTAATATCAAGATAATATCTTTGGGAAAAAGACAATATTTTTAGGGTTGGATTGTAACTTGTATTCTTATAATACAGGTTAAATCCTAAACTCTAATGACTCAGATAAATCCTAAAAACCCTAAAATCTCCCCCTCTCTCTCCCTTCTGCGTCCGCCGGCCACCACTGCCGTCGTCGTCGCTTGCCAGCCGCTCGCCACCGCCATCTAGTGTTGCGGCCATCGTCGCCGCCACGCTAGTGTCGGAAGCCGCCGCCTGCTCCGGTCGCCACTGCCGCCACCTGGCACCGCCTGTCTCCACCCACCGTCGTGTACTACCTCAGGTGTGGACCAGTTCGCGGTGTCCCTTGATCTCAATATCCAGGAACTTTCGGTTATCGTGTCGGGATATAGGTTCAAGTTTTTCAAAGAGTTGAACAGGTGATCAAAGAATTTCTAGTGGATCTGTTTGTCGCATTCAGAGTGTATCATCTCGGTATTGTCAAGGTTAATCTCTAAACACCCTATGGTTGTGTTTTTTATATTTATCTGAATTATTTGTAACTTGATCACTGGTGTGGAATACCTAACCCATTTATTAAAAATTTTGAACTTTATCGCTTCCGCATTCGATTATCTAGTATAGTCATTTTTTTGATAAACAAACAATATAAAATACGATTTTTATATTATTCGACAAAATTAAATTTTTCCCTAAACGAGCCTACGATTCCCAACAGATGAATGAGGTCGCCGATGTGACTGGCTGGACCAGGTCACTGGAATACTCGCTGGAGCCAGCGGCTCCATCACTCCCCTGTCGGTTCTTTCTCTCAAATGGGGAATAACTTTGTTATAATAAGAAGTGGGGAATAACTTTTAAGAAATTACAACATTCGTCCATCTATTATAATTACTTTGTAAAAAAAATACATAGAATGTCAAGTCAGCAAAGAACTAATGGGGTTATGGTATTTTTAACGGAGGTGCAACGGATTCTAACACCTTGATAATTTGGATTATTGTGAGGAATTTTCGTAATTGAGATTATTATCGGTCATATCAGCATAAGTTTGATTACTAAAATGCAATAAACCAAAATATAAATATAAAAAATTGAAAAAAAATAATAAAATAAATATAAAACAAAAATAGAATTAAAATAAATTAAAAATAAAACAAAAAATAATAAAGATAAAATTAAATTAGAAAATAACAAAATAAAAAACAAAGTAAATTATTCAATAAAAAATAAAAAATAAAAAATTAAAACATTGAAAGATATAGATATAAAACAAATATATTAATTCAAATTGATATATTTATAAATTATATTCGATTACTCCGTTTTTACTAACCATCAAACAATACGAAACAATGATTTATTTACTCACACATGGTAACCAAACAGGATGATGGAATGGTGATGATCCTTTGACCATCCTATTCCCAAACCCATTACATTCCCTCATTTATTTCATTAACTCATATCAAATAGACTTTAACTTCCTATTTGGCCACTTTAACAACCAATTCCTAGAACTCACAACTAAAAGCTATAAAAAAACATCGTGGATCACACACTTATATTCATGTCATATATATTATTCTTTCAAAATGATCCACCAAGTCCCAGCTTGGGTTTACAACACATGCGAGCCTACCTACATAATTTCTTTTATTTCGTGGAAGAGAGTAAAAAACAATTACCTTGGAAGAGAGTAAACAACAAATCGTGAAAATGATGACCGTGGAGCCGGCAGCATCGCATAGAGTTTTACGCCACGCTTATATTTTGGCCTTTTGGGCCAGCCAACCTAACCGTCGGACACTAACGGTCTTAGGTTAAACGCCGGTGGGCTAGTGAAAACAACATCATATGGCATCTTCATTTCAAGCTCTCCTTCACGCCCCTCTGCGCACTCGAACCCCCATCCGTACGCACACCCCTCCCTTCCCCGCTTCCTCACGATCTCCGTCATCTTGGTTTCCGCCCAACAACCACTACTCCTTCCGTGCTAACATCCCCACTGCCCACGATCCAAAAAAAGTCAACATTTTCAAGTCCAAATCATCAACTTCAGCGAATATGGCAACTGAGAATAGACCACGTGTGTTTGATTCGGAAGAAGCCCTTTCGATCTCTCTCGCCGAATACACCGCCGATTTGTCGGAAATTTTCGTCAAACAAAAGGGTTCCTTCACGGTTGTTGTGTCCGGAGGATCTCTAATCAAGTCACTCAGGTATGCCAACTTTCATGTTGTCAGATTGAATATTGATTTTATTTTGTTGATTGGGGTTTTTTCAATTTTTGTGATTTTGATGTGAAAATTAAAGGAAGCTAACGGAAGCACCGTATATTGACTCTGTAAATTGGTCAAAGTGGCATATGTTCTGGGTGGATGAAAGAGTGGTCCCTAAAGATCATCCGGATAGCAATTATCTGCTTGCTTTTGATCAGTTTTTGTCCAAGGTATGTTTCTGAAAATCTTTATATTGCATTTCTATTGCCTAAAGGTTTAATCTTTGGCCTCATAAAGTTCGTTAATTTCAGTTTATGGTTCAGTTTAAAAACAATCCAAAAACCAACTTACAGTTTATGGTTCAGTTTTAGCCCAAAATAATCTTTATATTGCATTTCTATTGCCTAAAGGTTTAATCTTTGGCCTCATAAAGTTTGTTAATTTCAGTTTATGGTTCAGTTTAGAAAAAATCAAAAAACCAACTTACAGTTTATGGTTCAGTTTTAGCCCAAAATAATCTTTATATGGCATTTCTATTACCTAAAGGTTTAATCTTTGGCCTCATAAAGTTTGTTAATTTCAGTTTATGGTTCAGTTTAAAAAAAAATTCAAAAACCAACTTACAGTTTATGGTTCAGTTTTAGCCCAGAAAAATCTTTATATTGCATTTCTATTGCCTAAAGGTTTAATCTTTGGCCTCATAGAGTTCGTTAATTTCAGTTTATGGTTCAGTTTAGAAAAAATCAAAAAACCAACTTACAGTTTATGGTTCAGTTTTAGCCCAAAATAATCTTTATATGGCATTTCTATTACCTAAAGGTTTAATCTTTGGCCTCATAAAGTTTGTTAATTTCAGTTTATGGTTCAGTTTAAAAAAAAATTCAAAAACCAACTTACAGTTTATGGTTCAGTTTTAGCCCAGAAAAATCTTTATATTGCATTTCTATTGCCTAAAGGTTTAATCTTTGGCCTCATAGAGTTCGTTAATTTCAGTTTATGGTTCAGTTTAGAAAAAATCCAAAAACCAACTTACAGTTTATGGTTCAGTTTTAGCCCAAAAGTCCAAAACCCACCCAAACCGAACCATACACACCCCTATTTACGAGTTTGAAATTGTTCTAAAAGTCAAATGTTTGAAATATTTATACCAGGTGCCAATTCCTTCTGAAAATGTTCACGCGATAAACGACACATTGTCAGCAGAGGCTGCAGCAGATGACTACGAGGCCCGCATCGTTCATCTAGTTGATAACGGAATAATCAACACTTCAGAGACCACGAGGATTCCGAAATTCGATCTTATGCTATTGGGTATGGGCCCGGATGGACACGTGGCGTCTTTATTTCCTGGACACCCTCTACTGAAAGAAAAGACCAAGTGGGTTACCTTCATCAAGGAATCACCAAAACCTCCTCCGGAAAGAATTACTTTTACGTTCCCGGTGATCAACTCATCTGCAAATATTGCACTTGTGGTGGCTGGTGCTGGTAAAGCCCATCCGGTTCATGTAGCTCTGGGCAACGGTCAAGAGGCTGAAGTTTTGCCGGTTCAGATGGTGGCACCCGAAGGCCAGCTTGCATGGTTTTTGGACAAAGATGCAGCTTCAAAGCTCTAGAGCAAGATGCAATTGCATCCATTTGTAGCACGAGTTGATCACAACTGTTTTACGATCATGTCATTCTGAACCGTTTGTTAGTGAGTTATTCGCTATCTTTATCTTTTGAAAATGCTGGATCATCATAGTCGAGTACACAAAGTTACGAATAATGTCTTCAGTCATGTCTTTCTTTTTAAGTCACAATTCTAGACTTCTAGTGCTGCATTTTGAGTGAATATCCTCAAATGGTGCTCTAAGTTTAACTGTCTTTTTGTTGGTTGTGGCCCTTAGAATGATGATCCGTCTCATCGTTAGGTATATCAATGTTTGTGTTTTGAAAATTTTGTTTTGCCTTTAGCCAAGACTGTTGCTAACTGCTGTATGAGGCCTACCATAACATCAGTGTAAGGTTTTCTTGAGCAGCCAGCTTAATTAGCATATAAACAGCTCTACTAGTGACAAAAAAACCTAGTTAAGAGTTTATGCATATGATGTAAGTTTATAGAAAAATGGGTTTTCAATTACTTAACTAAATAATTATATATTTTTTCATGTATAATTGTTGATTTGTGGATTCGTTTTCTTCGTAATAGGAATGTAATAGGAATGTTATAAGCCTGTTTGAGATGACTAATCTCCCGATTAATATAGACAATAGACCCGTTGAGTGGAAAACATGCTTAGGGCTTGATTCGCTGGCTTGGAACTTGGATGAACATATGGAATGTTGGGTGGAAAATGAGCATTCTAAAGCCAAAATGGTTTCTTCTGAGACTGCCCGTAGTGGGGCGTTACTGGGCGAATCCGGGCCTATAGCGCCCCTCATAACGTCCACCCCCACTACGGTGGGGCGTTATGGGCGTTATGGGGCGTTATAGAGGTTAAATTTGCGAGGGGCGTGAGGACTTTAACGCCGAAAAGGGGGAAGAAACCAAAAAAAGAGCCGTTCAACGGCTCAAAAACTAGTTGTTATGTATATATATATATTTTTTTTAAAAAAAAATTTTAACCCATCTTTTCACCTATATATACCCCATTTTTTTTAAACTTTCACACACCACAACAACTCTTCTCATCTTCTACCTTTCTACTCTTCTAGTTTTTATAAAAATGTTTCCTAACCAACCCAACAACCAACCTAACTCTCGACCTAATACCGGCGAGAACGAAACCGATCAAAACCTATGGCAAATGTTTATGAACATGCCTTCCCCTCAATTCCCGCAAAGGAACCCCGTCACCCAACCTTTCCCGAACCAATTCACAAACATGAACCTTTATAACCAAGGTTTTTCTCACTTCTCCCAACCACAATTTGGAGCTTATCAACCCCCTCCATTTCAACCACCCCCTCAATTTCAACCTTCTCCACCCGCTCAACAAAGTCCAACTCCTCGACCATCTCAACCTTTCTCTCTTCAAGATGATGACGATGAAGTCGTCCAAGAAACACAAGAGGTTGGTGGATCTCAACCAAAACCCAAAGCGAAAGGAAGGGGTAAACGATCTCACAAGAAAAAAGAGGTCGAATCGAGGGAGAAAAAGGAGATTCAATTTTGGAACGATGACGAGTGTTACACTCTTTGTCGAGCGTACGTTGAAGCTTCGGAGAACCCTACAAAAGGTTACTTTTTAAAAAAAAAAATTGTTATATATTTCTTTAAAATAATTTGTTTTAACTAACTTTTTATTTGTTTTTTTTTAGCAAATAATCAAGATATGAAGGAATTTTGGGACGAGATTCGGTCCAAGTTTTTCGGGTTGATGGGGAAGGGCGAATACCGAAACCCGGATTCGTTGTCGGGAAAATGGAGAGAGATCAACAGAAGATGTCAAGCTTTCTCGAACTATTATGATCGGTGCAAATCTGGTTGGGCGAGTGGTGCGAACGACTACGACATTTACGAGAGAGCGGTGGGCGAATACGAAGCGGAGCGTGGTCGTTTCGGCCTCATGAAGTGTTGGCGGTTTCTCTACCAAAGCGAGAAGTGGAGATCGAAAGCGGATATAACGACACGTCAAACCCGAAAAAGCAAGAAATCCAAGACGTCGTCTTCCGCCGGTCCCGAGTCATTTGACTCCAGCGCTCGAACATTCAATATTAATTTGAATGATTCGGACAATGGTGATGAGGATGATGCTCCGACTCCACCCGTGGAAACTACTAGTGGGAGGCCAAGAGGTCGAGATTTCGCGAGGGCTAACCGTGGAAAGGCTCCGGTCACCGAATATCACGCGGTGGTGGCCGAGAGTATTCAAGATCTTGCACGGTCGAAAAAAAAGCAAGTTGAGCAAATCGACGATTATCAACTCGACAAGGATCTCGAGTTCCTCGCCCAAAAACCGCCTGAAAACGGTGATCCGGTTTACCTCGCCCTCTATAACAAAAGAGGGAACGAATCAAGGCAAAATACAAAATCACCGAGTAGTATTTTTTTTAAGTAGTTGTATGTTTTATTTTAATTAAGATGTATTTTATTTTTAAGTAGTTGTAATTTTTATTTTAATTAAGTTGTCTTTTTTTTTTAAGTTGTAATATTTATTTTTAATGAAAGTAGATTTTTAAAAAAAAAAAGTTACAAAAAATAATAATTAAGTAATGATGGTGGGGCTTTATGGGGGCTTTATCCATTACACCATAAAGCCCCATAAAGCCCCTTGCCCAGTCATCGTCCACGTGTCAGTTAATGCCCCATTTGGGGCTTTATGGGGCCTTAACCACTACACATAGTCTGAGCGTTGTGTGGGAGGCGTTATGGTAATGCTCTTTATCATAGGCCAAATGGACCCTACATTTAGAGTGCACAAAATAAACCAGGTGCATACTCGTACCTGGTCAAAACCCGGATTTGACCATGCCTAGTAGTAACTGCTAGTTACGAACCAGTTCTATATATTTCTACCCGTATCATGTTTGTACCCGAACCTGATAGTTCTATATATTTCTACCCGTATCATGTTTGTACCCGAACCTGACTTATGCCATGTTCAATACCCGTTTCTCTAACCCGTTTTAAATTCGATTTTCATACCCAATCAACACCCGGTTCCATACCCCGTGGTATAACTGTTGGACTAGCCCTTGCTAGCTATTTTTGACCGTCAAGCAACGGTCCTTATATCGTTTGAGCTTGATGTTCGAGTGGTTTTTTTTTTATTTTTTACTTTCTTTTAACCCCTTGGACTAAGTATAAAGGCGAGTCGCATCACTAAAAAAACACTCAATATACTCTAAAATCTCATAAACGCTCTAAAAATCATCTACTAACCGACCAAATTTCTATGGTAGTTTTGGAATTCATTTTTTCAACTAGTGACATGGTTATATCAATTAAAAGAACAAGACGCATTCCTCCGGTGGTGGAGATGTGTATTTGTTTGAAGGATCATTGAAACACAACCGAATGAATCCAACATATTCCAAGTCTTAAAGAGGAAAACAATGTGGAAGAACAATTAATTACATGATGAAGTTGCCCAAGGAATTGTGTATCCAATTACCAATGAATAACTCATTTCCGAAAGACATAGTTTGGGCAACGAATAAACAAGAGATAGTCATACCTGACCCTAGTGGGTGGACATCGTACAGGTTTCACCCCCTTAAACCGGGTACTATCCAGAACTAGTTCTAGTCAATACCCGGTTGTACCCAAAACCGGGTATTGGAAAAGCCCAAAATGCACACCTCTACCTACACCTCTAAGACATTCTTTACGAACATAATTATTGATCAATTTCTAAAAGAAGGGAATGTGCTAGTCAATGACAGATGTTTTTCACTGGGGTGTATGGCAAGTCAAACAGATGATGGAAAGGAGAGTTATCGTAATGGCAGAGAGAAATTTTAGAGGAGGAAAGTTTAATAAGATGTAGTATGAGAACGCGTCAAATAACTTTCGTGCAATTGCCTCCTATTTATACCCAAAGGTATCACCATTTGGAGATATGCTATATTCTACTTAAATGGTTCAACCCTTCATTTTCATAAAAGATTAGACTCTGTTTTGCAAGTATTGTGAAAACCCTACAGGAGCATATACTTATCATCAGAGATGACTATGAGTGGAATGTAAAGAATGTGCTTTGAAGCTACTAGAAATGGGTCTAATTTGCAGACACTTTCAATTTCCAAAGGTTTTCAATTCAATACACAATACTTAAAAAGAAACTTGTCTTAATGACACATTATTATCCACCCATCAAATAACTAAAAGGGCAAATTCCAAGATTTAAGACTAACACAAACATTCTCAACACCACAATAACCGTCTAAATAACTTCTCAAGCAGACTTCTCTTTTGTGTAAGATCTGACCACAAAAGCCAAACCCAGGATCACAAGAGGCACAATGAACTGTAATATCTTCACAATGAAATCTTGAGTCTTGTCAGGATTGTAGTTCCTGTCAGTAGGCGCAACATATGCGCGCTTCTTAGGAACAGTTGCTTTGTCTACCTCCCCAATGTAGTATTTTTGCATCAAATCTCTAGCATCATCACTGTGACCCACATCCTCGAAATCATCTGTTGCATCTTTCCCTGCAGTAATTTTAAGCATACATCAATGGCTGCTATCATAGATATGGAAGATAAAGTTCTCTAAACACATACCAGTTGCTGCTAACAGAACTTCATCACCTCCAGGGTGATCCTCCATAAATGGGGTTACATCATAAACCTGGTACAGTTTACTTTTATCAACACTTGATTGAAAACTAAAGCAACAAAGAATCAAACAATTTGGGCCATGATCAATGAAAAAGAAAAAAATAAATGAAAAAAACAAAATTAATCTAATCTAATCTAATCTTAACTAAACTAAACTAGGGAGAAAGTATATAGAAATGAAAATTGTAAATCCTTTTTCAACTGACCTTGAAAAGATACACCTATTTTACAAAGATGTTACGATTAAACCAAAAATTTTTAACTTGTTTTCACAAGTAAATGAGAAAACCAACAATTAAAACTACATAACAGATAATCTTAAGTTCTTAACAAATGGCTCCTTCAATATAACCTCCATCTCAATTCAAATCTTCTCAAAAATACCCTATTCCTATCAATTAACAAATCTGATCAGTAAAAAACTTCTTGAGCTATATATATATATTTTTTTGTGTGTGATACCCTTGATCTGATTGAAATTTTTACATGGAACACAAAATCCCTAGATTAATTAGATCAAATGCAAATCTAAACCCTAGTTTGTTGTTACCGACAATTGGTTAATCAGCATCACGTTTGTAATAGAAGAAAATTCAAACAATTTTTTTTAGCCCTGAATTAATCAGATCAATTGCAGATCTAAAACCTAATTTGATGTTCCCGGACAACTGCTGAAGCAACTTCAAGTTTGTAATCGAAGAACTTCAACCAATTTTTCTCAGTTATAACTACAGTTCTTCGATAATTCTACAAACTACACCAAAACCCTAATTAAAATCGGCACAAAGCCATGCCTCATAGGCTAGCTACCAAAAACAAAAATTAACCATATGATCAAACGATTAAAATAACACCGTACTAAACTACCAAAGCAAGATCAACTGAAAATTACAAAACAAAAACGTAATAACAACCGGTTTCATCAAAGTCAAAATCAAATCGGAAAACAACTGACCTTTCCTTCGATTATAAGCCAGCAGTCCTTGGTCTTGTTGTGTACGGAGACCTCACTGAATACGAACCTTTTCGGATCTGACGCCATCGATACCTGCAACTCCAAAAAGATGTAAAAATAAAGCAAAATATGATCCGAAAGGCAAAAGGAAAGAATCAAGTAAAGTGAAACCGAATCGATCTGAAAGAAATGGAATTTAGGAGGAGTAGATCGGCTTACGGAGAGGGAATTTTACGGCCGGCGAAAGGTTTTCAGGCGATCGGTCACCTCTTCGTTGGTATCGAATGGATTTGATGGATTCCTCATTATAGATGTTTATATTTGTATGTGTGGACTTGGAGTACCCTTGTGTTGACTTGTCAAGTGAAATTACCATATTGTCCTTCGAAATGTTTTTTTTAGCATCACAATATCAATGGCCGCT
This sequence comes from Deinandra increscens subsp. villosa, assembly GCA_039602395.1. Lineage (NCBI taxonomy): Eukaryota > Viridiplantae > Streptophyta > Magnoliopsida > Asterales > Asteraceae > Deinandra > Deinandra increscens. The sequence continues at coordinate 9,625,784 of JBCNJP010000018.1, read as the reverse complement.
TTATATTATAAAATTGAACTTTGTCTCAAGTTACAACTTTTTTTTAGATGATGTAAAGTTTTAACTTTTTAAGAAATAATAATAATTCGATCTTTATTAGTTTCTTCTAAAAAGAAAAAATATTAATAATGAGCTAGATTATGAAGAAAGTAAGTGAAAAGTATAAATTGAAAACTCAAATATTGTTTGAGATGAATAAATATAAAATGTTATTTTTTTTGGAACACCAATGCAATAAAACGACCAATCACTAATCACTGACAAGAACAATAGTATTATAAAGATTTATTTGTTAAATATCTTAGGCTATCCGTAATGGACGGGGTTTTATGGGGTTTTATGGCGCTCCATAGCGCCCGAAAGTGAGAGAGGGAGAGCCGGAGAGGTGTGATGCTGGTAACGCCCCAAGGCATTTCTGCTAACATGGCGTCGGGGGGACAGGGGCGCTATAGGGGCGTTATGAGCTCCATGGCGCCCCCATGAAGCCCCACTACGGATAGTCTAAGTGCTGGGTGAAATGAAAATAATAAATATTTAAAAATTATTATAACAAAAAGGGAAGAATTACCATTGTACACCCACCGCAGACTCCCATTCATTTTTCTTATAAATGCCAATAAATGGGAAAGATATTACCTTAAATTTTTTTTTTGAACGGCCAACACAATGCCCCGGAAAACCCGGGGACTATTTATATCAGTTGAGCTCATTCCAGGAAAAATCCACCTCCGCGAGCGGCCGGGTGGTAAAACCTGGGAGCTCAGGGATCGAACTTGTGACCTTTCAGCCCCAAGTCTCCCCTCATCGCCAATGCCCCTTCCAAAGTGTTGCCCGTAAGAATCGAACCTGTGTCTCAAATAGAGAACACAGACTTCCTACCACTACACCACATTGGAAGTTGCATTTTAGCTTAAAGTTTTTGCGTTTTTTTAGGTATTTAACATTTAGTTTCTTAAAGAAAGAACTATATTAATAAACTGGGTTACTAATTAGTAAATCGTATATTATACGAATTGAATAAATGTTCATGATATAAGATAAATATGATCTACAACGTGAAAATTTAGCGCACTACAAATAAATCTAGAGAGCTTAACACTATTTCAATTCGGATCATGATATGATAAATATATATATATATGCAATATCCCACAAGTATCCTTCTTTTTATTTATTAATTTCATAAAAGGGCTGAAATTAAAAAGTGAAAATAACGATAGTAAAATTTTACCATCAATTAAAAAGTGATGATACTATTACAAATGCTCTAACCTTGTATAATAAATAGGAAAGATATTACCTTAACAACCACGTTAAAAGCTAAAAGTGTTGATTGTTTTAGGTTCGTTCCTCCTATTAGTTTCTTAAAGAAAGACATATATCAATAAATAAGTTTAACTACGACAAAAGTAATAAATATCAAACTATTTTGATAATTATATAAGTGTGAATTTGTGATAACTAATTTCTCTTTTAAGGGATAACTTGATAACAAAATGATGACTTTTAATTAAAAGACTGAGATTTCGGATAAATCAACCGTTAGGTTAAAACATGTAGCTTTGTATAGGTCTGGTGAGTGAACCAAAATCTAAGGAGCAAAATCGTTAAATAGAGAAGACTTGAATCAATTGGCCAGGAATCAATTGCTTACATCCGTCGATTGCTCGGGAATCAATTGCTTACATCCCCTTTTCTACAACGAAGGAGCGATCAGAGCCAGAATGGTGGAATATGAAGAACTAGAATCATAAAAGATGGAGAAGATGAAAGATCTAAATTGTGAAGAAAACTAGGTTCATGAAGATGAGGAGGCGACTGGCTACATATGGATTGGAGCCAATATTTTTTTAACCTAATAAAGAATTTATATTTTTAACAAGGGTACAATTGTTATTTTTCTATACAAAGGGATATAGGGAGATGTTCAAATGAGAAGTTTGGTTTTGGGTAATAAGGATTAGAATGAATTTCAGCCATTAGATCTTGATCTAATAAAAAAGAAACGAGAGATATTTTAATCTTAGCCATCTTTGTTGACTTTTTACCTACTATCCCCATTTTTTAAAACATTCATACTTTCACATACGACATTATTTTTAAAAAAAAACTACACCATAAAAACAATCATTTTTTTATCTTTAAACCGCGTATAGTGTTGCTATATAAAAAATTATAAAAAATTACTCTTTTGATTTTTGACACAATGTTCAGATAATTGTGTCATTGTGTCAAACGTATATATAGTGTTGCTATATATAAAATTAAGACTCTTTCGGTTTTTGACACCATATGCCACAATGATCTGAATATTTTGACACAATATGACACAATGATCTAAAGATTTTTGACACAATATGACACAATGATCTGAACATATTGACACAATGACACAATATTTAATTTAATTTTATATATGACACAATGATTTAAACATTTTGACACAATGATCTGAACATTTTTGACACAATAATCTAAACATTTTGACATAATGACACATGACACAATGATCTGAATATTTTGATACTCGAAAGAGTAAAAAAAATTAATTTTTATATATAACAACACTGTACGCGTTTTAAAGATACCAAAACACTCGTTTTTATGGTGTAATTTTTTTAAAAAAATAATCTCGTATATAAGAGTAATAAAGGTTTAAAAATGGAGAGAAATTGATAAAAAGTTTTCATCTATTGTTTTTTTAGTTTTTTTATTTCTAATTCTACACTGAAAATTTTTGGGTCATAAATCTTCATTTAATTGAAGATTTAAAGGATATGATTTATTCTTATCCTTTTTATCCAAACTAAAATTCTCACAATAACCTCATCCAAATGATATATGCAATTATCTCTAAAATAAATGAATCCAAAAAAAAGAAAAAAATAATAATAATAATAATAATAATAATAATAATAATAATAATAATAATAATAATAATAATAATAATAAAAACTACTTATATACGCACTAGTTATCTTCGAACAAATTTTCATATATTTTTGTTTGAATATTTAAATCATCACACCTTTTAGCATGATTTTAAACTTATAACACACTTATAACAATTTTAATTAAGACATATCAATTTACCATCAAAAGAAACAACAAATTTGCATACCATCTCCATGTTATCTTCAAATTTACAACGGAATAAATATTAAACAATAATTAAAATAAAAAGAATATATTTTTTTATTGTCATAGTCTCTTTCAAACAAATTTGAGTCCGTTGTGAATTTTGGAATTCAACGGGTGCCAAAAAAAAACTATAAAAGACTTTATAGCCGAGAATAGTAAATGTCTGGTCAAAACATTCATTGGACTCAGTAGTCGTAGCTCCGGTTGGTACAGACTATGAGTTAAAGGCAGGGACGCATCCAAAAAAATTATCTTTTTTTTTAACAACGATTTTTTAGTCGAACCTGATACACAGTCCACCATAATGACTCAGTGTCTCTGAGAGTGTTTCAAGTCTGCGGGTGCGAACGAGTCAGGACACCACCTTCTTGACTCAGTGTCTCTAGTGGGTTTATCTTTTTCAGGTGGTCGGTATTTTAAAGACAAAATGTCAAAATTTGCTGTGTAGACGATTTGGGTTGGGTAAATTGATCACACAATAACAAATCAAATATACGCTTATTATATATGTAAAGTTAACTATTTTAATAAAAGCACTTGCAATTACGATTGATAACTAGAATTATCTTAATTAAAAACGTTTAGTAAGATATAAGAAAAAAGATATAATGTAAAAGTAAAAAAAGTCTAAAATATAAATTTAAAAAACATGTCAAAATTATTTTATATAAATAAATTATGTACCCCATTTTAAATCAATTGATGTGCATATCGATTGGCTCAATGGCTAATTGCTTTCTTTATCTTTAAGTCTATTCACAACCCATTCTTCGTCCTTATTCTTCTAATTTATATTTTCTATTATTACTTTTTTCTATTTTTTCATTCACAATCATAATTAAATAATACATTTTATATCATTTTCTCTTTCTTTCACTCACATCGAAATCTTAAATTTTATAGAACTAACAGTTTTTTTGTCAAATATACAAATTTTTAATATACTTTTTCTCTCTTCCACTCACAACCAAACTTTAAATTTTAAGGACTGCACTCACATAATTATACAAAATGGACTCTGAATGCTCTGAGGGCCTAGGTTCGAATCCCTCCCCTATCATTGTTTTTATTTTGGCTTATTGAGTCCTTATGGTGTGTCAGTCTCAAACAGATGCGCAAAAAATGAAAAAAAATGGCTATTGGACGGTTTAGAACTCGCGCAGATTAGACGAGTGACAGAACCCTTAACCATTGAGCTGAAATATATAATTAGTTATAGGATTCACTATAGCAATATATGTCGATTCACTCCAGTTCTTTTATATATATTTCTATAAATATTTCAAAACGCAATGGGTTCACTGGGGCCGGGGTAGCGTCCATGGCGCCTGATACTTTAGTTTTTGACAGAGGAGATGAGGCGTGATGGTCATCGGCGAAGCTTGAAAAAACCCTATAGGGGCCGGGCTTAAAAATTATACCGAGAGGGCGATACTCAACACATTCCAGGGGACGATACTCAATACATATAATTTTTTTTACATAAAATCGCAAATATCAGTGCTTCTGGTCGAAAAAACCGCGGGGGCGGTCCCCCTCCCTCGTGCGTCCTTTCAATACTTTGCCCCTGGTAATGGTGGTAGAGTCAGATGGGGAAGAAGCCATTCATGACGTTGGTGGAGGTGGTGTATCCGACGCTATAGGGCATTATGGCAGGGGGTGATGCCCTAGTGGAGCCCATTACGACCAACCTAATAAATGACTAAATAAGGATATTTTGTCATTATTATAGACATCCTCATTCTTCTTTATATTTCACACAATAAGATATTTATATTTAATAATTAATTTAATATTAATCTTATTTTTTATTCTATTTTCAATACTTATAACGAGATGTTTACCACCCCGCGCGTTGCTGCGGGGTTGAGTTTTTATGATGATACCTCTAGTAATGGATCATTTATAGTATAGAACATCTACAACAGTTTTGTACTATTGCTAACGAAAGTATAAATAAGGAGTATAAAACATAAAAGTTTAAAAGTTTTGTGGTGAAAGTATTAAACTATTAAAAGTATACTAAAAAAACGAAAGTTGAAAATGTTAGGAGAATAAAAGTCAAAGTCTAAAAGTTGTGTCGTTGAAGTATAAAACTATACAAAAAAAAATATACTAAAACAATGAGAATATGAAAATTTAGGGGAATAAAACGTCAAAGTCTAAACGTTGTGTCGTCGAAGTATAAAACTATAAAAAAAAGTCATCGCCAAAGTCAAAAACTCTAAAAGTATACTAAAAAAATGACATTACTCTACTAGAAAAGAAAGTTAAAAAGTTAAGGCATATAAAACGTAATAGTCTAAAGTCTTGTGGTGAAAGTATAAAATATAAAAGTATACTAAAAACGAAAGTAGGAAAGTTAAAAGTTTCATAGCCAAAGTAGAAAACAACAAAACTTTTAAAAAAAACTTTAAAAAAAACTTAAAAAATTAGAGGGTAGAAAACGTAAAAGTATGAATATATGTGAAGAACTATGAAAACCTAAAGTTTACTATTTCTTTAAAAAAACAAATTGTAATAGTTCAAGGGTAGAAAATGTCAAAACATAAAACTTGTATGGCTAAAGTTTGAAATCCTAAAACCCTACTATTAATCATCAAATTTGATTGTTATATAATGGGATGTTTACCCACCTCGCGCGTTGCTGCGGGGTTGAATTTGTATACTGAGCGAAAGTAAAAAAGTTAAGTGATATAAAACGTAAAAGTTTAAAAGTCCCGTGGTAAAAGTATAAAACTAAGAAGTATATTAAAAGTGAAAGTAAAAAAATTAAAAGTTTCGTGCCCAAAGTAGAAGACAAAAAAACTTAATAAAAAAAAACTTTAAAAGTTAGAGGGTTAAAAAATTGAATATAAAACGTAAAAGTCTAAAAGTCTTATGGTAAAAGTATTAAACTATAAAAATATACTAAGTTAAGTGGTATAAAATATAAAAGTCTAAAAGTCTTGTGGTGAAAATATAAAACTATAAAAGTATACTAAAAACGAAAGTATAAAAGTTAAAAGTCTCATGGCCAAAGTAGAAGACAATAAAAGTTAAAACAAAAAAAAGTTTAAATGTTAGAGGGTAAAAAAGTTAAGGACTATAAAACATAAAAGTCTAACAGTCTTGTGGTGAAAGTATAAAACTATAAAAATATACTAATTACGAAAGTAGAAAAGTTAAAAGTTTCGTGTCCAAAATAGAAGACAACAAAACTTAATATAAAAAAAAAACTAAAAGTTAAACGGTACAAAACGTAAGAGTATGAAACAATGTGGCCAGACTATGAAAACTAAAAGTTTACTATTTCGTTAAAAAGAGAAAAACAAATCGTAAAAGTTTAGGGGTAGAAAGCGTCAAACACCAAAGTTATATGGCCAAAATTTAAAAAACTAAAAGTTAACTATTCATCCATGAAATTTGTTGTATAATATAATAATAAATTTGACCCATCATATATATTTTTTTAATTTGCTTTTATTTTTCTTTTTTGCTATTATATTTTAACAAATGTTTTATTTTATTCAAATTTACGATTAGATAGTATGCTTTAGTCAGGTAGTTAATTTTTATATAGACAAATTAAAAATACGTTATTTAACTTTTATTATATATTTTTTTAAGTTTACTATTTTACAAGACGTATTCTTTTAAATAAAAATTTGGTTTTCTTGATTGAGCTTGATGATTTAAAGATGTGATTAGATGACTAGATTTTTTTATTTTTAAATTATTATCTTATTTTTCTTTAACTTTTTTTTATATCACAAAATTTTTAATTTAGTAGATGAATTTCTCCCTATTTTTGATTTGTTGATTTATTACCTATATGGAATTAGTTAACTAATTTATAATCTCACTAACAAATTAGTGAAATCAACAAGATAATTTTATTGAACATACTTGATTTATTAAAATACAAGTATACGATAAATGTTGGAATAATCTTGGAGTCTACCTATATTCAAAACATGACAGATTCGTATTTCATCGAAATATAAAGCACAAAATGCAAAAGCACAAAGTACAATCACATGAAAGATAATGAGAAATATCTAAATATGTCCTGATAACATGGGGTCCACAAGTTTATGGAATTAAAACTATCTTAACATATCACGTTGCTATGATTATGATTCTGCTTGAGTTTATAAGAGGACAATTTATACCGGCATTCAACTTTGTCTTATGTGCTACAATTAGTTGAAATTGAAATGCAGTTCAGAGCGTTATGACCAATATGATCCCATGTTGTGATGTTCCTCACAAAAACTTATATTATCCTTAGTTTATGCTTCTTAATTTTGGTTTGTGTTTTAAGAAAAAAATCAAAAAGATTTTGGGTGTTTTTGCTTATGTTAGAATTTTTTTTAAAAACTATTTCCTTTTAGCTTTGATTTTCTATCTTAAACTGATATGATGAAAATTTTATTCTTGTTGCATATTCTTGTAATTCGCATACATATGATATTGCACACACAAACGAATAACATGCTTTGTTTGTAATATTGAAATGTTCTAACAAGAAATGTGGAGTATTGTAGCTTGTGATTATACAAATCCTTTACGTCATTTGATGGCCGATCATTATTTGAGCTTGTTACCGGAATAATGTTTCCTAAACTCCTCATTATTTTAGCTTGTTACCGGAATAACGTTTCCTAAACTCCTCAAGCCTGCAGAAGATGTTTCACCAAGATTTCTCCTTCTACATCTTTTGAGATAATCATGATATAAAAATGGTTGCTACGATTCATTCCTTGCCAAACAACCCTGAGTTGCGAAGATAGGGAGCATTATGTTGATTAAATGATGAATCTAATGGCGGAACAAGTCCATGTTGAGATTCTATGAAGAGCAAACCAGAGCTGGAGCATACTAAACAACCCTATGCAACAATCTAGGGGGAGATTGTTGGGTCATATTTTTAGATTGTCGCATAAGGTTGTTACTTTAAGAGATTAGTTTTATGCGAAATGTTGACCTTTATGATATACGAAATGTGTGTTGACATTTTGAAGAGGATAATGGTCTATATAGTGAAGTCAACCTCTTGCAAGAGGTAAGCGAATGAATTTGACATTCTGAGCAAAGAGTCTAGAGATTCTAGAGAGAGAAAGCGAGACTAAGTGCTTAAGTGTGTGTAAAGGTGTGTTTAGACATTGTTTGCATCACAAATCATTCTATTAACGTTATTGAAGATTATCCCCCTCCTTCTCCAATCCAAAATAGTGTTAGAATTTATTCTTCATCATATACATTTTCATCTTCATGATTGTCTCCTTGTCTACATAAAAATCATCAGATTGAGCTTATCCGTAGCTCGATCAACGTGTGAAATCGGTTCAAGTTGAGTCTAGATCCGTTTTCTAGACCTACTACTGGTATCAAAGCCTTTGGTGCTTGAAATCTGGATCGACCAGACCTGAAAATTGCGTGTAGAACAGTTTTTCACGTCGTTCTTCGTTCTAGAGCTTATTTTGATCAAATTCGATACAATTTGGAGTGCATGATGAGTTCTATCGATTAGCAAATGTAACATTTGCATTTTACCCGATTGAGAAATCCGACCCATTTTGAAATTTTGCGATTTACTGATTTATTAATTATTAAGAACCGAAAGAATTTTTGGGCGTTTATACCCCAATTAATGGATCTAAATGATTTATAATCCTTTTACGAAACAAAAGACTTAATTAAAATCAATTGCATTTAATTTGGATTTCTCAAATTGAAATAAAGCAGTTTTCGGTTTTTACACGATTTCGGTACGTGATTCGTCGTTTACCGAGAATCTCGTTTCTAGTCATCGTATGTCAATTTCAACATAATTGTGAGTTTAATAATCAATTATCATGAGTCACCACACACTTAATCGACTCGCGAAACGTTGGTGAATTGTCCAAAATCGATACGTACATCAAAACCGATCAAAATCGCGTTATTTAACCTAATTTATGCATCTTTACGAGTTACGTGACGTATTTATATTCTTTTTGAGTGGATTATATTTGGTTAGCATGATGGGAGAATGAATTGGGTCATTTCGGTGAAAACGAGACTCGAAAACATCAAAAAACGAAGAACCGAGCACGCGAATCGAGAAATCAGCAAGCTAATTTCTCGGGGAAGCTCTAGGCATATCGCCTAGGACTAACCATAGTCCCACGCGATAGGCTTGGTAGGTCATTTTCTCCAGAACCCTAAAAGCCTGGTATTTAAGCCCATAATCTCATTCCAGCCCCCATTCTTCTCCTTCTATCATCTCTTAAAACCCTAAAACGGGTGTAACCATCTAAGATCAAGGTCCTTAAAGATTGGGAGCTTCTAATTTGTGAAATCAAGCATAGAAAAGTGTCGCTTTACCCATATTTGTTACGCTTTTTCTATTTCCTCTTCCTCCTTCTTACTTCTTTGCCATGGTGAGACCAAGATCATATTTTTATGATGGACTTGGTCTTGATCTAAGCTATTCATGATAGATCTAGTGATTCCATGCAAAAAGATTGAATTTTCATTGATTTTCATGATGAATCCTTGTTAGATCTTGATAGATCTATATAGATCTTGATTAGGAATGTTAAAGATTACACTTTTATGCTTGATTCTTCATGAGGATGTTGTATGATGATAAATCCATGGATAAATTGATCAACATTTTAACTTTATTTTAGATTAGGTTTGGATCTATGATATGCTTCATGATTTAGGTTAGATTTATGTATTCGATCATCAAATACATGATTTTTATGCAATGATAGATTGGGATCTGCATGTTACATGCTATCTAGGGTTAGATATATGAAATTAATCATCAAGATTTGACTTTTATGCTTCTAAATGGTTAGATCTATATCATGTATGCTATCTAGGGCTAAATCCATGTGTTTTGATCATCAAGATTGATTGTTATGCTTTAAAATGGCTAAACCTATATCGTGAATGATAATTAGGGCTAGATTTATGTTCCACATCATCAAGTTTAGATGTTCTTGCTTTAAAATGTCTAGATCCATGTCATGTAGCTTAAATTGATGTTTAGGCCATGCCATATATGCTTGAATGTGTCTAGATCCATGCCATGTATGACTTCCTATGATTAGATCTATTGATCTCTTGATAAATTTGTCTTGATCTAGGACTTGCATGATAGATTCAGGGTTTGCTTAGCTAAAATAGCATATAAAAATGTATGATGATTATGTTGACCTAAATTGACTTCCATGATAACTTATATATCTTTAAGATTTCATAATATTGTCCTTAGCTTAGGGATTGACCATTGTTATCACAATGTACGTATCGCCCCATCAAATCACCAACGATAATTTTGTCCTTAGCTTAGGGATTGACCATTGTTATCACAATGTACGTATCGCCCCATCAAATCACCAACGATTTGTCAAGGCGGTTGAGTCATGAGTTTAAAGTATTTATTTATCTAAATATTGATTCGTCTAGACGGAGTTGTAAGTGGCTCTGATACCACTAGTGGCAATACCACTGTTGGGATTCTGTGTACGATTTTAAGTTTTAGAGTTTGTGATTTAAAACACAAGTCACGTGTCGGAAGCGTGTACACAATGTCAATTCATAATTGATCCCAACAGTGATCCAGAAAACCCGAATAAACATAAAATAAACTAGTCGTCATTAAACCAATCGAGACACAATGGTTCAACGAACAGTCTTGCTAAATGACTGTTTCACGATTAGGGTTTTGATCTCATAACTCTTATGACAAACCCTAATAATAATAAACGTAGAAAGATAACCGATATACCTTTCTAGAAGACCGACGAGAATACACGACAACTCATGAGCGCTTGATGGTGGCGACGACGGTGGCCCTTGGTGGTGGCGGCGATGACGCAAGGGTAGGAGGGGGAGGCCGAAATTCTCCTGGTGTCTCTCTATCTCTTTCTTGTGTTGTGTTTTTAGGTGTGATCTAAATTATGAGGTTTAATCCCTATTCATAGACTTGGCTAACATATAATTATGTCAGCTAAACCGATTTGAATCAATCCATGATAACCTGATAACTTATTTACCAGGTTATTTAAAACTCATATTAATATAATATAGGGGATGGATATAATGAAAACCACTTTGAGTTGGAAAAACCGTGGAAACTACCACAAAACGATTTATTTTTCTTCAAATTTTTTGTAGTGATTATATGCGTTAATACAAGCCCTATGGTGAAAAAAAATCAAAAAAATGCCTAGTAGTGTTTGTTGTATATTTTTGCGGAGGGGCATTAATGTCTTTTTCATAAAATAGCGTGTTTTTTATGTCTAAGGTTACCGGGGCGAACCATTTTTTTTTTGCGTGATTTAATTTCTTTCGATTATTATTAAATATTTGTTACTATAGGTTGCGTTATTTTTAGCGTGATTATTATCAACGTTTATATGCGTCTTTTTTTATAATACACGTACATTATGTGTTTTTGCGTGATTTTATAGTATAGCATTTTCTCACATCAATTAATTGTATCTTATACTCTTCTTTCAGCATGCGTTATTTTTAATTAATTCTTGCGTTATTATTTGTTAATTACACTTTTCAAATATTATGTATAGCTTTTTTATGTTATATTGAGTGCGTTATTTAGTTTTATTCTTGCGCTATTTTAGTTTATGCGTGATTTTATGTTATGGTATTTTGATGTGTGATTATAAACATATAATTACATTAATAGTGTGCGTTATTTTGACATTTATTTTTTACATTTATTAGTGTGAGTTTTTCATCATGCGTAATTTTTTATAATTTATTGATGCGTTATTTATAAACATTTTTCTCAAATGTTAGTGTTTTTTGTCTGATAAACACTATTTTAAAGGAGAAATTATAAGCATAAATTGAATAACTTAAAAAGATTCACATTATTAATAACACAAAACACCGAAAACATAAAATTACAACATTATTCTTATTCCACTGATAGGCTTCTAAAAAAGCCATCTTCAATTCCACAGATGCTTTCATTTTCTTCAGGATGTTTGCAATCTCATTGATTTGTTCCAGATCAGTTTTGTCCTTGTCTATCATGAACACTCTGACAAGGTCTCGAATGGATTTTTTTGGCAAAGCCATCAGTTTTTGATTTACTTCGTCTCTTGCTACCATCGTATTGGTTAGGCTCTCGAACGCTTGCTTCAAGACGTCCATCATTAGGACTTCTTTGTTTAACTCAAGCATAATTTGCTTGGTTAGTTTTTGTTGGACTCGGTCTGCCCAAGACACATACTAGATTGATGCGACTAGTACGTTATGATCCAAGTCGGGTCATACCCAATAACGAGCTAGACAAACACCCATATGACATTCATTTAAGATATAATCACATGAATATATGTCACTTATAGAAGACAATTAGAAATCGGTTTCTAATTAATCGAACTTGTGTTTAATCATATGGATGATTTAAATTAGAGAAGTATGACAACAATATTATTTAATTGGTTAAATAAATTGTTACATAAAACATATTTATATGTTACACAATATTTGTACATGTAACATGTTACATGGGTCAAGTGAAGAATGGCCAAATAAATATGGACAAGGATATGGACTAGATGCATGGGAGGGAGTTTAAAAAGCTTCCCCCTCTCTCTCTCTCCTCTTGGACGTTCACCCACCTCCCCTTAAGAGGGTGGTTGTGCTTTTTATTCAAACAAGGCATGCAACCTTGTTAATTACATACTTGCTTCTCTCATACTCAAGTTCTCTCTCTCTCTCTCCTTCAAAGCAAGAACACCTTCTTGCTAATTAGAAATCTGGAAACTGGTTCCAAGATCTTGTTGGATTCGGATTCAACAAGAGGAGAAGGAAGAGTTGGTCTTCAAGAAATCCTAGAAACAAAAGGGTGCTTGTTGCTTGAGCTCGTGGGTATCACAACCTTGAGGTTTCTCCTTTGAAGCTTGTCTTTCAACCTCATCATCTTCTTCACACCATTTTGCTTGGAAGAAGGTATATCTAAAACACCCTATGGTTGTTTTACTTGATAGCATGCATTTCGTATTTGGATCCACCCTTGTTTTGGGATTTCTTTAAAGGTTAAAAATCGGTTTTTAACACATCATAACTTTGAGAAAGTTTGTTTTCCGCTACGTTTTACTTATTAAGAGGTTAATAAGACTTTGATAAACCCTAACAAAACCCAACAGCTTTTCCTTGAGTGCGTCGTTGTTGGCTTCTGGTGTGTTGGAAGAAGATGAAGACATTTTTTGAGGTGTGGGTTGTTTGATGTGAGAGGTGATTTGAAGTTTTTTGGGGCAAATGCCGTAGCAACGTGATTTTTTAGTGTAATCGAGTGTCTAGTTTTATAAAGGTTTGATGAGTGTCCAGTGGGGTATTAAATGCGTTAATTGTAAACTGTGTGTAGTGGTGTACGCTTTTTAAGAGATGTATGTGAATGGGGTGTAATTATTATTTGTTACTAGGCCTGTTAATTATCTTGAAAGTAAATATTGTTACACATTTTTTCATTTTAAGTGTGTGTATTTTTGCTTTTGCGTGATTTTCTATGTGAGTATATAATGCTTCATATTAAATATTCATATATTTTTATTTACTTTAATCATGCGTGATTTTGTCACATCAATTAATTATATCTTCTATTCTTATTTCAGCATGCGTTATTTTTAATAGATTCTTGCGTTATTATATGTTGTTTTACATTTTTTATTTGAATCGTGTGTATTTTTTTATTGTGTTTTTTTAAAATTTTTTATTTACGCGACGTTCCGTTTCCCCTTAAATTTTAGCCTTTATAGTATATAAATTGATACGTTTTTCTTCTGTCTGTGCGTGATTTGGTAACCTCTTTAGAGAGTTACGTGATATTTTTTATGGTTGCGTTTTTTTGTTTTCATTTGTTGCGTGATATAGTGGAATATTTTCATGGTAATAGTGTGATGCGTTATTTTTATGTGTTATTCCTTTTAAAAAAATACAAATATACATTTTTTGAGAAAAAAACACGCGTATCCTTTTATTATTATGGGGTGTGTTTATTCGTGTCCGTCAGATCTATCAAACGCGCGGCCGAGATGCCTTCACACATTTCGCACGGAAATCGTCATTTGTACAATAACTTTCCCCTATATATATATATATATCTTAACCAATTTAATTATCTCATAATTAAATTAATCCACAACTAATTAATTATCTCATAATTAATTTACTTACGCTTTATAAATAAAACGTCCATCATGTTTATTAGTAATCGTGCATATATTAATTAAATTAATATTCTTGTTCGTTGCCCAAAGTGTAACCCTTTTGTATTGCACCTCATTAGTTACGTTAATATTACTCGACGATCGGGCACTATATATCTAACAGCAACATATGAACTCAAAGATTTATAACCAATCCAACTTACGAGCCATATATAAAGTTGTTCTTTTTCATTTCCTTGTATTTATTAGGAAAATGCATTGTGTTCATGTACCATCAAATTCATAATGATATAAACATATACGTGCTATGTATACTTTTAGGGGGAAAAGAGAAAACCGGTACTAAAGCAGTGTTTTACTGAAATACCGGTACCGAACCGATATATTCAATACAGAATTCGGTACCCACTTTTATTCAAATTTGATATCGGTACTAACCGGAACGATACCGGTATAGTACCGATTTCATCCCTATTAAACATTATCCTATATCTCACAAAAGCAATTTTGTTGTTTGTTATATATATAATGTGAAGTTTCCGGCTAAAAAAAACTATATACATATATGTTGGTACCATGCGGGTGAATTGTAGAGAAGATAAGTTAATGCATCATATACACATGATTTTTCTATTTCCAAAGTAAAATTCCCAAAATTTCAAAATGTTTAGAATATTGTTAGATTCTAAAACAGATTCAACCAACAAGACATGCTAAGAAACTAATTGATTCAGTAGCTAATCTGGTTTTTAAAACATTCCTCTTATTTATAAAAATAGTCATGCTAAACCAAAAGGAAAATTAGATTTAAATAATCCAAAGTATTGAGAGTTGGCCGAGAATAATCCCACTTTTAATAATAACTCTCAGTGGTCCTAACTTTCAACATATTTATTTCTAATGGTCCTGCTGTTAAAAAACTTAACACCGTTAAGTTTATTGCTGATGTGGCAGCTGACTAGGATATTTGTTTATTTTTATAGTTTTCAATCCATGCCACATCATGTTCACCCACCCAAGCACTCCCCTTCTTTGTCTTTGTGGGTATGTGGACAGAAACAGAGAAAAGGAGAAACCCGTGATGGGCCCGTGACCATCCGGCGACAGGCAACCATCCCGTGATCGGTAACCATCCGGCGACCGCAACCATCCCGTGACCGGCAACCATCTGGCAACCATCAGACACGAAATCAGAGATCTATGTGGTTGTTCCTGGTCTCGGACCACCAGAACAGTGGCAACAGCCACGTCTCTCCAGCAACCATCCGGCGACCGGCAAATCGAAGACCTTTGTGGTCGTTCCTGGTCTCGAACCACCGGAACGGTGACCGACAGCCATGTCTCTCCAGCCTCCGGCCAGCCATGTCCGTAAACCCCCATTTCGTTTTCACCCCAAGCCACATCGCCGTCCGGTGGACGCCCACCGTCTCCCCCTGTTCTCCGCTTCTTCTCCTCCGAGTGGCCGAGAATCATTTCAAAATCTATAACTACGGCGCTCGAAATGGAATGACGATTATCGATTCGGATAAAACCCTAGTTTGCCTTCGTAGCGCCTGCAATTTCATCGGGAATCTCGCTCGTGAAAATGCTCGGTTTCTGTTCGTCAATACCAATCTGTTAGTGGATGAGATTGTCGAGCAGATGATTAAAAGCACCGGCTGCCGTAATGATAACTCGTGGTGTCTTGGAGGGTTTCTGACGAATAGTTTGAGTCCGAAGAAGTTTCGATCCAGGAATCAAAAGTTCAATTTGACGTCGGTTAATCGGCCGGATTGTGTGGTGATTTTTGATACAGAAAGGAAGTCTTCTGTGATCCTTGAAGTTATCAGGTTGCAGAGTCCAATTGTATTTAAGGGTGCAGTTAATGATTCCAACTTTTAATTTCAGGCTGGTGGACCTGAGTATGCCATTGGAAACGTTTAAGAAAAAGGAGATTTTTTTTTGGTATGGATTAAAAATAAAAAAAATAAACATATATCCAAGTTAGCTGGCACATCAGCAATAAATTTAACGGTGTTAAGTTTTTTAACGGCAGGACCATTAGAAATATATATGTTGAAAGTTGTGACCACTGAGAGTTATTATTAAAAGTGGGATTATTCTCGGCCAACTCTCAAAACTATGGATTATTTAAATCCAATTTGCCAAACCAAAATTGTGACATGTACTCATATAAAATGGGCGTTTACATATATCCCTCTACTAAGCAATTTAATAACATATTTACCTAAGCCTAAAATTTATTTATATATATCATTTTCCTAAAACATATATATTAATTTTACCCAATTTATTTAAAATAACTTATTAAATGACTATTATACACTTAGTAATATTTGCATATTTTCTCCTTCTAATATCATTAATTACTTACTTTTCTAAGGAAAATAAATAAATTACATATTTCGCCTTCTATATTACATAGTCACATATGTAATATTTACATATACGCCCCACTTACAGTGTGCTTATATAATGTATATATTATGTGTGGGCCCTTGGGGGCAAAAGTGAAATTCTTCTAATTTTAACGTTATTTAATAATTTCGTGAAAATAACGTTAAAAGCGATGGACGATTAATCATGCATCATGTGGTGGAGTTGATAGCCAGAAGACAGGGTGTACAAGCACCAATCGGTCTTTATCCAGATTTGCTTAGTGTTATGTGACTTATGTCCAAGGCTTGATGCAAAACTACGGAGCCGAGGGTCTCACTGGAAGCAACCTCTCTATTCCTACTGAGTAGACGTAAGAATGTTTACATCTTACCCTTCTCAGATCCTACCTTAGCTTTGCTATTGGTGGGATTTACTGAGTATGATGATGATGATAATGATGATGAATATATTACATATTTACATCTCATTAAAGTTAACTTTTTATATGTTTTCTGACGATGTCCATATTCACGACAACGTGAACATTTTTGTGTCTTCTTAAGCTCGTCATTTGGTTTAATTCTGTTTGTTTTACTCTACCCGTTCTCATGAAGTATGGTTAGGGGGAGGTACCAAAAGACATTATAAAAGGGAGGTCTTAGGTTAAATCCTACTTGTAACAAAAAATAAAAAAATGTGGGTTACAGGTTGGGCCACGGAGTTTTCTCACCTTTGGTGAGTTTCCTCCTGATGAAGATTAGAGATGTCCCCGTAAATGATCTAAAATGCAGTTAAAAAAAAAGATAAATAACTAAATTGGTCAAGATCCTAATGAAAAGAGCATAATTGTAGTTCTTGATATCTACGGCTTTGAAAGCTTCAAGAGTAAGAGGTACATTATGTAGTTTTGTTGACTTTTTAATAGTCAACAGAAACATAACCTTACAAATTTCCTTCCTATGATAGTTTTGAGCAGCTATACATCAACCTAACAAATGAAAAGCTACAACAACATTTTAATCAAGTAATGATCCAAACTGCACAAAGTTATATAAATTTTGCCATTTTTGTGAATACAGATTTATAAGTTATAACTTATAAACTGTAAATTAATCCATAATGAACATAAACCAGAAACCATATTTACAGAATGTGTTTAAGATAGAATAAGAAGAAATCTGGTATGGTGGTGATTGTCCTTTTGTAACCTAGAAGATCAAGAACACAAGTCAAGTCATTAGCTAGACTAGAGAATAAAGCCAACACAAACCAAACCAAACCAAACCAATGAATCAACCTAAATCAATCTAAAGAGAATAAAGCAAACCAAAGGAAGCTACTGTATAATCAAATGGAACCAACACAAACCAAACCAATGAAAAATTAGCTATTATATTGTACAATAACACATGAACCAAAAAATTGAATGCATACTCATCTGACATTAAAGTGCATGCCGTTTGTATGTGTAATTCTAAATCACAATTTTAAGTGCATATCCACATGATATTATAGTTACTGCATACATGTACCATAAAATCGAATGAGCGTAAAATCGCTGCTATCAAACACATGAACCATATATTAAAGTTACTACGTACATGAACTCATCTTATATAGACAAATGAAATCGCTTCTATCAAACACATGAACCACAAAATCGAATGACTAAGAAAAACACTGCTATCTGTCGCCATCGAGGGTGTGGGAGGAGATGGATGGTCTGATATTCAAAATTAATTCTTTTTTTTTTTAATTAGGAAAATTGGATTTAAATAATCCCAACTTTTACCTATTGGCTGGCAATAATCCCACATTTGGAAATCACATCCACCAGTCCCAACTTTCATCCAATTTTTTTCTAATGGACCCGTCGGTAACTTTTTTAACACCGTTAAATAAATGATGACGTGGAATGCTGACGTGTAATACTCCTTTTATTTTTCTAATTCTTTAATCCACCTCATATTCCATGTCATATCTTCCCTTAATAATGAATTAAAAAAATTTAAGTCAGATCCTCCAAATTAGAAACAACGATGTCAAATCCCTAATTCTTTAATCGATCCTATCCAGCCAATTCATACATACGTAATCGATCAATCCAATCCATACATACGTAAAATCAGACCCCAGATCCCATTCTTCTTCTCATACCCCAGATCCCATTCTTCTTCTCATTCGCAAATCGTTTCCTGCCTCACTAAAATCCCAGATCACATTCTTCTTCTCATACGCAGATCATCCCCAAATCGTTCCCTCAAAACCTTAACTTCTTATCATACAATGTCGGATTTCATCTGTGTAAACTTTCACTTTGGATTTTTGTATAGTTGACTGATATGGATTTGTGGATTTATGAAAGTCATCTTTTGTGTTTTGTTGACTGATATAGATTTGTGGATTTGTGAAAATGGATTTGTGGATTTGTGAAAGTCATCATTTTTATAGTTTGACAAACAGCAGGATACAAATATGTGCATTCTTATAGTTTGACTTTTGGTCAATGATGTCAATCAGGGGATTTAGAAAAAAAACAATGACTTATATCATTCTTTTAAGGAAAATGATGTCGTCGTTTTTTAAGGATAATACCATTTCATAAGGGTATTTTTTATACTTTGACTTTATATGGGTAGTTCTAAAGTGCATAAGGATAATTGCACACTGTACCATTTTTTAAGAATAATACCTGCAGCTCGATTTTGCTAGAAATGGTTGTTTTATAAAGAAAAATGTAATCATTTACTATTCAAATGGATTTTAAAGGTGATTGCATACTGTACTATTCAAATGAATTTTAAAGGTGATTGCATACTCCACTATTCAAATGTCTAGAAGTGCAGTTGACTTTTTTTGGTCAAATGACCATTTTAAGTGGTCAAAACAGTAGCGTAACATATAACAAAATTTGTTTATGCTTCATTTATGTAGTAAATGGTCAAAACAGTAGACTAAATTGGTCTAAGAAAGCAGAATTCAACCAAAGTTGATAATTTCACAATAAGCAAATGGACCACAATTCAACAAAAGATAATGATTTCACATTAAACACTTGAAAACTTTGATACAATAGTTTAACAAAATAACTTAACCAAATGAACCAAAACAAGACAACTACCAAAAAGTACAGCTAAACCATCATCAAACCATGGACAATAAAGAAACTACGATTACAAAAGAAACAATTTCAATCACATAGTGTTTGATAGAGAAGAAATTCCTCATTGCAAGTTTCATCTTCAACTTCTTGTTCTCTTCCAATAGATCATCTTCTCTACTTCTCTACTTATTTTTCAATTCATATAGTTGAGCTATTAGATGGCTAGTAACTGCGTATGACAATGACCCAGGTCTGGACACATTATTCAAGCCCAAAGTAATAAAGTATCCCAATTTTAAACCCAACAAATATTCCAGCCTTTGTTTCCATTCTTTGACCTCTTACACTTCAAATAAGACCATGTAAAATTCTATGTAATTGAAGTCACTAATGTTGCCAGAACCTTCAAGCTGCAATAACACAGACCAAGATCCGAATCGGTCTCTGATGTTGGTATGCGATCATGCGATGAACTGGTATGCGATCATGCAAAGGGATTTAAGAAAATGAACATTGGGGAGAATCGGTCTCTGATTTTAGGAATTTAAGAATCGGTCTCTGATGTTAGGGATTTAAGAAAACGATCATGCGATGTTAGCGATGAACTGGTATGCGATCATCCGAATCGGTCTCTGATGTTAGGGATTCAAGAAAACGAACTTTGGGGGGGAAGAGCTAGAACTGGTATGCGATCATGCGATGAACTGGGTTATGAGGCAAGATCGATTTTAGGGATTTGAATTAGGAGTCTGATTGTTTTTTCTATAAAGTGATGGATGGATACAATTTTTTTTAATCAGGGATTGATGGGTCGAATATTTTTATTCATTATTATATTAATGGAAAAGGTGATTTGTAATATGACTTGGATTAAAAAATTAAAAAAATAAAAAAAGTATTACACGTCAGCGTGCCACGTCAGCATGCACCTAACGGTGTTAAAAAAGTTAACGACGGGTCCATTAAAGAAAAATTGGATTAAAGTTGGGACTGGTGGAGAGGATTTTTAAATGTGGGATTATTGTCGGCCAATAGGTAAAAGTTGGGATAATTTAAATCCAATTTTCCTTTTAATTAAAAGGGTAGTTCATATGAAAAAGAGGAAATATGTAATTAAATTTAAGGTCTAGGTAAATATGTAATTGAATGACTTAATAGGGGGATATATATAAATGTTCCTATAAATAATGAAACTAAGGAGGTAGTTTAATGATAAAGTGATGGCTTTCAATCAAAAGATTGTGAGTTCGAATTCTACGGAGAGCAGGTATCAAGATTTTAGCCATTCAAAAAAGAAAAAAATAAAATAAATTAAAATGCAAAAGAAGTGACTTGTAGCAGATTTGTCATCATCATCACCATCATGCTCGGTAAATCTCACTAATAGCAAAGCTAAGGTAGGCTTTGAAGGGGGTAAGATGTAGACAGCCTTACCTATACTCTGTAGGAATAGAGATGCTGCTTTCAGTGAGACCTCCGACTACGTAGTTTTGCATCAAACCTTGGACATAAGACACATAACACTCAACAAATTGGGACAAAGACCGATTGGTGCATGTACCCCTTGTCTTCCGGCTATCAACTCCACCATATGATGCATGATTAACCATCCATCACTTTTAACGTTATTTTCACGAAATTAGTTAAATAACATTAAAATTAGTGTATTTTCACTTTTTCCCCCAAGGACTCACACATATATACGTTATATGCACGCACCATAAGCGTGGCGTGTTGTAGCATATTTGTATTAATTACAAATAACCATCAACTACCATTATTTTAGGAAGTTACACTTTACAAACAAACATATCCGGTAAAATCTCACCCAAAGAGTAGGGATTTGTGAGGGTGAGAAGATAACACACCTTACCTTTACCCTGAGGAATAAAGAGGTTGCACCTAGAGATACCCCCGACTAAAAAAAACAAACATACCATGGACGACAAGCCACAAATATCCGGTATTACAAGCATATAAAAGAACAAGTGGGATTCAAAACTAAGTACCATAACAAAACAAGAAAGACAGCATACTGTGCGGTATATTAGTCTAGGCGAGAGGTAAAGTAGAGACACAACACACCCACGTAAGACACTTGACAAGTAACCAACACAGGCGTAAGGCAACGAGAAGACTAATGTACACTTTAGATAATAAAAAATCACCAAATTATATAGCTTAATATTATTTTGGTCTGTTTTCTGGTATCTCATCTCTTTATTGGTTGAGGCTTCGAGTTCCATTGTCTACCGTATAATAGAATTAGTAGTAGATTAGATGAACATGAGAGTTGTCATCTAAAAAGGTATAATAAGAAATCAACAAAATTATTTTAAGAGTATTTTAGATATAGAAGTATGGAGTTAGATTTATAATGTCCTTAAAGCGGCTGAAGATATATCTTGAATTTAGTTAATGGTATTTTCTACATCCCATTCTTGACTTCCATGGCTAACTTTTAATTTTGTTATAACAAGTGACCATATATATTCCCGAAAGAAGCTTGTTGCATATATTGCACGTGTACATTTCTTTTATATGTGGCGATGTGCTCCTTTTGTCACATACCTACCCAGCCAGCAGCCACTACCCTTAGAAGTTTTTGATATCGCTTTTTAACTTCTTTTTTTCTATCACCTTATCGGCAAATAATCACTATTCGTTTTTATCTTTTACCAAAGTAATTGTCATTTCTCATAATTTTATAATATTTAAGTATTAAAAGTAGGAGAGCTGAGAAAGAGAAATGAAAGTGGGATAGAGGTGCAACCATCTCATCCCAACTAAAAATGAAAACTATGGAGAAATGGTCGTGGCATCAAAGTGTAGCTGCAACCATCACACTTCCATGTCAGCTCCTCTCATATGTAGGACTTGCACCACAATTACAATTAGCCTAATCATTCATTCATTTGTAACAAACATATAAATTTTTAAAGAATCTACTGTTTAAATATTTTGATTGAAGCATGAAGAAACCAAAAACGATCCGGTCCGGTTAGATCGAATCGGGTCTCCTAAATCCCTCAGCCAACCATGTCTGGACGCAGTTTCCGTGATCATCAGAGAAACCCGCTAGAAGAGGTCAGAGACCGGAGTCTCTGAACCACCCTCCAACGCTTAACACTAGTATAGTATTCAATGGTGAATAATCTTTATAGAAGAATAAAGTAAATAGCATCGGTGTTTAACTGAAAAAAGTAAACTAATCGACTGGAAAAACAAATTAGAACTTTGAGATTAAAAGGGTTACAAAGTCTAAATCACGTGGACTAAAGTTGTATTTTTTAAAAGAGTGTTTGGTTTATGGAATGAAATTCGTTGAACTGGAAATGAAAATGAAATCGCTAGGTAACACCTCTCTCCAGCTCTCCTGTAAAGTTTTGTATCCTTTTGGTGTTTTATTATAATATATGGCTTTCCAAGAAGAAAAAGGATTCCCTAGAAAATGCATAGTGTGTTTGGTTAACACATTAATTATGAAATTTGAACGTAAACATACAAAACTAGCTTTGAAAAATAACAGATATAAAACAAATTATTCATATAAATTGATTTTATATTGCTAATAGGTATATCCAACATCCTTCTAATGCGAAATACCATTGCTTCAATATTTTATATGATTATTGTTTTTGGTCTTTTTCAAGAATAATGAAATATTGATCATTTAGTGTTTTCTTTAATAATTCTAACGTAACAAATTTAATTCAAGAGTTGATAATGTAACATGTAATGTCATATAACATGACCTTTAGGTCCTAAGCTCGATACTTTTATTATTTTGCTTATAATTTAAATGTAACTGCAGTCTCTTTCTGTGTTTTTATTTTACTTACGAATATTCTTCTTTAAAATCCAAACCCAACTAATTTTGAACGAGAGTTGATGGTGTAATGAGTACAGTTGTGTAACGTAACTTTTATATCATAGGCAAGCTCAATACTTTGAGCATTCTGACTTCTAATATTAATATCATTACGCAGTCTTTTGGTATTTTTATTATTATTACATTGCATTGTAGCAATGCAATTGTTTTGTGCACCTGATATAATAGTTTGTAAATGAACTTTACCCCTAAAAAACAAAGGACACAAATTTTTTTTTAAATAGCATGCTAGAGATAACGAAATTATTTGATTTTCTGGTGCATTATTTTAATAATAATAATAATAGAGAATAAACTATAATTTCTTTAAGTAAATAAATAAGGAGTTTTTCTTATAATACATTTCTATGTTCCCATCGCAGTTCGTAGTTCGTACTATTAGTTTTATTAATTTTTTGTTGCTTTAGCATCATCCCTGGGCCTTAATTAAGACCATAGGTCCATGACCAGTTGAATTTTAATTTGGGCCCTAATGTACCCCTTTATTGAATATGATGAATTATCACAAATTCACAAATAACAAATTTCTTGGGTAGACCGTAGATCTGTTCTTATTTTGTTAATGCGTTTAGGAGGTCGGGTGGGATGATTAGCTTATGGGATCCTACTGTTTTAGTAAGTCTCCAAATCCGTTCCACTCCACATCTTACAGTTTTTAGTTTTGAAATTAGTTTTATGTTATAATGAAAAAAAAAAAAAGAAAGAAAGAAAAACTGGATCTATAATCAGTCACAGAAGCACCTAGCTTTGACAAAATTAGAAGCTTTATGATCATATCCTAAAACATACATTCTAGTTTTATGTAGTCTTTGTGGGCACAAAGTTCATGCATATCGGAGGATTAATCCGCGCTAACGAAAGAATCGACGATGGAAGAATCCACAACCCGTCTCCACAGATCAAACCCGAAGCAACAGCAGGAACCATCAGACCGTAGATCTGTTCTTATTTTGTTAATGCGTTTGGGAGGTCGGGTGGGATGATTAGCTTATGGGATCCTGCTATTTAAGTCTCCAAATCCGTTCCACTCCACATCTTACAGTTTTTAGTTTTGGAATTAGTTTTATGTTATACTGAAAAAAAAAAGAAAAGAAAAGAAAGAAAGAAAAACTGGATCTATAATCAGTCACAGAAGCACCTAGCTTTGATACAATTAGAAGCTTTATGATCATATCCTAAAACATACATTCTAGTTTTATGTAGTCTTTGTAGGCACAAAGTTCATGCATATCGGAGGATTAATCCGCGCTAACGAAAGAATCGACGACGGAAGAATCCACAACCCGTCTCCACAGATCAAACCCGAAGCAACAGCAGGAACCATCAGACTAGCTTTTCGCTTATCGACCCTGTGCCAAATGAACACAACCAAACTTCCCACACACATATCAATAGCAAAATAAGCACCCACAAGAAAAGGCACAGCCATAGCCATGGGCAAAGGAATCAACCTCCCTATTTTCTCCGGACAAACGTCTCTCGCCAGATTAGCCACCATCGCAAAACCGAAGAACATGCAACAAAGCTGCAGGCAATGACTAGGCAATGCAGAGAAACCTTCAACACCCAAAATGGCCATGTTTCTGTACACAATAGCATAAGGTGCTTTATATTCACCATCTGGATTTCCAACATCAAATGCTTTGTAGAACAGAAAGAAAGTAAGAGGTGCCACCACACATCCAATTGTAGTTCCAATTGCTTGACTAACAAGCATTGACCGCGGGGAAGTCAAAGTCAAATGACCCGTTTTGAGATCATGCATCAAATCAGATGATACTGAGACTATGGACTTTATTAGACCACAACCTACCAGCCCAGCAATGACACCATCATGCTTTCCAGATATGGCAGATAGTACAAAGAGGGCAACTTTACCGTAATTATACGCCATGTTCATGTCTGTTAGACCAGCGCCATATGCGTTACAGAAGCCGAGTGATGGTGCAATAATATACGCAATAACGACATAATACCATTTGAGCTCGGGGAACATGAGTGGGATTATGACGATGGACACAATGGAGAACATCATGTAACCGGTAGCTGCTAGCCAGAATGGAATGCTATCTCTTAAGAACACCTCGTTTAGTTCGGAATCATTTCCGGGTTGATCATTGTCATCTGGATCTTTTCAAGAAAATGGTTATTTTTAGGGTCATTTTACATCTAAATCTTTACATAATCAGAATCTTTACTGGCTACAGTTGATTATGTAATGGGAAAATTCTGAAAATGACCATTTTGGAGAAAAAAAAAATCAAGCTTTTATCCATTTGAAAAGTCTATCCCTCACTTTGTCCATGTTTTACGTTCTTTCCCTACCGTAGATTTTATGGTCGTCCTACCGTTCAACATCCTCTTATATCTTGACACGTGACACTTTTGACCATAAAAGTATGGTCCAACCGACCATAACTAATGATTGTTCGAACATAAAAGTATGGTCTAATCGACCATAAATAATGTCAACTACATATTTCTTGGAACCAATAAAATAAAAACATGTAGGATTCGACTATATTTTCTTAGTAGATTCGACCATACTTTTATGGTAGATTCGACAATTTTTTTTGTTCAAAGTGTCACGTGTCAAGATCTAAGAGGATGTTGAATGGTAAGACGACCATAAAATCTACGGTAGGGAAAGAATGTAATTATGTAAAACATGGACAAAAGTTTGGATTTTTTTTTCAAAATGGTCATTTTCGGAATAATTCTAATAAGAATTTGAAAACTTACTAGTTTCAGGCATCTTCCTAGAGGTCAGATATATTGTTCTTGCAGTAAACACAACAATCTTGAGAAAATTATACAGTCCATCTCCTAAGATAAGCGCAATCGATATGAAAACCTGCAAAAATTTTCAATTCAACATATGGTTCTTGATTGAAATTTATTGATTGTTTGACCATAAAAAGTATCAAATTAACCTTGTAACCGTTTAAACTCTTCATGCTGCTTTCAGGTAAACTTGAAGGAAACCAAGAACCTTTCTGATCTTCAATAAGAGGCCACATAAGGCCATAAGAGAGCACTGCTCCTGCAAGCAATGATAAGTTCACAAGATGTGAACATATCATTCCGGATCCTATATAAGTCATACTAAAATCAAAATAGAACCTGCATACCCAACATCATTGAAATCAAATCATCCATTAGTTTTCCAGTAATCTGTCATTGGATTGAAAATGAAATCATAGAAACGACAACAAACACGCACGAGTTCTTGAAAGCTGTCAACCCGAAGGTAGGAAAAAAGGCGAACCCACATGTTCCTGAACCAGAATAGAACCATTGAAAACAAGCCCACACAAAACTAGCTGACATTAACTTGATGAACCCAACAACTTGCTTTCTGAAACAAAATTAATAGATCAATTAAATATTTTCAGCGAATTTGCGACAAAACTGATTTCTTATGAAAAAAAAAACCAGTTTTCTAGTATGGATGATTGTGTGAAATGGATGCATACTTGGCCATTTTGTCTCCCTTTGGAGTGTGAAACTTGTTGATGAGAACAGCTGTAGCTGTTCCACTAGGATATGTTAACTTGTAGTCTATGATCATAATCTGCATGCATGATAAAAACAAATTACATCACATATATATGCAAATGATCAACTTTCAAATAATTAAGATTGTACAAGTTGCTAAAGCATAAAGTACAAACCTTTCTTAAAGGGACCAAGGCCAGCAACCCAACAAAACTAGTAACAAAAAGAAAACCAGTCATCCAACCAATTCCAGGTTCTTTATAACTCCCTGGGGAATTCCCTTGTACATCAACACCTGCTTCCTGGTATGTCTTCTTGTTCAATCCCAACAAATATGACCCGAACCCACCTATATACGTAAATCCATCGTTAACAGTGGTACTATTTTCACACCATCAAAATGATTCCACACCAGGGGCGGATCCAGAAAAAAAAATCAGGGTAGCGTTTAAAAAGAAAAATTTGTCGGGACTAACGGGGGTTCAGAGGCAGCGCCCCCGAGAAAAGCGGGGTCCAAGGGGTGGAGCCCCTGGCTAGGGTCGATTTGTTAGTTGTTCGGTTTCAATTATTTAACACGCCTTTTGATCTTATTTTTATGTCGGGATTTAAATAAAAACCGTAAATATGTTTGAGGGATAGCGTAAAATATTTCCAGGGGTAGCGGAAAAATCGTTTCAGGGTAGCGAAATACCAAAAACGTAAACAGAAATAGAAAAACATTACACATCGCAGTAAAAGTTTAGGGGTAGCAGGCGCGACCCCTGCCCTCTTAGTAAGTCCGCCCCTCTCCACACCACTCTTTTGATCAAATCATAGTAAACGGCCGTTCACAAACACATACAACGACCGTCTGACTTTTTCAAACTTTAAAAAGTCAAATGACCGTTTGAAAATATCAAAATTTAAAAAAGGAGGCGGTCAGAACAAGGATGATCGTTCAAGGTGGTGTAGGAATAGAGCATCCCATAATGAATAAATCATGTATCAAAGGGTTTGTTGAGATGGAGTCTCATAGGGATCGAGGAGACTCTGCGATAGATGTAAGGTTTATCCTCTTTTTAATCATCACGTATAGACCCTACTTCAAAATGAGATATTACTGGTTATGTTTATTTAATAACGTTAAGAGAGACGGTATTACCTCCAACGGCGATGCTGTAACACGCAACAGCACACGTCTGAATGATCGTATTCTCTTGTTTCGTGAATGGCGAAGTCACGAACCCAGATTTGTGAACCAACTTCGTCCACGTTTTGATGAACACAAAACCCAAAAGAGCTGCGGAAACATTGAGATTCGGTACGAGACCAGTGGTGAGATTAAGCTTCATGACTATCAAACTGTAAACCACTCCAATCACAATACTCGCAACGAGGCCTCTGCATGTTATGTTCGTTGTCCATGGTGGTAGCCGTTTAACAACAACCTTCTCATTCTCGTCTCTTATCGGCATCTCCATCTCCATTTTCTCGTGAAATCTTCGAACTCCAACTTCAAATCAGTGATTCAAATACCAAAAAGAATCAGAGATGGGTTTTGAGAGGTGAAATCTTGAAAATCCCTAAATCAAATTAGATGTTTCTTTTTTTGTTTTGTTTTGGGTGTGAAAGGATTGGGCTTATAAAGACGAATTTACCAGATTCACACATCGAAGATGATCATAGATGTTGCTAAAATGGCGTAATGAATCCAATGTTGTACTGCAAAAGCATGAAATTAGACACTATCTACTAATCCAGGTTAATTAAACACTGAGGTTTTATTTTGGATTGATTTGATAGGTTGAAATTGATTTTCGTATGCATTGAATGTTGTCATTTTTACTTCATATTTACTTCATAGTAGAATCCGAAAATCCCTCGACATTGAATCGATTTGTATGATTTCATATTTAATTTCTTTCTAATAAAACTTGTATTTCTTGCTTGAATCTATTTTTATGTATTTATACTTTGATAAAAAGTAATTTAATGTCGGGAAAAAGACAAGAATGACCATGTTGACCATTTATAAGACCAAAGTAGTCCCTTGACTTTTTTTTCCATCAATAATAGTCACTCAACTACGGTCTTGACGACCGTTGGTCCACCTAGTCAACCACAGTTTGCCACATCACCACGTATGGTTTTGACGACCAAAGTTACGGTCTTGACGTCCCGGTCTTGACGACCTAGTTACGGTCATGACCAGAAACACCATTAAGGAGGAAACTCACCACTTATAAAAACCCTTTGAATCAGATTTTGAATCTGAGATTTCAATGCCTTTAGATAATTTGCTTATAATAATTACAAGTTGGGCGACCCGCGCTTCGCCGCGGAGCCGAACTCTTTAAGAAACTCGGTTAGCCTATCGATCGATGAGACAAAATGCCCGGGCGAAAGCCGTCTTGTGAATACACAAAAATTTAACAACCTTCAATAAACATTTTGTGAATGTAGCAGAGTATGTTTCAATTGATGTATGGCAATTCTAACTAAGAAAGGAAATGTCACGGGTCAAAGTCCACTTCTGAATCTTCATAAATTTAAGGATCTTCACAAAAATTATATAAAATTCACCTCACCTTAGCACGACAAAGAGAACCCCAACTTCTTTGCTCACCTCTTCCGCCGTTGTAAAAGTCAACATAGCTGAAGTTTAGAAGGGAAAAAAAGTGCAAGTCACACACCAATATTTAAAAGTGTTTAATAAGGCTATATATGAATTTGTAATGTTTAATGCAGGAATCAAAATAGGGGAATATTTGAATGAATTTTAAGTGAAAGTGAATGGAAAACAAACCTGTTTGAGGACTTCATCAATACTTTTTCTCCAATAAGTGGGGCGACCGCGCTTCCTGGCGGTATCCTTGCATCTTGAATATGTCAACTTTAACAAAGAAGCAAAATGTCCCAACATTTCATACACCTCCATTCTAAAGTTATTCCCTTCCTGTGTGGCCGTGTTTGTAGGTTAAAAGAAAAGGCCATGTTAAAAACCCCAAGAAAATTCTTATTAGATTTCACATTGAATACCTAAAAATTTGACTTCAAAAAGGCAAGATAGAAAATATTTGTCCAAAAATAACGCATACTCTATGATGAAGTCCATCACCCTGAATCTGAAAAATAATATAAATGCTAAAAAAGAAGGCTTCCTAATAAAGGCCATCATCTATGTCCAAAATAACACCAATTTGTCAATGGAGAATCGACTGAAAGGAACAAATTGACGGTATATAAGTTCCCATATCACAGTTGGTAATTTTCCATTCCCATATTCCAAACCATCAGGTGGACTTTGCATACAACACAAACAGAAAAGAACATGAAACATGAAATCAATTAAATCGAACTAACATACTGGTGGAATGTGACTGGTCAACAGGATGTCTTTCATGGCTGCTGAGCTGAGAAGCTCCAGTCATGACCTTTGCTTGTTATTGTAATGTCAGCGACATAGGAACCGTGTGAAGCGATGATGCTGGTACGTGAGACCATCGAGCTTCTGCAGTGGAAAAGAACATGACTCGACAAACATATTAGATGACTAACAGTTTAAAGAATAACACCCACATTCAGCATCAAAACCTTGTATAACACCCACATTCAACCATTATATATACCTACCTATAGTTAATAAAAACATAACTCACGGCTTGCATATTTAAAGTAAAGTGAAGACACCCTTTTTGGTCAAAATATAATGGACATTTTCATATTAAAAATTTTAAGGCTGTCAGGTGTCTATTTTAACAGTAACAGAATTTGCTAACATTGTCAATAGACAACTGCAACAAAGAAAATGAAACTTATAAAGAGGATGACAAAACAAAGTAGCCGTATACCAAATGCCAACGAAAACAAATAATAAACTATAACACCAACAAAAATTGAAAAGTTAAGATATGATCAAGTATAGGAATCACTGAACCGCAAAAGGAACAAAAAGATATATACATACACGTTGGAGATAGTCCATAAAAGGTAGAGGCTAAGCAAAGGAAACCAACAATGAAAGGCTACACAACAAAACACAACAAACGTACCTTACATTGGAGGGAAAGGCAGCAAGTAACCTGCAATAAGAGAACACAAAATATAATTAGCCCCTTACCCAGCTGCATATAAGCTCATGCATATTCGATTTTACTCTAGTCCATGATGTGAATATAGCAAACTTCTCATGCATATTCCATTTTACTCTAGTCCATGATGTGAATATAGAAAACTTCTGGTGTAGTCTATGCAGACATTATACATCATACCATGTACCAAAGTTAAACCATCCAAGGCTTGCTAAGGGTTAATCTACACATTTAAAAGGTAGAAAACAGTTTATGGTAGAACTACTACATAATGTGAACATCCTCACTTAAAAAAATAAGTCAGTGATGTCTTTACATTGATTCCGTCACCATCACCTCGCGCCTCACGCTAGAGATCAACAAAATTTGTCAATAAAATCACATAGAGTTCATTGATAGGAAATAAGAACAAACTTCAAAAATTTTACAGATCTACTTTAAACCAAGCACAAAATCAAAATCAACTTACATGCTGTGGTGGTGTATACATCGAGAAACACGTATAGCTTAAAATCTCAAAGCAAACTTGCAAATTTACATGGGATCAAGTAAACATGACTCACTATCATATACTTATCCTCATGTTAAATAAACAGGACCTGTGAAAAAAAAAACATATTAATAAAAGTCACAAATTACAGAACCATGATATAGTAATTTGGGTACCTTGCACAAACTTGCAGGGGAAAGCTTGCACACATGAGGTACTTGATTCTAAGCCTGCCATCTCTATGAACAATAGATGAAAATCTACCTTGAAATTAAGGTACTTGACCCTTTACTCAATCTCTGTGGTCGATCGTAGGCCGAGAAAGAAAAGACTCAAAATAGATCGCGGTGGTGAAGTAAAGTAAAGTAGGGAAGCTATAAGCCATGGAGCATTGCTCGACTATCTTGACACCACCGTTCACAGGCTTGATTTGGTTACAATGGAGCCCACAATTGCTCCAACTGCACAAATTTGGTCAAAAATGCATTTGTATACACATTATGACTAAATGCAACACCTAATATATTTTCTACATCTATTTATATTTAATGTGATTACTTTTAATAAGAAGCAATGACCTATAAAGTAAGCCAACCTACATCTCAATTTAAAAGCAGAGGCAAAACTCTAATCCCTTTTGTTTTTTTTTTGTTTTTTTTTGGGTTGACCCATCACCAAGGTATCAGCTTGAAAGGTGGTTTCTTTACCTGTAACAGTTTTTAGGACCTGAAAAATATGCACACACATTAAGCACCTCCAAACGGGTCAATCATGACAACACGATCAAGAACTGTTTTTATTCATTGACGCCATACACCAAACAAACGAAAGTAAACAATAAAACCTAAAAGAACAGACTACTACTAATAACCCAAAAATATATCACTGCATACCAACAAAATCACAAACAAATGAAAGCAAGATTAGAAGGCAGTAACTTACATAGAGCGTAGGCCTATAAGAAACTTTGAACACCTGCAAAAGACATAGGAGATCTTAATTATAAAAGCCTCTGAATAGATACTAACTAAAAAATATAACAAACAATGGAAAACAGAGCAGGCTTGAAATTCTGTGATGCCAAACCAAAGCAGCAAAGCTCACACGCCAGCAAAACAATTTTTTAAAATGGTATAAACTTTCTATTTGCTCACTCGCAAAACTGAGATAGTAGTTAAGGCATGATAAGCAATGTCATAGACTCATACACCGTAAAAATCACAATGTTTTATTCTCATTTAAAAGAACCATGAAAAAAAAATGTCAGTCAGGTCAACCAAGAACATATTAAATGATGATGAGGTACCAAAATGGTTGTATTTTTTATATATCGAAACAAACACTAAACCTTTCATACTCCATATTTAGACAACAATTTTAAGGCTCTGATAGCCTCAAGAACTCAACCTTTCCAAAACCTTAAAAGAACCAAAACATAAAGACCCTTATGTGATATTTACAAAATCAAGCATTTGATCTGATAGATATAAACTGATTTGTGCTAAATTCATAATTTAGATGAAATGCTTGATTTTAAGGAACTCATTTGTGCTAAATTCATAATTTAGATCGAATGCTTGATTTTAACAAACAACCAAAGGAAGGAAACAAAGACAGAAATCCAAATGAATCTGTCTCAACAAAATTCACCCAAACCAAACAACCAAATGAATCAAACAAAAATCATGCTGCATGTAACAGATTGAAACTAATAAACACCTAAAATTTTAACAGATTAAGCAAATTAAAGAAAATAAACCAACCTTTTTTTTAGAAATTGAAAATGGAAGAACCCTAATCCCTGCTGATATAGAAAAAGTTGTATATCAGTCGTATACGGATCAAAACCATCTCAAAAACCACTTCCGAACAAACATAAACAAAAACCCTAAAAAGAAAGTTAAGGGAAGAACAAAGAATCTACCGTTGAAAAGTAAAATTATATACACCAGCTTTGTGAAAACAAACCTGCGATGGAGATGTGGGCAGGGTAGACGATGATGGAGAGAAACGAAACAAAGGTCTGGATCAGAGGCGCTGGAGAAGAATCCGCCATCTCCATGAAAAAATTAGATTAACCTTCGGGTATGGTGAGGTAGGAGGCGGTGAGGGAGCTCTATACGTTTTCACCTAAAAAAAGGGAAAGCATACCAGCCACACATATAAGCGGATAAGATATCAAAAGTCCACATGCATCACCAACTTGTAACCGGTGCATTCTTTATTGTAAACTGTGCTTAGAGGTTGTAAGTTATGTACTATGAGTTGTAACAAAAGTTGTCTTTTGTTTATATAGGAGTAATAAGGAAGGAGGGTATACCTCGAGCTTCAACCGGCAACTTCATTGGTTTGTTTGGGCTTCGCTGCTTCACTATTTCCTCACCATCGGCGTTGGCCATACTGCTTCAAAATCGAACCCGGTCAGCTTCACGAAGCAGCTCGAAGTTGCGTGAATGTTGGCCAAAATTAACCGTTCAACGGTCATATTGAGCATCTATTATTATCTTTTCAAACCAATATAAATACCCCATTTTATACACCATAAAATCCCAACTTCTCTACCTCTTTTCTTCACTACATTTCTTCTATACAAGTATACAACACAAAGAAATGATACCCAACATAACTTTTTGTAGAAACCGGGGTCGGTGAGCCAAGCCAAACCCCGATGGCACAGCGGAAGCGGATCGGTGACTTTGTGAGCTTCGTCTTTGTAGAACAAATATAAACACCCGGAAGAACATAAGGGACCGGATCTTCAACTTGGGTGTTTGAGATGTGATGATGATGATGAGGATAAAATAGAAGTAGTGATAAACAAGATGAAGATAAGTGAAATCATATATGGAGTCGAATGATTACATGTTTACCTATCCCACACATGCTATAGGTTCATGAACAAGAGTTCATGAACCCACACAACTTCAAAGATACATGACAAAAGCTCTCTCACTCATACATTCACTCATACTTGTCTTTCACATGAGAAAGACATATATATTAACCTAACTAAGACCAAGGGCAAACTAGTAAATAACACAACTAGAAGTGACATAAATAATACAACAATAAATAATAAAGTCACTAATGCCAAGTCTTCGGTTAATGAGAGTCTCGAGTCATGATCTTCACCGCATGTTGTGCAAACGGTCAAACGGTAAGTGGTACGTTGAGTTTCATCTAACCAAATCTCGAACTCGTCGAACTCGGAAATTCCCAACAATCTCCCCCTATTTGGTAGATGAACAAACGGATCAATAACTCAACTCTTGTGACAATCGGTTCCCTTGTATTCTAGCAACATGACTTCAAAACAATCTTCAAACGATTTCAAATCTTTCACTTTTCTTCTCCCCTTTGTGAAGCTCCCCCTACGATGAAGAGTTTTGATTCTTCCGGCCTTTTCCGCGAGGCACTATAGGGTGTTTACCACTTATAACATGCACACTATGTTTAAGGATGCCACCATCATCCTCAGTGTAGTTAAAGGTAAACAAGATAAAGGATCAAAGAAAAATTAGAGAATTAATCCCATAATTCAACCGTCTTGAAAATACTTGCCAAGAATACCAAAACGATGCTTCACTTCAAAGATAGTACCACTTCAAATAAATTACCTCAACAAGTCATAAGCTTCTAACTTTGCCTTTATTTTTACCATAACGACGATGGCTCAAGGACTCTTCAAAAGCTAGAACTCAATCCAACATTAGCAAACAAATTCTTCAATGTAGAAAAACTTTCAAACTAGCATATTTTCTTCAATTTTGAACCGGCTTCTAAACACGTCTGCTTATAACGAAGCAAGTATCAAAAAGAAAATTAAGTTTGATTCTACAAGTGTACCTTGGTTGTACACCAATTTGTTGCAGTGGATTTAACGGTTTGCATCCCGTTAAACTTGTAGTAATTTTCTGCAATATAACAGTAGCATACTGTTAATTTTCTGCTCAAATATGTCTTCAATTCTGATCTGGCCCAAGTCTGTCAATTTTGCAGCCCAGTAGAAACATGAGAAGCAGGCCCATACTGTTTTAATTAAACAACCCAATCTGTCCATTTGTTCTCCTGGCCCAAAAAGGATTCGCAGCCCATAAGAGAGAAACAGCAGGCCCAGATAGCTTTCATTTAACCTGCCAAATAAACGAGGTACCCCTTTTTGTGCCCTACTCGATACATAGACACATGCAGTGGCAGCCTCCATCTCCGGCGGCTACCAGAGACATTTTCCGGCGAGCAATACTGAACTGACATCGACATTGGCGACCAGAGACGAGCAAAAGCAAGAACCCACGATCCGAGTAAGTTCCTCCAGGAGTTTTGGAGTTACTCCGGAACTTTTCGGTTTACTCCGGAACTTTTCCGGTTACACCAAGTTTTTACTCCGGAACTTCTGACAGCAGATCATCATGGAGGTTGAGTTCCTCCGGAACTATTTGGTAACCAAGGATTTACTCCGGAAGTTTCGAGTTACTCCGGAACACGAGATGGGTTCGTCTCGGAACAAAGGAGTTACTCCGGAATAGCTTGCGTTCCTCCGGAACAATTCTTGAAGGCTGCAAAGAGTTCTACCGGACCAAACTGATTACTCCAGAACCATTTGCGGGTTACTCCGGAACGAGTTCAGGTTACTCCGGAACATCTTCACTTAACTTCTATAAAAAGTTCGCTCGGAACTTTTCGAGTTCCTTCAGAACTTCGTTTTTCCGGTTAGTGAATTCAGATGTTCTCTGAGATGACAGCAAGGTTCAGCCGGATATGGTGTATTTTCCGGTTGATCATCGACATTGAGAGAGAGGGTTGTGTACTGTTTGATGGTGACAGGAGAGTAAACTTTGAAGAAAAGGAGAAAGTCATCTAAGTTTCTTTTGTCTTCTTCCATAAACCTAATGTTGAGATGTCCCTATCATCCTTTAAAAGTCAGATATCACCTTACTCTTGTGGCCACGTATGACCAATATCGATCAGAACCCATAACTCATATTAAACCATAACCATCAATGAATTTCATGTAAACCCAGATACATGCATTGACGAACCATAATTTCGTCACCCTCGTCATAAAACTTGACGGAAACCCGAATCTCGAACTCGCTAATAAAACCCGGATGTCAACAGATTAATCACCTATTTCTCTCAAAAATAAGAACCGTAAAAACCGATATAACGAGCTGCAGTCTCGTGGCTTTTAATCCTTCATCACTTGTTAAGAAAACTTAACATAAACACTTAACAATAATCAATGAAAAATCTGCTAAATTGATTAAAGGAGGTTGAGTGTTTGGTGATGAGAGAGAAAAGTACAAAGGGTGGTTGACAAAAAGTGAACAAAAGGAGTTGTTACTTTACACAAAGTCAGTAAAGTGAGTATGGGCTACAACTCTTTTCACTATTCACCTTTTTGGGTTTTAATTTGTTTTCCAATTAATATTAATCAAACAAAATGACTAAATTATCATCTTCAAACTTGAAGATCACTGGGAAAACATATGAACAATTGGGATGAGTTTGAAGAAACTCAAGAACTCATATTCTATATTTGTGTGACAATTTCAACACAAAACCCAAAGTTCAAAAGATAAAAACATCTCTATTTGTTACAAAAACAAGCAAGATAACACAAAGTTGAAGAAACCAACCAAATCGTTGCGTTTTCTTCGACCATGGCTCTGATGCCAATTGTAGAAACCGGGGTCGGTGAGCCAAGCCAAACCCCGATGGCACAGCGGAAGCGGATCGGTGACTTTGTGAGCTTCGTCTTTGTAGAACAAATATAAACACCCGGAAGAACATAACGGACCGGATCTTCAACTTGGGTGTTTGAGATGTGATGATGATGATGAGGATAAAATAGAAGTAGTGATAAACAAGATGAAGATAAGTGAAATCATATATGGAGTCGAATGATTACATGTTTACCTATCCCACACATGCTATAGGTTCATGAACAAGAGTTCATGAACCCACACAACTTCAAAGATACATGACAAAAGCTCTCTCACTCATACATTCACTCATACTTGTCTTTCACATGAGAAAGACATATATATTAACCTAACTAAGACCAAGGGCAAACTAGTAAATAACACAACTAGAAGTGACATAAATAATACAACAATAAATAATAAAGTCACTAATGCCAAGTCTTCGGTTAATGAGAGTCTCGAGTCATGAACTTCACCGCATGTTGTGCAAACGGTCAAACGGTAAGTGGTACGTTGAGTTTCATCTAACCAAATCTCGAACTCGTCGAACTCGGAAATTCCCAACACTTTTCCATCGAAGATCCCGAATTCATCAAGTAGTTCGGTTAGTTCCGTGGACGAGGAGTTCGATTTTTTTTTGAACGACAAATTTGGATCACTGACGGGGGTATTACCCACCCACCCGATCATCTCCAATCCCCATTAGGTGGAAACTCACCATATGTGAGAAAAACCCCTGGCCTAACCTGAACTCCCATTTATTTTTTTGCCATAGTTCAAAATTCTTGCTGAATGTTTCACCGTCGTTCAACAACAAGAACTTGAAGATACGACCCGTTCAAGAAGGATTGGTATTTTTGTAGCCGTATTCAGGCTCTTACACGATTGGTGGAATAATAATCCTCATCACCACGTGGGTATTATCAAAGACAGATTTCGCATGTTGAAATGATTGTTTCTAAAAATTCTTTATGATATTCAGTAAAATTTCCCATGGTTTAGAGCACAACATGACGCGAGGAAGAGAAAGTTTCACACCTTTAAAGAAATGTACATCGACTATTCATCAACTCGTATACGGTAATGTTCCTAACGAGTATAATTAAAATTTATGCATGTCTACTAGAACTTCACGTGGATTCGTAGTTTATTTTTGTGATGCTATACTTCAATTATATTCATCAACTTGTATACGGTAAGTTCACATTGGCATTCCACACAAATTATTTAACTAAAAAAATTAAGCTCATATAAAGAATATATAAATGAAACAAATTATTTAACTAAAAGTTTCACTTTGGCAATCCACGCAAACCTAGTCAATGTGTAGTTATTCCCAACTACTCTTTGCAATTTGTTCATAATTTTTGGGTATGTCAATCCCCAAATATAAGATCCCCAGAAATAGTTATCCCAATTCTCGAAATTATCTACCAAAATGAAATGGTCTTTTTTCAATATTCTTCGAATCCTCTACCCCCATAAACAGTTAATATAATTGTGCCAAGAGACAAAGACGAATGATGTCATCCTCAATCATATGCTCGTTTCCATGCCAATTTTCTAGAAATGCTACTAACACTTTCAGAGTAATATTACCTTCAAGATTATATGGTGCAGACCGAATTTTTTTTTTTAGAATTTTAGATTCACCTTCATTTTTTTTTGTTTTCGCCAAATCTAAGACTAATCATTAGACAAAACTCTCTCGGCCCTAAACGAAAATACTGATCAGACATGAACTCATATCTGATCCCATCAAACTCAGGATCAGGGTTCTCTGGAACCTGACCTGTTAGAAGATTATCGATCACCTGTCTATCATTAGTGTCATTTAAAATGCCTAACCACTTCTTCGAAAATGTCCCCCTTTGTAACCAAATATTCTTTCTTTCCACTTTACTGGTTATGAGGTATTCCTAACTACCTCGAGTTTTTTTCAATGAATCCAGATTTTAGCTTTAGCCTAAAACAATTATTCAATTACTAATTAAAAACATGCAAGGAATATTAAAAATTAAAATCCGGATTTTAGCATTAGTAAAATGTTAGTATTCTTACCAAACTACAAGAATCAAGAAACATGCAAGGAATATTACTAATTAAAATCTGGATTTTAGTATTAGTAAAAAAATAAGAATTCTTTTCAAACTATAAGAACCAAGAAACATGATTGGGATCCCCTAATTGACTTAGTATTACGTGTAAAACAAGATAAATGCAAAACTGAAAAGAAAATTTTCACATACACCTTCCATTCTCGGGTTGTTGTCCGCTTGTCGTCATTGTCGTCCTCACTGTCGTCTTCACGGTCGTGGGTCCGATTGTCGCTCGGGTCATCCCACCGCTCGTTGACTCCTCTGTGGTCCCTAAAGAATTGTTTAATGTTTGAGTCTTTAACCCTAATGAAACCATGGTCGTTTATGACCATATATATTATATTAAATAATGTATTTTATTCATATATAATGCTCTGATGCTATAGTTGACCTGCATGGTTGTAGCGACCGTTGAAAAGGGCGAGACGACCGTCGTCAGTAGGATTTGCAGGTGGTAAAGTTGCGACGGTCGTGACGAACATTGCTACAGTTGTAGCGACCGTTTATGGCATTAATATACATTTAATAAATTTTGAAATGAAAATAAAATAAAAAATTTAAATAAATACGATGGTCATCGCCGGATTTTTGTGATGGTCCTGTCGACCATAATAATGTCTTTAAAAGATGTAATTGGAAAACGTATACTTATGAACCTGTTTTCAAAATGTCTAACTGTTATAAATCGAGATACAATTGAATCAACACATGAAAACGAAATCGAGAACCAAATGTTATTGAATGAATTCGGAAATGAAAAATTGTGTTCAATTACAAGAATCAAGCTCCAATATATTTACCTACTAACTAACCTAATCGGAGCTAACAACCATTAACAGAAAATGAAAACAGATTATGAACATTTACACAAACACCCCTTCGA
The DNA here is from genome assembly GCA_039602395.1 of Deinandra increscens subsp. villosa. Taxonomy (NCBI): domain Eukaryota; kingdom Viridiplantae; phylum Streptophyta; class Magnoliopsida; order Asterales; family Asteraceae; genus Deinandra; species Deinandra increscens. The sequence goes on along the minus strand of JBCNJP010000018.1, from coordinate 9,585,341 downwards.
CAATGAGAATTGTCAATATTAGTCCTCGAACTTTAATTAATTTGACCTCGGTTGACCAGTAGAATTGCAATATTAACAATCTCCACCTCAGTTCAACGGTTAACCAAACTTTCAACCAGTTTCATATCAGTAAAACCCAGCAAATCAACCTCTTGAACTTCAACATTAGCACCTAGTAACATTGGATCAATGACCTTGATAACTATGGTGTGTTAAAAATTCAATTAGTTAATCACATTAGGGAAAAACCTGATACTGAACCAGTGCTAACCATTATCAACTTACACCATGCATGCCTGAGCACTTCAGAAACTTAGAACCTGGCAAAGCCTTGGTGAAAACATCAGCAGCATTGTCTTCTGTACTGATCTGCTCTACAGCAACTTCATTAGAACTAACCACATCTCTAATGAAGTGTAACTTCACATTTATATGTTTAGTTCTTTCATGATACACACTGTTCTTAGACAGCTGAATTGCTCCTTGGTTATCACATTTTACCTTAGCTTTAGCATCAATAAAGCCCAATTCTTGAACAAAACCTTTCATCCATAAAGCTTCTTTGATAGCTTCAGTAAGAGCTACATATTCTGCTTCTGTACTAGATAAAGCAACAACATTTTGAAGAGTAGCTTTCCAGCTAACCACACAATTCAAAAATTTAAAACAATAACCTGTAATGGACCTACCTTTATCAAGGTCTTTAGCATAATCAGCATCAACAAAACCTTGAACCTTATACTCTGATTCAACCTTACCTGGCTTAAACTCCAAACATGCATTCCTAGTACCTGCAAGATACCTAAATATCCATTTAACAGCCTCCCAGTGTAACTTACCAGGATTTGCAAGGAACCTACTAACTACACTCACAGCATAGCTAATGTCAGGTCTTGAACAAACCATAAGATACATCAGGCTGCCCACTGCATTTGCATAAGGAACTCTCTCCATAGACCTCTTCTGATCTTCATCTGCTGGACTATCCAATGAAGACAATTTAAAGTGTTGAGCAAAAGGGGTCTTAACAGCTTTACAGTTCTGCATACTAAAAATTTCTAGTATCTTGTGAATATACTTAGACTGAGTAATTCTAAGTATCCTGTTAGACCTGTCTCTCTCAATTTCCATACCTATTATCTTCTTAGCATCTCCAAGTTCCTTCATGTCAAACTCTGCTTTCAATTAATCTTTTGTCCTTTTTACTTCAAATTAACTTTTACATGCTATTAGCATGTCATCTACATAAAAGAGTAAATATACAAACTCACCAGGCTCATACTCCTTTATGTATACACATGAATCATATTGGCTCCTTGAGAAACCAGAATTTAACATATGAGAGTCAAACCTCTTGTACCACTGCCTTAGGCTTTGTTTAAGCCCATATAATGACCTGTTAAGCTTGCATACCATCTGCTCCTTTCCCTTTTCAATGAAACCTTCAGGTTGATCAATAAAAAAATCCTCTTCCAATTCACCATGAAGAAAAGCAGTTTTCACATCAAGTTGTTCTAATTCCAAATCTTGAATAGCAACAATGGACAGAATTACCCTTATGGAAGAATGCTTAACTACTGGGCTAAAGATCTCATGATAATCTAAACCAGCCCTTTGGGTGAAACCTTTAGCAACTAGCCTAGCTTTATACCTAGGTTCATCTCCTGGTTTCATAGGATCCTTGATTTTAAACAACCACTTACAAGCTGTGATCTTCTGATTCACAGGTTTTCTAACTAATGTCCAAGTTTTATTCTTGTGCAGAGATTCAACTTCCTCTTGCATAGCAGTCAACCACTTAGCATTGTCACAAGACTCTATAGCATCTCTATAAGTCATTGGTGTATTTAAAACATCAGTTTTAGTAGCAATGAAAACAAATGCAGACACATCCTCATTCCTAAACCTTAATGGTTTAACTATAGCCCTTCTTGGCCTATCTCTTGCTAAGCTAAACTCGGAACCCTGCACTCCAGGATTTGGCAACTCCACCTCATTAGTGTCACTACCACTATCTCCATGAGCACTGATGTCCCCTTGCACATCAGCTTCTACATTAACCCTGTTCTTCTTAACTTGCTCCACCTCAATAACAAGTTCTTTGTCACTTGACTTATGTGAAGCAAGTTCACATAGTTTCCCTATATCCTTATAATAGATATCTTCCTTAAACACAACATCCCTGCTAACTATAATTTTCGGACTACCTTCTTCCAATTTTAGCAGCCTATACCCTTTAACTCCATCTGAGTATCCCACAAACACACACCTACAAGCTCTAGCCTCTAGCTTGTCTTGTTTCACATGAACATAAGCTAAAGTACCAAAAACCTTCAGGTTTGAATATTCTACTCTCCTTCCTGTCCACATTTCCATAGGTGTTTTACATTCAATGGCAGTAGATGGGCTCCTATTGATAAGATAAGCAACATTAGTTACAGCTTCAGCCCAATAGACCTTAGGCAATCCAGAACTAATTAGCATGCACCTCACTTTGTTCAACAAAGTCCTATTCATTCTTTCAACAAGGCCATTCTGCTGTGGGTTACCAGGTACAGTTAAGTGTCTCTTAATCCCCTTTTCCTTACAGAAATCATTAAACAAACCATTACAGAACTCAAGTCCATTGTCTGTTCTCAAAACCTTAAGTTTCTTACCTGTTTGGTTTTCATTAATAGGTCACCCACTCTTTGAATTTCTGA
>JBCNJP010000018.1:9566949-9582139 GCA_039602395.1 Deinandra increscens subsp. villosa | reverse complement strand
TGATTATTCATCATATTCAATAAAGGGGTACATTAGGGCCCAAATTAAAATTCAACTGGTTATGGACCTATGGTCTTAACTAAGGCCCAGGGATGATGCTAAAGCAACAAAAAATTAATAAAACTAGTAGTACGAACTGCGATGGGAACATAGAAATGTATTATAAGAAAAACTACTTATTTATTTACTTAAAGAAATTATAGTTTATTCTCTATTATTATTATTATTAAAATAATGCACCAGAAAATCAAATAATTTCGTTATCTCTAGCATGCTATTTAAAAAAAAAAAAATGTGTCCTTTGTTTTTTAGGGGTAAAGTTCATTTACAAACTATTATCTCAGGTGCACAAAACAGTTGCATTGCTACAATGCAATGTAATAATAACAAAAATACCAAAAGACTGCGTAATGATATTAATATTAGAAGTCAGAATGCTCAAAGTATTGAGCTTGCATGTGATATGAAAGTTACGTTACACAACTGTACTCATTACACCATCAACTCTCGTTCAAAATTAGTTGGGTTTGGATTTTAAAGAAGAATATTCGTAAGTAAAATAAAAACACAGAAAGAGACTGCAGTAACGTTTAAATTATAAGCAAAACAATAAAAGTATCGAGCTTAGGACCTAAAGGTCATGTTTTATGACATTACATTTTACATTATCAACTCTTGAATTAAATTTGTTACGTTAGAATTATAAAAAAAACACTAAATGATCAATATTTCATTATTCTAGAAAAAGACCAAAAACAATAATTATATAAAATATTGAAGCAATGGTACTATTTCGCATTAGAAGGATGTTAGATATATTGGAATATATGGAATTTATTGAGATATGAGAGAGAGAGGTATTAGAGATATTGTGATAGGAATAGTTTGATTTAGATTCTTAATTTGTAGTTATCTTCTCGTACAAGTCATTGTATTCTCCCTATATAAAGGGTGCTCATTATCAATAATATTAACGATTATTAACGCATTCCGTTATCTTTCATGGTAATCAGAGCTTGGGTTCAATTTTCACCACACCGAAAAATAAAGACCTAAGACAGGGCGGTGTGCCTTCACCGCCACCGCCCTGTTCACCACCGCTGTTATTTTCTTTTCTTTTTTTCGCTCAAATAAAGCTTCACCACTCTGATCGGTGCACTCAAACAAAAAAAATTTCTCTATTTGTTCTCATCCAAAAGAAAGCAAAGTGAAGTCTGGAATTTTTCGTCTGGCTATTGCAATTCCTGGAACAATTGGTTTTAATTTTCTTTATATTTTCTTTTAGTTTATTTCAGATCTACGGATCGAAAATCGTGGTCTTCGGATCTAAAACTCCAAAATTTCTGATCTATGGAATTTATTGGTTTTTAATTTTCTTTCTATTTTCTTTTAGTTTATTTCAGATCTACGGATCGAAAATCGTGGTCTTTGGATCCAAAAAAAAAATCGTTGCCTGGTTACGATCAGCAACCTTGTTTTTTTTTTAAATCTTTATTTTATGTCAAGATCGACTGATCAAAGAGTTACCTCGGGTCCCAAATCAAAAACCAAGAACACCAAGGAGTGCAACCATAAGGAAAAAAGATGACCGACTTCAAGCAAACTACGAATTTGGCTAAAGTTCAGATTCTTAAGACAGTTGAAGCACAATCATGGACGGATATTGAAGCTAGTTTTATTATTTATTGTTATTTATCTTTCTAGTCTGAGCGTTCAATTCTCTACTGCTCTGACTACGGGGGAGTATTGGAATATATGGAATTTATTGAGATATGAGAGAGAGAGGTATTAGAGATATTGTGATAGGAATAGTTTGATTTAGATTCTTAATTTGCAGTTATCTTCTCGTACAAGTCATTGTATTCTCCCTATAAAAGGGTGCTCATTATCAATAATATTAACGATTATTAACGCATTCCATTATCTTTCAAGATATACCTATTAGCAATATAAAATCAATTTATATGAATAATTTGTTTTATATCTGTTATTTTTCAAAGCTAGTTTTGTATGTTTACGTTCAAATTTCATAATTAATGTGTTAACCAAACACACTATGCATTTTCTAGGGAATCCTTTTTCTTCTTAGAAAGCCATATATTATAATAAAACACCAAAAGGATACAAAAGTTTACAGGAGAGAGGTGTTACCTAGCGATTTCATTTTCATTTCCAGTTCAATGAATTTCATTCCATAAACCAAATTGTGAAGTTTACGAAATCAAACAGAATACAACACTCAGAGATCAAACCTCTGTTATGAACAAAGAAGATGACGATAGAATAGATCTCAAACCAGAATCAAAGAAGAATACAATCCAGATGAACACCTACGAACTAATAGATCATCATTGTGATGATCTATGACTATAACAAAGAAGAAACGAGCTTTACAACGACAATCGAAACGAAACCCTAGCAGAGCTTAAAAAGGAATCGGTGAAGATGATAGACTCGAATGAAGACTTAACCCTAAAACATTCTTTATATAAGCTCCAGCCAGCATCCGGACTTAACCGGGTCTTGACCCGCAACTTCTTTGAGATCCACAGCAGCCCAGATCCTTGTTTAAGCCCAGTAACACCATTTAAGCCCACATGAAATAAACCAAAAACAAATCGGTTAAACTGTTATCGAATAAACAAATATTTGCACATTTGAATTAGCAATCTTAACCAATATTTTTTACACGCCCCCTTAATTCAAATGGAAAAAGGATCAAACATACCCAGCTTGTTACAAAGTATAGCATGCTGTGATGCTAACACTCCTTTGGTAAACAAATCAGCAACCTGATCATGCGTTTTAATTTGACTCACTTTAACTAAACCTGACACAATTTTTTCTCTAAAAAAACAAGTCTATTTCAAAGTGTTTAGCCCTTTCATGGAAGACAGGGTTTGCAGTCATAGATATAGCAGCGCTATTATCACAATACACAGACACAGGCAAGTCAACTTTAACATTCAGTTCCTTAAAAATGTTTGTTATCCACATCAATTCACACACAGCAGAACTCATAGCCCTAAATTCAGCTTCAGCTGAAGATCTTGAAACAGTACTCTGTTTCTTGGACTTCCAAGACAATAAAGAATTTCCAAGAAATATACAAAAACCTGTCACAGACTTTCTAGTTAACAAACACTTTCCCCAATCAGAATCGGAATATACACTTAAAACACAAGTATTGTCTTTGTTAAACAGTATACCTTTTCCAGGAGCAGATTTCAAATATCTTAACAGCCTAAGAGCTATATCAAGATGACACTTTTTAGGACTATGCATAAACTGACTCAAGAACTTAACTGAATAAGATATATCAGGCCTTGTGTGTGATAGATATATAAGCTTGCCAATCAATTTTTGAAACCCTGTGACATTATTAACTGCAGAGCTATTGTTCTTGCACAAAGATGAAACAATAGAACTTTGTTCAATAGGAATGCTAACAGGTTTTGCACCTGTTAACCCAAGCTCAGACAGCAACTCCAAACAATATTTTCTTTGTGATAAACACAGCCCCTTAGAAGTTCTTATTACTTCAAAACCTAAAAAATACTTTAACTCTCCTAAGTCTTTAATTCTGAATTTAGCCTGTAGATCACTTTTAACTTGATTTATATTAGCAAGATTACTTCCAGTAACTATAGTATCATCAACATACACAAGTAATATTGTAATATCAGATTTATCAAGTTTAAAAAATAAAGAATAATCAATTTTACTTTGACTAAACCCAGACTCAGAAAGAGCAGACACTAGTTTCTCATTCCACATCCTTGGAGCTTGTTTTAATCCATACAAAGATTTATAAATTTACACACTTTGTTTTCAGACTTAGGAAAGAAACCTTCAGGCAATGACATATACACTTCTTCCCTTAAACTACCATACAGAAAAGCATTGTTTATATCCAGTTGAAACAACTTCCAATCATTTATCACAGCAAGATTAAGAACACACCTAATAGTAACAAACTTAACCACAGGTGAAAAAGTCTCCTTAAAATCTATGCCTTCTTTTTGGCTATAGCCTTTGGCAACTAGTCTAGCTTTGTATCTATCTATTTCCCCTGAAGACTTATACTTAATTTTAAAAACCCATTTACAACCAATTGGTTTTCTACCTTTTGGTAAATCAACCAAGGTCCAAGTATTATTTCGGTGTAAAGCTTCCATCTCCTCATTCATGGCCATCATCTAATTTTTGTCATGTTGAGCTTCATAAAAATTCTTTGGTTCAACAGACTTATTTAAAGAAGAAATAAAGCAAAAGTTTTCTTTTGACAAACTAGAGTAACTCATAACCTTTTCAAGGCCATATATGCACCCCCCCCCCCCCCCACCACAAAATCCTTAAGATTTGAAGGAGGCCTAACAGGTCTTGAAGAGCGGGTACGAGTTACTGTAGTACCCTCAGAGGATGGATGAGTTTCATCCTCAAGCTCAACTGGAACAGAAGTACTAGTGCTGTCACTAGACCCAGGAGGCTGCAGAGTATCTGCTGCTAACTCCTTAGTCTGTGTGTCACTAGTCTCAAGACCAGGAATGCCTGAGTCACTAGTGACCTCCCCTTCATTATCGGGATTTTCACTTGAGACTTTGGGATCATTTCCAGGTGAATCAAAAAAATTAATCCAATTAGCAGAATCATGTACAAAAGAGTCAAGAGATGTGGTATCAGTTTTAAAAGGAAAAATTGTTTCATAAAATTTTACATCCCTTGAATAAAAAACAAGTTTCCTTTCTAAACTCCATAGTTTATAACCCTTTTTTTCATTTGAATAGCCAATAAAAACACATTTTTCTGCTTCACTACCAAATTTATCAGTAGAATTTAAAACAGTAGCAAAACACAAACACCCAAAAACTCTCAAGTGATTAAGAGGAGGTTTATTCTTAAACATAACTTCAAAAGGTGACTGGCCATTAAGAACAGAGGAGGGATGCCTGTTAATCAAGTAAGTTGCAGTCAACACACACTCATGCCAAAAACTCAAAGGAATACCAGACTGAAATAACAGAGTTCTAGCCACATTCAGCAGATGTCTATGTTTTCTCTCAACAACACCATTTTGTTGAGGTGTATGCACACAGGAAGTTTGATGTAAAATTCCATGTTTATTCATAAAATGATTCATTCGCGAATTCACAAATTCGGTTCCATTATCACTTCTAAAGATTTTAACAGATTTTCCAAATTGAGTTTTAATAAGACTGTGAAACCTCTCAATGGACTGACTAACTTCACTTTTACTTTCAAGTAAATATACCCAAATAGCTCTACTATAATCATCTACAACAGTTAGAAAGTATTTAAACCCTTCTAAACTGACAACTTTATAGGGACCCCATACATCTAGATGAACAAGATCACCTACCTGAAAAGACTTAGTAGAACTTAACAGAAAGGGTTCTCTATGTTGTTTAGATTTATGACAAACCTCACACAAATAATTGTTTTTAAAACTTTGAATTTTCAAATCTGTATGCAAAATTTTCAAAACAGGGTCTGCTGGATGTCCTAGTCTCTTATGCCATAAATCAACAGTACCATTAGAGTTAAAACACACCTTGGAACATAAAGACACATCACCATACATATACAAACCATCAACTTGTTTACCAGTCATTACTATCTGGTTTGAAAACAAATCTTGTAGGTAACAAGAGTGTTCATAAAAAACAGACCTAAGTTTATTCTCCTTAGCTAATTTGTGAACAGAAATTAGATTGACAAAATAATCTGGCACAACAAACACATCATGCAAAACAATTTTTTCCGATAACTGGTAGTTTCCAATTTTTGTGACATGAGCAAAAGACCCATTTGGATGCTTAATCTTTATTCCAAATTCAGACACATTCACAAAATTCAAAAGGTTTTTATCTGAAATAACCATATGTTGGTTTGCACCAGAGTCAATTACCCAACCAGCCCTATCTATACCAGACCCAAACACATAAACACAATTACTAGAACAACCAATTATAGAACTACCTCCAACATTAGTTTGAGGTACATCTCCTGATTTTTCATCTAACAACTTCAACAACCTGCACACTTGATCAGAACTTAAAATGGGAACAGGAGATGTATTAGAAGTAGTAGAATCAGTATTAGACTGAGAGTTATTCGACATTCCTTGTCTAGGGCCCTGATTCCATCTACTATTTCTTGGTCTCATTCCTGGTGGATATCCTATAAGTTCATAACATCTATCCTCCAGATGTCCAACTTTATTGCAATGTGTGCATTTCAAGTTTGTGTTAGGACCTCTATTAGGTCTTCTAGTAGGTTCAGATAAGGGACTGGTTCTAGACACAAACCCAATATTTTGCCCTTTAGAACTGTTGTTGCCACATCTATGAGACTCTTCCCTTGAAATTGTTGAAAAAGCTGTTTTTAAAGTAGGAAGAGGCTCACGTGTTAACAAACTAGTTCTAACAGGCATATACACATCATCTAATCCCATGAGAAACTGCATGAGCTTAATAGAGGAACTAAACTCATTATACTTAGTAGATGCAGCACAAGAACACGGAGGTAGTTGAACCATATTATCAAACTGTTTCCGTAAGGTGTTGAGTTTGTGATAATACTCGACCACAGAAGAGCCACTCTGTCTAGCAGAGTTAATTTTTTGATAAAGATTGAATATCACAGACCCATCCACCTTATCGTATGTTTCTTTTAAATCAAACCACACAGAAGAAGCAAGTTTAGAATATACTTGTCCTACATACAGCTCTTCACATATAGAATTTAAAATCCAGGATAAGACAACAAAGTTACATCTCTCCCACTGATTAGCCAAAACTTCATCATCTGTAGGCTTGACACAAGTACCATCAAGAAAACCAATTTTATTCTTAACCTTTAAAGCAAGTTCAAGTGCATTTGCCCAAACCGTGTAATTCTCAGTCCCTCTTAGTTTAAAACTAATCAATGTGAGAGTGCTAGAGTCACTTGCATGTAGGTACAGAGGATCACTAGCCTCAATCTTGCTAACAAGAGTAGCAGAAGATGATGGTTTATCACCACCATCAGCCATAACAGAAACAAACAAATAGAAACCACAACAACAACAATAATACCACAGACAGAATCTAGAAAAATAACAACAGATATCACACACAATTAACAGAAAAACAGCAGAAAAAGAAAGATCTCACCCAATGTGCCTGAGTCGAGCGACCTTCACTTAGGGTCAGTCAACTCAGGCGGTTCGGTAGAAAGAAGCTTTAGATCTGAACAGCGCCTCCTAGCCTCCTCAACCTTCACTTAGGGTTGAGGTCTTTCAATCGTCGCACGCACACTGCTTGCAACCGTAACTGCCTAGGGTTTCGAGAGCAAGAAACCCTAATCTTCTACGAAGGAAGAAACACCTCCAACTGAAACGAGAACAGCGGAATAGCAACCAAAATCGACACGATCGCACAGAAATGATCAATACACCAGAGACAACGATTTAGAGTATCAGAAACCCTAGATCGAAAAACAACAGAACCCGTGGAACGCCAAACGACACAATCAAGAGCCTAAGGATGGCTCTGATACCATGTGAAGTTTAGGAAATCAAACAGAATACAACACTCAGAGATCAAACCTCTGTTATGAACAAAGAAGATGACGATAGAATAGATCTCAAACCAGAATCAAAGAAGAATACAATCCAGATGAACACCTACGAACTAATAGATCATCATTGTGATGATCTATGACTATAACAAAGAAGAAACGAGCTTTACAACGACAATCGAAACGAAACCCTAGCAGAGCTTAGAAAGGAATCGGTGAAGACGATAGACTCGAATGAAGACTTAACCCTAAAACATTCTTTATATAAGATCCAGCCAGCAACCGGACTTAACCGGGTCTTGACCCGCAACTTCTCTGAGATCCACAGCAGCCCAGATCCTTGTTTAAGCCCAGTAACACCATTTAAGCCCACATGAAATAAACCAAAAACAAATCGGTTAAACTTTTATCGAATAAACAAATATTGGCACATTTGAATTAGCAATCTTAACCTATATTTTTTACACACTCCTTTAAAAAATACAACTTTAGTCCACGTGATTTAGACTTTGTAACCCTTTTAATCTCAAAGTTCTAATTTGTTTTTTCCAGTCGATTAGTTTACTTTTTTCAGTTAAACACCGATGCTATTTACTTTATTCTTCTATAAAGATTATTCACCATTGAATACTAGACAAGTGTTGAGCGTTGGAGGGTGGTTCAGAGACTCCGGTCTCTGACCTCTTCTAGCGGGTTTCTCTGATGATCACGGAAACTGCGGATCCAGACATGGTTGACTGAGGGATTTAGGAGACCCGATTCGATCTACCCGGACCGGATCGTTTTTAGTTTCTTCATGCTTCAATCAATATATTTAAACAGTAGATTCTTTAACAGTTTATATGTTTGTTACAAATGAATGAATGATTAGGCTAATTGTAATTGTGGTGCAAGTCCTACACATGATAGGAGCTGATGTGGAGGTGTGATGGTTGCGGCTACACTTTGATGGCACGACCATTTCTCCATAGTTTTCATTTTTAGTTGGGATGAACCATCACGATGGTTGCATGATGAGTGGCTTAAAAGTACATTATATTTAATATTAATCACCCCCTAAACACACCAAGTTGGGTATAAAAGATATTGATTTAAATAGTTTTGGTGTGTAGTATTTCATATAGTAAATGAGCTTAAAAGTATTTTCTTTTTGTTTCTGCAATTTTAATTTTGCTTGTCTAGTCAAAAAAAAAAAACCAAATTTTTTTTTAATTTTTTTGCAATTTTTAATTTTTATTAATTTCGTTTAATTTCAAAAAAGAAAAAAGAAAAAAAAAGATCATAAAAATTGTCTGAGTTGCCAATTTCGATTCCAGTGCATCTATTTTATTGTTTAGATCAGTGCTACGTATTTGGTTTCGTTGTTTTTGTTTGTTTGCAGGTGCTTTGAGATAATCATGGTTAAGGAAGAAAAGTGCTACAATTGCGGGAGTAGATTTCACAGAATCAAATTTTGCCCGACACTGCCTTACGGGATCAGGATCGTCGAGGACTCGGAAGATGAGGAGGAGTATGACGATCCACGATCATATCATCAATATCAGGGATCTCAGTCATACAATCAGGAATATTCTCAATCCAATAATTATAATTATTTAAATCATGATGTTTATTCTAATAATAATTATAATTCTAACTTTACACCATTTGTAGGATATAATGATGGATATGGGAAAAACTATTCTCAACCGACATACGAGGCTCAACAGGAATTTGATGATTTTGACCAAGTATATTACCAATATGAGCAACAAGAGTACTATGATGGTGGGTATGAAGCAAACATGTCTAATCAAGGTTACGATCAGGGTGACTACCAAGAAGCTTCATGTGATTATGTGCACCCACAGCATGATCAAAGGGAAGAAGTTAGTGCTCAACTCAGTGAAATTCTGGAGGCCCTAAAGAGAATGGAGAAAAAATTTGATATCAAAGAAGAGAGGCACGAGGCATTGTCAAAGCAAGTGGCACAACTGGCGGAAGACATGGCCAATCAAGAAATCGAATCATGGGAACAACCACCCAAAGAAGAAGAAGTTTGGGAGGCGACTGATGTGGTGATTGAGGAGGTTGAGCGAGAATATGTGCTTTCAAAGGTTAAGGAAGCAAAATTAGTGGTTGTGAGTGATGCGGAACTAGTTGGTTGTGCGAACATGGTTGAAGATGTAGTAGATGAGCAGGAGGTTGAGATCCCGACAGGTACTTTTAACCCTTCTTCTTTATTTATTGTGCAGGTAACTGAAGAAAAGCCGCTGAAAAAGAGGAAGGTGGCAGAAGATGATGTTGGCCAAATACAACTCAAAAAGCTCCGCAGTGATGATTTGGAGGTGCCATGTGTGAAAGTGCAAGCTTGGATGCGATATATTAATTATAGAGCACAGGTGGGAAATTCTAAAGGTAAGTGTTCGATCCATGATAAAGTTGCTTTTAATTTTCAATTTAATATCTTTCACAGGTCGAGTCTAAAGAAAAATTTTAAGAGAAGTGTGAACTACCGAGCGTGGATCGGTAATGTGCTCGGTAAGCATGGATTGGAAAAACCGAAAGGAATGTCAAACACCGAGCTTACATCGGTAAGGTGGTCGGTAAATGTGGACAGAAGCCACCGTGAGGCAAATGAGGTATGGTCTGGCTGAAGACCGTAAATTTAGCGCTTTCTGGGAGGCAACCCAGTGGTAGGTTTTATTTTTATTTGTTATATTTTTTGTTTTGTGTGGTTGTGTTTTTGTGTTTTTTAGGAATCAGATCGGTTTTGGGTAATGGAGTTGAGCAAAACGAGGTTCCAGGTATGTCGCTTTTATAAATATATTGGAACTTGGGTTGAAAAAAAAAGATTTTTTTTTAATTTCCTGTGAATACCATCCCTCGCGACCCGCGAGGGAGGTGGAGTGAATCGTCGCGACACGCGACACTCTCAGGTGCCAGATATTTTTGCTTTATTTTTATTGCTCGAATCTGGTACGTTTCCTATTCTTATTTATTTTTATTTTATTTGTTTTATTTCTTATTTATTTTTGTTATTCTTTTTAACACATTGAGGACAATGTGTCACTCAAGTGTGGAGAGGGGAATAACAGGTTTTGTGTTTATTTTAGTGTGTGTTTATTTTATTTTATTTTCTTATTATTTTTTTGAGTAAAAAAAATCAAAAAAAAAATAGAAAAATTGAAAAATGTCTTTGGATTAACTTGCAAATCATGGAAAATGATAGTACAATTGGGAATCGGTTTTCAAAAATAAAAATAGAGAAAGAAAAGGGAAAAGTGGTAGAAAAGGAGAGAATGGAAAACATGGCTAATCTGTGATGTGTCGGTAGGCCCAGCTGACTTAGCCCATTGTGTTTATTGTTGTATAAATATGTAATTAAATCAGTCTGCTAGTGGGTTCCCATTTTAGGGGTGATAGAGAGATTGAAACTGATGATTAGGAGGAAAAAGACCACTTTAAATTAGAGACTTATATGTCCTTAGAATAACTTGGCACGTTATGATCTTTTTGCGAAAGCAAATCCGAGAAATAATGGCGCCCCATCGTTCCATCTTTGAGCATATTAGGTAATAAATTGGTTAATGAATTAGAGTGAAGGGACAGAATACTCATGTATGAACTAAGGATAGTATCCCGTGGTAAGTGCCTCTGATGATGTTCCGGATCTCGCGGGTAAAACACTCACGTATGATTTCAGGGGTAAGACCTTGTGAAAGAATGCCTCTGATGATGTCTGTTGGTAAGTATAGTTAAAATTAACCATCTATAAAAAAATGATGAAAATAAGAATAAAAAGAAGAAATATAGCAAATTAGAGAAATAAATGCTCAAAACTTCGCTATCCATCTATTCCATCATTCTGTGGACATATGAGTATCTAGTTTGAAGGCGGGTGGGGAAAATCTATAAATATCATCTTAAATACCTTTTGCTTTGACTGAATTTGATTCGGAAGTAAGTTGATCTTAAACTTTCTGAATGTGGGACACATAGGCAGACTGATAACTTTATTCGGTAAATTATAAACACTTTGGGAGCGAAACAAAAGGTCAGTGGTTGGGTTTAGTCGGACCGAAATACTGGCAATTGCAGTTAGTCTATGTGATTACATTATGGTTTGTGGAATTGAATTAGTGGATAAATTAAAAAGTCATATGTTTATGAGATTGATTTCCCAATTATGATTCCATGGCAGTTTTTCTGAGACGGAAAAAGACAAGTGTGGGGATGTGATGAGTGACTTAAAAGTACATTATATTTAATATTAATCACCCCCTAAACACACCAAGTTGGGTATAAAAGATATTGATTTAAATAGTTTTGGTGTCTAGTATTTCATATACTAAATGAGCTTAAAAGTGTATTTAAGTTGAGTTTGAGTTGTACAATGTTGATGAGCCGGGTATCGTAATTATCTTTTAATATTTTCTGTTAATTTAAACTTTCCATCGAAAAAGAAAGAAAAAAGTAAAAGAAACTAAATGAAGATTGCATACATACTGATGACAATTCGTGAGTTTTCATGAATTATTAATTTGAGTTATTTGTTCTTATTAAATTAGGATTTAACTAACGAGGAGTGGGAGTCCAATTTGATAATGCAAAGAGTTGGATGGGCATGAGAGATGACGTGGGAAATAAATATGAAGGAGTTTTAAGGGCTTGTCACGTGAAGCTTCAACTTCAATCAATTAAATTCTCATAATGTGCATCCAAATTGGAAGTAACGTGAGTGGAGCTCCTGGTGTGCTAATAAATAAAAAAAGACTTGGGCTTAAAGGATTCAACTAAATTAAATAGAAGATGGGCTTTTGAGTGAGCAACAAAAATTATAAAAAGAGACGCAAAGGTTTTGGGGAAGGACTTCGACGGCAGCTTCACGCACGAAGAAAAGAAAAAGGGCGCAGCCCTTTGGCTGCTATTCTTTTGCGACCGAAACAATTCCACGTGATTTTCTTAGTTCTTTTTATAGTTTGATCATGTCTTTGAGTACAATGTCCGGCTAAGTCTGAGTGATTGCCGACGGTGAACGGTTAGCATATTACTATTCTGTTTCAGTTATTTTTTGTCTATTTTCTGATTCTATAAACATAGTGACAATGTTTGATTCATATGGATTTTCAATTTAATTCTATTTATCTTGCGTTTTGATTGCATATGTGCACCCCGCTCCCGGACTACCTTTCATAGCATAGCTCTATGACTATACTTAGCACTTGTGTGATCTGAATGTTTGGTTGAATTAAGTTGAACTGGATAATTGAATTGGATTAGGAATTAGCTAACCGGGATCCTGAGGTTGTCACGGTTTTAATTTATTGTTTTTCATTCGAGTTAAAATTAGTTTTCATAGAATTAATATAAACCAGTTTCAACAGCCAAGAGGCAATTTACATTTTCTGTTATTAGGTTTAAGTCATTTAGCATTTAGTGCAATTAATCTGAGTAGTGACAGTACTTAGGTTAAGAAAATTAGAGTCGCTAATAACCACCAACTCCCCTGGATTGATACCCGACTTACCCTGTCTATAGGTAGTTAGGATTATTTGTAACGGTCACGACACCCGTTATTGCACCTCTATCTTTCTTTCATTTCTCTTTCTCAGCTCTCCTACTTTTAATACTTAAATATTATAAAATTATGAGGGGTGATTAGAAATGACATTACTTTGGTAAAATATAAAAACGAATAGTGATTATTTGCCGATAAGGTGATAGAAAAAGAGAAGTTAAAAAGTGATATCAAAAACTTCTAAGGGTGGGCGGTATACATGCCTAAACCCTCGGCATGGGATGCGGCATGGGATGCGGCATAGATGATGCCGGATTCGGCATGCATACCCTCCCCATCAAAATTCTCGGCATCGGCATAAAATCTTCTCCCAACGGCATTCTCTTGCCGAATGATATCGAAGAAATGTGTGTGTTTGATGGTGGTCCCCACTTCACATTGCCTAAAAACATCATTAGGCATGCATACCCACCATTAAAACATCAATTCTACATATTTTTCCTCTCACTTGTTGGCACCATTTGATTGGTCGGTTTTATGATTAAAAAACATGCCTTAGGCATGCATACCCCCACCCTAAGGGTAGTGGCTGCTGGCTGGGTAGGTATGTGACAAAAGGAGCACATCGCCACATATAAAAGAAATGTACACGTGCAATATATGCAACAAGCTTCTTTCGGGAATATATATGGTCACTTGTTATAACAAAATTAAAAGTTAGCCATGGAAGTCAAGAATGGGATGTAGAAAATACCTTTAACTAAATTCAAGATATATCTTCAGCCGCTTTTAAGATATTATAAATCGAACTCCATACTTCTATATCTAAAATACTCTTAAAAGAATTTTGTTAGATTTCTTATTATACTTTTTTAGATGACAACTCTCATGTTCATCTAATCTACTACTAATTCTACTATTTGGTAGACAATGGAACTCGAACTCTCAACCAATAAAGAGATGAGATACCAGAAAACACACCAAAATAATATTAAGCTATATAATTTGGTTGATTTTTTATCATCTAAAGTGTACATTAGTCTTCTCGTTGCCTTACGCCTGTGCTGGTTACTTGTCAAGTGTCTTACGTGGGTGTGTTGTGTCTCTACTTTACCTCTCGCCTAGACTAATATACCGCACAGTATGTTGTCTTTCTTGTTTTGTTATGGCACTTAGTTTTGAATCCCACTTGTTCTTTTATATGCTTGTAATACCGGATATTTGTGGCTTGTCGTCCATGGTATGTTTGTTTTTTTTAGCCGGGGGTATCTCTAGGTGCAACCTCTTTATTCCTCAGGGTAAAGGTAATGTGTGTTATTTTCTCACCCCCATAAATCCCTACTCTTTGGGTGAGATTTTACTGGATATGTTTGTTTGAAGTGTAATTTCCTAAAATAATGGTAGTTGATGGTTATTTGTATTTGATACAAATCTGCTACAACACGCCACGCTTACGGTGCGTGCATATAACGTATATATGTGTGGGCCCTTGGGGGCAAAAGTGAAATTACACTAATTTTATCGTTATTTTACTAATTTCATGAAAATAACGTTAAAAGTGATGGATGGTTAATCATGCATCATGTGGTGGAGTTGATAGCCGGAAGACAAGGGGTACATGCACCAATTGGTCTTTGTCCCAATTTGCTGAGTGTTATGTGTCTTATGTCCAATGTTTGATGCAAAACTACGTAGTCGGAGGTCTCACTGAAAGCAGCATCTCTATTCCTACAGGGTAGAGGTAAGGCTGTCTACATCTTACCCCCTTCAAAGCCTACCTTAGCTTTACTATTAGTGGGATTTACCGAGCATGATGGCCGGTGATGATGATGACAAATCTGCTACAAGTCACTTCTTTTGCATGTTAATTAAAAAATAAAGTTCTTTTTTGAATGGCTAAAATATTGATACCCGCTCTCCGTAGAATTCGAACTCACAATCTTTTGATTGAAAGCCATCACTTTATCATTAAACTACCTCCTTAGTTTCATTATTTATAGGAACATTTATATATATCCCTCTATTAAGTCATTCAATTACATATTTACCTAGATCTGAAATTTAATTACATATTTCCTCTTTTTCATATGAACTACCCTTTTAATTTAA
>JBCNJP010000018.1:9558552-9566449 GCA_039602395.1 Deinandra increscens subsp. villosa | reverse complement strand
ACATTCAAAACAATGGAACATCCATCAGTCTTTCTTAAAGTTTGTTAAAGTTTAAAAAATTTGTAATGAAGTTTAAGAAGTTAGACGATCGATTGATTTAAGAAACAGAAAATAAGAAAATAAAAGAAAATTGAATTAATAATTGAAGATCGGACGGTGGGGATTTGGGTTGTTGTATTGTTCAAAGTTTACGGCTTTATAAATCTTGACTCCATCCATCTCCTACTTTCTTTTTCCTCTTTGCTTACTCACTATTGAATCTTAATAATCAATCAATCGATCACACCCAAACCCTTTGAATTTTCAATTTTCTTGTCAATATTTAAAGCTCTCACCAATCTTCCTCTTCTTTTCGGTAATGACTATGAGCAACCACAATTTCTCCTAAATCAACCTACCAGTGGACTTTTTAATTTTCAAACCATCAATCCTAGCCCTTGATGGGGCATTGCTGTAGCAAAGACGCCGTCGCAGACTCCGTCGTCAAAACCCAAAACACCGCCGGATCCACCCACCCGCCGCCGCCTCGCTCCCCCAAACCCCGCACCCCCTCCGCCGCCGTCGCCAACGGCAGGTCCTCCACCAACACCCCCAGTCACTCCTTCACTGGAAGCCCATGGCAGACCTCCTATCCCGCCGGAGTCCCGCCCACGCCGTCGCCGGCGGGGACTCCGAAGAGGATGTTCAAGTGGCCGTTCCCACCTCCGTCTCCGGCGAAACCGATCATGTCGGCGCTTCTGAGACGGAAGGGGAACACCACCGCCCCGGCGCCGGGGCCCGGCACCGGCACCGGGACGATTCCGGAAGATGACAGGGAGGCCGGGGAGAGGGCGTTGGA
Source organism: Deinandra increscens subsp. villosa (assembly GCA_039602395.1). Taxonomy (NCBI): domain Eukaryota; kingdom Viridiplantae; phylum Streptophyta; class Magnoliopsida; order Asterales; family Asteraceae; genus Deinandra; species Deinandra increscens. Next base: position 9,565,611 of record JBCNJP010000018.1, on the reverse strand, counting down.
CAAGAGTTTCGGGTACCAGAAGAATTTCGGGTCGAAATATGAGCTGGGGAAGGAGGTGGGGAGAGGGCATTTTGGGCATACTTGTTGGGCGAAATGTAAAAAGGGTGTTTTGAAGAACCAAGCTGTTGCTGTTAAAATCATTTCCAAATCAAAGGTGAGTTTTTTTTTTTTTTTTTTTTTTTTCATAATCTTGAAATGATTTGTGGTGGAATGATTTGTAATGAAATGTTGGTGTGTTTTGATCTGATTGTGCAGATGACAACTGCGATATCGATCGAAGATGTGCGGAGGGAGGTGAAGTTGTTGAAGAGTTTATCTGGTCATCAACACATGGTCCAGTTTCATGATGCTTTTGAAGATGATCAGAATGTGTACATAGTTATGGAGTATGCATTCTTTCATTAATCATTAATAATGCAATTGCAATTGCTTTAGTTTTTATGAACTTTTGATGTGAACTGATTTGTACTGTTTTGACAGACTCTGTGAAGGCGGAGAACTTCTCGACCGCATTTTAGCAAGGTGACAATCAAATACCATACTTTTATCACGTTTGTTATTGAACATGCTATTTGTTTTCTGAATTATAGTGTTTGTTCTTTTCTTATTGAAGAGGTGGAAGATACACAGAAAATGATGCAAAATCGATTGTTATTCAGATTTTGAGTGTAGCTTCTTTTTGTCATCTTCAAGGTGTCGTGCACCGCGATCTAAAACCTGAGGTAGATCATAGATGTAGTTTTATGATTGTTTTCAATTTATCGCGAGTTTGTTTGCTTGTTTTGTGTATAGATAGTTTAATGATAGTGGATAGCTACTAACATAGATCTTAATCTGGTGACCTGTTTTTTGGGCAGAACTTTCTTTTCAGCACGCGACAAGAAGATTCTCCGTTGAAGGTTATAGATTTTGGTTTATCGGATTTTACAAGACCAGGCAAGTATTGCATGACTTTTAACTGTTTCTATATAGAAATTTGGTTATAACCTTCTAGTGATCTTGTGTTGTGGCTTCATTGTTAGAAATAGGATTAACTCTGACATTTTTAAAAGATTGATATAGAAATTTAGGAGATAAGGTCACACCGCTGTTTTGGCAATGTCATAAATTACACGGTTGGATATTGAAGTCGGCTTCTTTATTATGTCTCAATTGGGAGATGCGTGTTTTTCAAGTTTGAAATTCATATGCGGAAACCCTGCTTTCAGTGAACAATAAAATAAAGAAACATACAAGGGGTGGCATAGTGGTAAGCATGAGGGCCCAGGTTTGAATCTAGTTTCCACTGGTTTTTGGCCTTAACCCTTTGAAGGCCACCGACCCAGCATAATCTGTAGTTTACTATGTCCCGCAAGGTATTGGTGGGGCCCATGAGTTTTCCTTAGGGTTCTCATTATCACGAAATAAAAAAAATATATAGAAACAAATAAAATATGATTTACATAATTTTGCTAATTACTAGTTTTGTTAATCATTTTCATATATGTATTTATAAACCAATCTGAAAGCATTTGCCAATTATAGATATAAAAATGATGAGTTCTGTGCATATGCAGATCAAAGGTTGAATGATATTGTTGGCAGTGCATACTATGTCGCACCCGAAGTACTCCATAGATCATATAATGTGGAGGCTGACATTTGGAGCATTGGTGTTATAACTTATATATTATTATGTGGAAGCCGGCCCTTTTTTGCTCGAACTGAATCCGGAATCTTCCGTTCTGTGTTAAGAGCTGATCCTAATCTTAACGACTCGCCTTGGCCTTCTGTAACGCCAGAAGCCAAAGATTTTGTCAAAAGACTTCTTAATAAGGATCATAGGAAAAGAATGACTGCTTCCCAAGCCTTGAGTATGATGTTTATTATTTAAATATATATATTTTTTACAAAAAAGCATGATGGGAACTATTAGGTCTTATAATGTTTTAAAAATGGTAATTGACTGTTTGTGCAGCTCACCCATGGTTAAGAGACGAGGACCGTGCAATCCCTTTAGACATTTTGATCTACAAATTAGTCAAATCATATCTTCGGGCCTCGCCTTTGAAGCGTGCCGCACTTAAGGTATGTTTATATGCCGATAGGTAGTCGAGTTATTAAGATTGTTTACATTTTTGCGTTTTGAAACTGATCTTTTGAATAAATTATAATGTTTGGATAAATAGATTTTGCTTCTAATTTCATGATTATTAAGGTGTTAAATAATTAATCTCATACAAGGTGCAACAAAACTGATTATCTTAGGGGTCAAAGTAATATTGCCAATATACCCTTTCTTTTAACCTAATTTCAGAGGCTTTTACTCCCATTTCATTTGATGTTTATCAATTGTTTTCAGGAAAAAGAAACTATACTATTTTAGTTATTATTTATTAATATCATTAAAACATTAGATAGTGTTAACCTCTCAAACATATGTTTACCTTATTATCACAATTCTATATACACACTCTTTACTCTTGTACAAGTGTACATCTCCATTTTTTATAGTTGATTATATAATTCTGATTATTTAACATCACATAATGACTTTCAAAATACACATCTAAACACCCTGTTAGTTTAATGCTATAATTTTACGTTTTCTTATTGATGTTTCAAGGCTCTCTCGAAAGCTTTGACTGAAGACGAGCTCATTTACTTACGGGCTCAGTTTAGTCTCTTGGAACCAAAAGACGGATGTGTTTCTCTAGACAATTTTAGAACGGTTAGTTTGATAAAATCTTTCCTTCCGTTTCATAAAATTAGACATAAAGATTCATATCTCAGCGAGAAGAAGTGTGCAGGCTCTTGTGAAACATTCTACGGCTGCCATGAAAGAATCAAGGGTCCTTGATATCTTGGATTCAGTAAGAAATATAGCTCTTGATGTTACAAGTTTTATGTTTTCTTGTTTGACTTTGACTTTGACTTTGACTGATGGTTGGTTTGTTATGATTGAAGATGAAGCCGCTTACTTATGTTCGAATGACATTTGAAGAGTTTTGTGCTGCTACAATTAGCCCACATCAACTTGAAGCTCTTGAAGGATGGGAAATCATTGCGAGTACAGCTTTTGAATATTTTGAACTAGAAGGAAATCGAGTCATTTCAGTTGATGCATTAGCACAGGTACTTCTTAACTTGTGGCAGAATCGGTGGGTTACAAAAATTATATGATTTAGGTAATAATAAAAACAGTTTTCTTTCATCCGAAAACGAATGTTTTTAATTAATAATATGCATGTCAATTGTGATTACAAAAATTATATGATTTAGGTAATTGTCTAACTTTTTTAATAGAATGATGTAGGATTTTTATGCATCAAAAACACATGTTGGGACACTTTCGCCCCCGTTAGGCATTTTTGATCATTTCCTTCTAAATTCACCCGTTTGACCCGTTAAACAAACCAAAGCGACCCATTCATAAGTAAACATGTCGAAATTGGCCTATGTTCATCTCACCCTAGTTTCAGTTGTCTTTTCATTGTTTACCACATTTTAAATATCATTAAAACCGAAACCAGGAAATGAATGTGGGGCCATCGGCACACTCGATACTCAAGGATTGGATAAGAGGTACAGATGGAAAGCTAAACTTCCTTGGATACGCCAAACTTTTGCATGGTTTGACGATTCGTAGCTCGAACACAAGGCATCATCATTAAGACTAAATAGGTGATTATTGTTTGTTTATTATATTAATTGTTTTCTGATGCACAAACAAAAAAGATGGGGCGTTGCGATATGCCCATGAGATGACTGATCATAGCATGTTGGTTACTTTTGTGATTTTGGTACAATCTATGTATTGTGAACCGCTGTTTAAAGCAACTGTAATTCTGTAAAGGTCACTTTATTTTTTTTTCATCTTTGCTCTTTAACTTGATATTGTTTCATGTTATCTTTATTAGAAGGATAACAAAAGGATAAATACAGATTAGGATTTGGCATTTGTACTGCAGTCTTGATCTTTATGAATCATTTTGGCTGGTATGGTATAAGACATTGTGGTTATCTACACAAGATTGGCTTTATATATAAACCAAATTTTGCAGGCATAGGCAAATCATTGTATTTTTTTAAGGTGACATGTGTAGTCATCTTATATTTCTTACAAATTGGATTTTAATATTCCGAACTATGACCCATTGGTCGTTAATAATTCAAACTATCAGTTTGGTTGATAACACTTTTAGCTTTTATTTTTGTTATCAATAGTAATCCAAGTAGCATAATTACCATGTAGTTACACTTGATTTTCGGTTCTTAATGATAATTCTAAAGAAAATGAGAATCATAAAAGCAAAAACTAATGTACATCAAGTGTAAATGTGTGATTATTACGTTACTTGTTAATGATTGAATTGATAGTATGAAAACTACTTGAGATAAAACTTTACGAACACTTTATACATCTAATTTTGATTGATGCATAGAAATACTTCTTAGCAGTTCCAATATTAGTTTAAACTGATCCAGAAAACTAACTTGCACCAGACAATTCAACTTTCTTCAAAATGACCACCAGCTAAATCCAACGCTTGTAAGCCAATAAAAAAGAATGTCTTGCATTTCCTGTGTGATTTCTAGCTGCACTGTTTTCATTAGTCAAATTCAAGAAGGCAACTCTCCAAAATACAATCAGATACTTCAACATACTAGGATAAAGAACAAATAAACAAACTACCCTAGTATACTAAGCTGCAATTTATCTGCCCCGCTACCACTAATTAAAACTGCATTGACTTGACCTTGACTTGACTGGGTCAATTAAAATGGCTTTGACTTGACCTTGACTTGACTTGGTCTTAGGGTAGGAATGAGGTTTGAATTATTTGACCTAGCTCCCCTAACCCATTCGGGTTCGTATCAATACATCTCGTTTTGAAACACGACTTGTGCTCAAGACGAGATGAAGTCATTCGGGTCAGAATGTGTTGGCCAGTGTCATAAATCCAGTAGTATGTCATATTAGATAGTGTCGGGCCCATTTTTTTCATGGGTGTCAGGAATTTTTGATGTTTGAATATTCACAACATAATTTTGAGTTTTTTTTTTCCATTCGAGTCTGGTCGGATTAAAAGTACCAAATCAATTGAATAAAACATAATCAATATACATAACATAAGTAAAATATACTTACCATTTTTATCTTTGAAAACGATCTATTATATCAATTAGACTAACATTATTTTGCAATTATTTTATACTATAAACAAAATACTCATCTTAAGGTGAATAAGATTCCGAGTACACATACTCATCTTATTTGGTCAGGACTTCAACCCCAATCAGTAGTTGTGGTATGTGGCATCCATGTGGAAGAACAATCCGTAATGTGTGTGTGTTAGGGATGTTCATTAGCAGAGCCGAGCCGAGCTAGGGCTGGCTTGGGCTCGGCTCAAATTCTAAACAAAGCTGAAATTTTGAGCTCGGCTCAGCTTGGGTTTGGCTCGTTTTAAAATGAAATCTTAGACAAAACATTATAGTAAAATGATTTGACGCATGAAATTTTAAGCAACACATACACGACACTAGTCCGTAGTAGGTCCAACAAGTACAAATACACCACACATCAAGTCCAACAAGGTAAACAACTACAAGATAAATGTTGATGAAGTCCAACAAAATACAAAATACTTCCATTTCATATCATTTTGGGGTTAAAAACCTATTTAGTAAATAATAGTTAAAGCAACAGTGAATTTCTTATGAGTTCACTCAATGATGATGATTTGATAAGAAAAGCTTTGATGGTGATTGAATGAACTGAACATACCTCGATGGTGGTAGGCGGAGCCAGTGGTAGGCTGTGTGGCGGTGCCTGCAACTTGCGATTTGAGCCGGTAGTAGGTAGTCGGAGTCTCGGAGAAGTAGCTGGATGGTTTTGAAAGCGACGATTGAACAGTGGCGATGGTTTAGAGACGTAAACTGATATATACTTAGGGTTTAGGTATTTAGGGTCAAAAGCATGGGGTTTTGTTTTTGTTTGGGCTCTATGTAAATTGGCTTATATATATCTAAATATTATATATAAAATAAAAATTAAGGTAAATTAAATCGAGCCATCGAGTGAGCTAACGAGCCAAAACCGAGCGAGCTACAAGCCTAGCTACCCTTGGCTCGTGCTCGGCTCATTTACAAACGGAGCCGGCTCAGCTTGGCTTGGTTACAAACCGAGCCACCTTCGAGCGAGCTTCGAGCCACGAGCTTTTTGAATAGCCCTAGTGTGTGTGTGTGTGTGTTGGGAGAGGGGGGGGGGGGGTGGTGGGTTAAATTTGATAAAAAAAAAAAGCAACACTAGCTTGTGAAAAAATTCATAATACATTGGAATGTTGAGGGAGACTTGGGGAGCAAATCTGGGTGATGACATTTGTTAGCATCATTATCTACACAAGAAATCAAGGATGTTGAGGAGTCCTTGGGGAGCAGATCTGGATTATTGTGCATATTTGTTTCACTATTTAGACAGAGAGGACTGGCGATAAGCATGGGATCCCATTGTGCAGGGAACTTGTGGATTAAATTGGTGCCTACTAGTGAAGAAGTGGAAGTGGGCCAGGAGGGGGAAATACGACTCTTGTAGGTGGTGGTTCGGTTGATATTAGGCAAAAGGGGTTGGGCTAATGTATTATTTTGTTTTGGCCCATGTGTAACTTTGCAAAGATGGTAAGCTTTTGATGGGCTGTATTGGAAGAAATACAAGGGGCATAAGGTGAGTTTATGGCTGGAAGTGAAGGATGACATACAGCTGAGCTGAAGAATAACATTGGATATCCAACGGTTATTTTCTTTGTTTCTTTTCTATGTTTGGGTATGGCTGTGGATGTATACTTTTAGATCGAGGTTCTTATTATTATTTATTTTTATTATTATTATTATTATTTTTTTTTGAGTTTTTTTAATGAAGAATAACATTAGATATCCAACGGTTGTTTTTTAGCGTCTCGCATGTTGGTTTCTTTTTAACAAGATGTTGCGATCCGCGCTTCGCGGTGGATCAATCGGATGAACTTTTTTGAAAGCCCAGGTTAAAATCTATTATATTAAGCCTGTATGGCTTTAATTCTA
>JBCNJP010000018.1:9513552-9553552 GCA_039602395.1 Deinandra increscens subsp. villosa | reverse complement strand
AACTAAGAACTATAGATAAATACAAAAGAGATGCCTGTAAATTTGTAAGAGGTTTTATGGTTGCTGATTTGAACTGCTATAGATTCGGGTCAAGAGGAGATGGTCTCACGGATACCCCTAATCAGTTGGTTAAATGGGTCATTTGGCAGCAACCATGCACATCCAAAATCGTGATTTGCTAGCCAGAGAATCGAATTAGGGAGAAAGGAAGAGGATTCATAACTGTCGTAATGCTCATTAACGACTAATCACCGGTATTTCAACTAACCCAAGTTTGTTAGCTGACACTTATAATTTCACCCGTAAACTTCTATTTATTACAATAATAGTCCCCTGACTATTTATCTGCTAACAATACCCTCCCCATATACAAAATCCTTGACCTCAAGGATTAACAAGGAACTGAAAGCCAGGAAACCGCAACTGAAACTCATCCTTGTACTCCTAAGTGCCATCAGAAAGATGTGACCCATGCTAATGAACCAGTACCTGAACATCAGCATGACTGCGATGTCGAACACCCGATGATCCAATATAGCTCGCGGCTGCAAGGAGAAATGAGGAGCGTGTGGAATAGGTACAACTTGTTGAGGAGGACCTTGAGCTTGCTTTAGTAACGAGACATGGAATGTGGGATGAATGTGCCTATCGGGTGGCAAGTGTAAACAATAAGCAACTGACCCAACTCGTTGTAAAACCAAAAATGGCCCATAATATTTAGCAGACAATTGATTATACTTCAGGGAACACGTATTTTGCTGCATATACGGCTGCAACTTCAAATAGACCCAAGAACCTTCAGTGAACGCTCTTTCAGATCGATGCTTATCGGCTATTTTCTTCATTCTATTCTGTGCAACCTCTAGTGCCTGTTTCAACACTTAAACAATTGATTCTCTATCAGTCATTAACTCATCAACATCTGCCATAATGGAATCTCGGGGAAAATAAGGAATATGTAAGGGAGGTGGATACCCATACAATGCCTCAAAAGGAGTAGTACATATAGCAGTGTGGTAATTAGTATTGTACCACCACTCAACACTTAGCCCAAGAAGTGGGTTTCTCAAACATCATACTCCTAAGATAAGCTTCCACACACCTGTTGACCACCTCTGTTTGACCATCCGATTGAGGATGGTAAGCAGTAGATAAAGCCAATGTGACCCCTTGAAGTCTAGTATATTCTTTCTAGAAAGCACTAAGGAAAATAGAATCCTTGTTAGATACAATGGTGGAAGGCCAACCATGCAATTTATACACATTATCAATGAAGGCTTGAGCCACATGAGTGGATGTATAAGGATGAGACAAGGGAATGAAGTGTGCATACTTAGTAAGTCTGTCCACTAGCACAAATGTAACCTCCTTACCCATAAACTTAGGCAATCCAGTAACAAAATCCATACTGATATCAGAAAACACAAATGTAGGCAGTGGTAAAGGATGCAACAACCCTGGACTAGCCACAATTTCTGAACTAGTTCTTTGGCACACCACACAGGTTCTCACAAATGATCTGATGTCTTTAGTCTAACCCTTCCAATAAAACATACTCTTAACCCTATGATGAGTTGCATGAACTCCAGAGTGACCACCCAAGGCTGATTCATGACACAAAGAAATAATATAAGTCCTGAAAGACTTATCTTGACCAACAACCACCTTATGCTTCTTCTTCAAATAACCATCTTCCCAAAGATAGTTAGGTACTTGGATTCCTTGTTATAGTTGAGAAAGTAGTTGCTTCAAAGATAAATCATGGTCCCAACTCTGCTTAATTCTTTGGAACAACATAGGTTCAAAAGAGGAAATAGCCATAGCAAAAACTAAGGTACACTGAACCCTTGATAATGCATTTGTTGCATGATTCTCCACACCTTTTTATTTTGATTTTCTTAGTTATAGCTCATGAGCTTAACCAACCAAGAATGTTGTAATGGTGTAGTCATGTAACATCCCAAAACCCGTTATGATTTATATATGATTTATACCAAGGTACATGGGGTTATTTGGTGAAGTATGTTTTTTTAAATGATGACTAGTATAAATTAATCAATGTTTTTATTTGTGACATCCGAGAATTCCAAGGTTAACTTCCGTTAGACAATCTCCGTCAGTTACATTATAAGTGTTAACTTAGTAACTAATGCTTAACTAGGCCGAATACGTCCACGACCTTTGGTTGATCACCGAACCCGTCCATATGTGTTATGTGTTTATTTATTTATTGTCATTATGTGCAATGTGATTTAAACGCATGATTTAGTATTGATAATAGAATGTTAATTGACCCCTTTTGGTTTCCAGCGAAACTACCGGGCGAAACTGTAGATTCGCTCGGTAGCCGGCTAAGCTGTTTGATTTACAAGTGCTCGGAGCCAGTTTCGCTTGGCCAGCGAAACTGCCAGCGAAACTAGCCTCTGATATATATATTTTATAAAACCCTAGTTATTTCCCATTTGCATCATTTCACACAAAACACACACCACTCTCCATCTGCTCTCTCGAGATTTCTGGCCATCCGAGGAAAACCACCAAGGAACCATCATCTCATCTCATCCATTCGGACCCTAGATCGAATCGTGAGTCCCAAAACTATTCTTCATGCATTTTTATGTGTTTTACCTTAAAGCATGCTTAGATCTTCATAGAATCAATTGATCTTCTGATATGATGCTTAGGAATGCTAGATCTATTATAAAGTTTGCAACTTTACGTGTAAAATCATACCATAATGAAGATTCATGCTAGTTAGGTCATTTTAGGTTTAAAATGTGTTTTTGGTGATTTGATGATGAAAATCCATGTTTAAAGTGTTAAAACTTACTGTTTAATGTTGGTAAATGATTATGCATGATAAATATTGAATCACATGAAGTATGGAAGCTGTTAGATTGATTTTTAGGCTGATTTGTGGGTTTTTCGCGACCAGCGAAACTGAGCTGTTCTCTGGGCGAAACTATACAGCGAAACTGTATAGATATTCATCCAGCGATACTATGTAGCGAAACTATAGTGTCGCCCGCGAAACTAAGTAAGACCTGCTCGAACGAAACTACCGAGCGAACCAACCTGAACGAAAGTTCAAACCAGTTTCGAGCAAATCTATGCTAGCGAAACTGTGTCAGCAGTCTCGAGCGAAACTAGCTAGCGAAACTGTGTCATCGGGTATTCCCTAGCGAAAGTGCTGCCCGTGCACACAGCGAAACTGTGTAGCGACACTGGTTAGCGAAACTGAGACCAAACCAAAACCCAAACTTGTGCAACTTGTTTGAATGTTATGCTATGACTTACTTGATTGTGCAATAATGAAACATGCCTTGATTTCTGAATTATGTGAACCCTTGTTATGATCAACCATCGGTGTCGTGTGTCGATATGTCGTGTCATAGTTCCAACGTGCTATGTTATGGGCCATAGTGACGTAAGTTAAAGATTAGACACAAAACTAATACTTAAGACCTAAACGTGTTCTTAGGTCTTCGTTAGCAATCATAATTGGATTAATTGAAGTGTAAGCTGAGCAACCTAAGGTGAGTTTCACTAACCCTTTAATTGTGAGCCCGTTTGGGTCACAACGAATATACTTAACGGAAAACAACGCTGACATTTTGAGGTATCGCCAAATGGGGTATCTGTTATGGAAGTTGGAGTGTTTTATGGGAACACTTGCAACTGTCCACCCTCGGGGTTTCAAATGAAATCCGGAACAACCATTTTGGACACTTAAACTCTTTTAGGATTTCAAATGAAATCCAGAACAAACGATTTTAATATGACTAGTGTAGGTTAAAGTCTAAACCAAATGATATCACATGATTTCTAAGGATGCCTTAAAACTTAAAAGTCCTCAACAATTTAGTACCATTAATTTGTGAAGCGAGGGGATGTTGGGTAGATCTACTGAGGGTTGACAACCCTGCTCCGCGGTACACAAATGTGTAGCCAACCGGTTGGAGGCCGAACGGAGTTCAATATCAGCCTATTTTAGTTGTGGGTCCCATGAGGAACACAACTGGAGGCACAAACCATCGGCAAATGCCGAACTCTGTTACGTCAGCTTTGGTACGAACTTCCTTAGTGCATGGAAACCGGATTAGCTACCCGCGATATCGGTTGACCGCTTTAATCTTTACTTAACTAGTGCATATTCGATAATTCAACACTTGGCAACTGTTTTGCAAAACTATTACTTATTTATATGTTGATACATACGCTTATGAGACCGGGCCGCTGCATGACATGCCCACTGTGAACTCACCAACCGTTAGGTTGACACTTGTGTGGTTTTCACTTTTGCAGATCGCTGAGGAGTATCGACTGGAGGTTGGCATGGCACCGAAGTTTACTTGTTTTAATTGAACTTAAATTTGGGAATTGAATAACAATTTATGTTTTGTAATTAAAGCACGTGGTTAGTGCTAAGATACTCATGTTTTATTTCCGCTGCGAACTTTTAAACTGTTTTATTATGAATGCTTGGACTTTACTCCGATTCGTTTAGTATTTGTAACTAATGGTTGTGGTCCTGGTTTGCTCGCACCCCTTAACGGTATAAACTCCGTTAGTGGTTAATTGGGGGTGTGACATTATTAGTTACTAAAGTATAAGTAACTAGTAGTTATGTCATGGAAAATAATGGTGATGTGGGTAAAATAAAAGTTAGTGGTCCAAGATTGACAAAATGCCATTTTAAACGGGGGCAGTATGAAAATTATTGATTAAAATAGAATTGGGGGTTTTCTCCTTGAGAAAATACGCAGATGCGTATGGAGAGGAAGGGAGAGGCTAGGTTATGGTGAGAAACTCTAGAATCAAGCTTGTTGAGATGGATATGAAGATGGGAGTTCGAATTTTTTGGTTAGAAGGAGGCCATGGAACACGAAATCCTCCATAAGCTCCATATTCTTCATCAAGTAAGTTACTATCTATGTGTTTGGTAGTTGTGAACTTCTCAATCTTGATGATTAAACTTCAGATAGTAGTTATTTGTGTTAGATATACGCAAATGATGGATGGATTTATGTTTTATGTGGCATTTTAATGACTTAATTGGAGGTTGTGGTGTGGGTAACCCACCTACATAAATATTGAAACTTAGGATGAATGCATGAATTGGTTTGGTTAAATTTAACCCATGTATGCTTGCATATGTGGTGGAGATTGTTAATCTAGCATAAGTTTTGAATTTGAGATTCTAGTATGTAAAGATGGGGTAATATAAAATGTGGATGATTAATGTGATAAATTAGGCATTTTCATGCACACCAAGTGTTTGTGAAAATGCCTAAGTGAGTTGTTGAGCTAGAAAATAGGTGGTTTTGACTACATTGTTAGGTGGGGTGATACTTGACTATTAGGGTGTTGGTAATACCTTTACCACACTTTTTATTTGCCACACTTTTTTTCTGCCATCTCAGCGCCACATCATCTTACCAAACTTTTCATATGTTTCTATGTAATGGTCACACTTTACTTTTTCAACCCTACATTTTAATTTTTTTGTTATTGTTATCAAATAGAATAAATCAAATATAAAGTATATTGTCTTAAAGAAATTAATATAACATAATTGGATTATATTCAAAAAAATAAATAAATGAATAAATAATGTAAACGAGTTACAACTTCCAATGTCAAGCTGTCATCCATCCATCAAAGAAAGTCTATCTAATATTAAAATAAAGTAATAACAAATAAAAATTATTTCTAGCTCTTGTTCTTCGCATATCACAACAGAAACCCTCTTCTGTGAAAGCTTTCCGGCCAATCTTTTTCTATAAATTTCACGGAAAAATGAGAGGTGGAGAAAAAGGAGGAGAGAGATAGAGAGAGGAGAAGAGAGGTCAAATGCGGCAACCAAGCACCGCAGCAGGTCTCAAAAACGCGGCGTAACACCGTAGGTAGCGCTGTTGCCGCAGTCACCGCACTCCAACTCATCACCACCGCATGTAGCGGCATGTGCATTACACACACCCTTATGGTTGGTTATATAATTAATTTCCAATCTAAATGATGAAGCAAAATTATAGGTGAACGTGGTGGAAGCTCAAGCCATCAAGGAATGCCAAAATGGAAGACTTGAGGTAACGTTTAAGAGTGTTTAATTTTGTTACAAAGTATGCAAATGGGATAGTGGTTTTCTAGCATGGAAAACAATCCAATATAGACAAGAAGTAAACGATGAACCGATTGATTATGCTAAAAAATGATGAAATGAGGTCGGATAGTTATGACCCGTTTGGGTTAAGAATGTTAAACGAAGAATGTTATGTGATTACAACCCGTTTGGGTAAGAATGCATAAATGAAGTATGTAGTATGTGAATATGTGTAAGTTGACCCGTTTGGGTTAAGAGAGCATAAATGAAATATGTTGTGTGCATATATGTATAATACGACCCGTTTGGGTAAGAATGCATAAATGAATTATGTAGTATGTGAATATGTGTAAGTTGACCCATTTGGGTTAAGAGAGCATAAATGAAATATGTTGTGTGCAAATATGTATAATACGACCCGTTTGGGTAAGAATGCATAAATGAAGTATGTAGTATGTGAATATGTGTAAGTTTACCCGTTTTGGTTAAGAGAGCATAAATGAAATATGTTGTGTGCAAGTATGTATAATATGACCCGTTTGGGTAAGAATGCATAAATGAAGTATGTAGTATATGAATATGTGTAATTAATCCGTTTGGGTTAAGAGTGCATAAGTGAAGTATGTTGTGTGCAAATATTTATAATATGACCCGTAGGGGTAAAGACTGTAAAGAATGACCCGGTTGGGTAGAATTATAGTGAATGACCTGTTTGGGTAAGATTGTAATGAATGACTCGTTTGGGTAAAGATTGTAAAGAATGATCCGGTTGGGTAGAATTATAGTGAATGACCCGTTTGGGTAAGATGGTTAAAATGACCCGTTTGGGTAAGATGGTTAAAATGACCCGTTTGGGTAAGATGGTTAAAATGACTTGTTTGGGTAAGATGGTATTGTAATGAATGACCAGTTTGGGTAAAGATTGTAAAGAATGACCCGGTTGAGTAGAATTATAGTGAATGACCCGTTTGGGTAAGATGGTTAAAATGACCCGTTTGGATAAGATGGTTAAAATGACCCGTTTGGGTAAGATGGTTAAAAATGACCCATTTGGGTAAGATGGTTAAAATGATCTGTTTGGGTAAGATGGTATTGTAATGAATGACCCGTTTGGGTAAAGATTGTAAAGAATGACCCGGTTGGGTAGAATTTCAATGAATGACCCGTTTGGGTAAGATGGTTAAAATGACCCGTTTGGGTAAGATGGTTAAAATGACCCGTTTGGGTAAGATGGTTAAAATGATCTGTTTGGATAAGATGGTATTGTAATGAATGACCCGTTTGGGTAAAGATTGTAAAGAATGACCCGGTTGGGTAGAATTATAGTGAATGACCCGTTTGGGTAAGATGGTTAAAATTACCCGTTTGGGTAAAATGGTTAAAATGACCTGTTTGGGTAAGATGGTGAAAATGACCCGTTTAGGTAAGATGGTTAAAATAATCCGTTTAGGTATGTTGGTTAAAATGACCCGTTTGGGTAAGATGGTTAATATAACCCCTTTGGGTAAGATGGTTTAAATGAGCCGTTTTGGGTAAGAACGAATAACCCCAAAGTGTGTTTAAGCAAAGTATGTATCATGACCCATTTGGAATAAGTTGAAATAGAAAGATATGTTAGATGTTGGATACGACACCAAGGGTGTTTATGCAAAGTGTGTATCATGATCCGTAGGGTTAAGTCAAATAGAATGTTGTTGTTAAATGTTAACAAGTGCAGAATATCAAGTGTGAAACCTTCGGGTAAGTAGAGGATTATGATCATTCATAGCCCAAGAAGCGCCTTCGGGTGAAAGTGTGCCCTTTGACATGAGACATTTATGTCAATGGAAAGATGTTAAATGTTTAAGATGATGCTAGAAATTAAAGCAGTGATTATTGTGGATTATGTGCTTGTTTCTTGTCTTCCTTGATCATCGTACCTTTAGTTGTGTAAAGGTAGACTCAAATGCTATTAAAGCAGGCATGAGGTGTGGAATGATCATAGTTGACTACTCGGTATGTTGGGTAGTTAACGGGTCGATAGGTTGGGAGTAACATTATGATAATTTTTAACTTGTTACTTGATGAGTTTAATGTTGGATGACATAGAAACCATGTGAAATTGTGTGTGATGATGCTTTGACTTAAGGGTGAAAAGTTATGTTTGAAAAACTACATTAAAAGCTGAAAACATGAAATTTTGGCTAAGTATGGGAAGACGGAAAGAATATCAAAACGGTCGTTTCAGAATTCTTCGCGGCCGTTTTGAGCGGCTATTTCTGGAAAGATTTTGGCTGGGCCCTGGAAATCACGCTCTAAGTGTATCTCTTGGAGCTGATCTCATGGGAAGCGATACGCCTAGTTCCCTCGCGTATCGCGAGGTACTAGGTGTAAACTGTCGCGATACGCGACACTCTAAAGAGGGTGAATTCTTGTTATTTGTTTAGCATACAATGTAATTGTGTATGTTTAATGATTATAGGCCATTATTTTGCTAATACGTTACTGGTGAATGATGGCAGGTAACAAGTAGGAAAGCATGCCGATGAAGAACCGAACACCAATGGGAATTTTGTGGAGACGCATGTCGTTTCTACTTTTGTTTAGCTTAGAACTGTATACTTTGATGTTTCATTCTAAAGACGAATAACAAACAAACTAAGTGGGTGTTAAAGGTTATTTTGGTCAAGTATGGACCCATTTATAAAGAAATTTTCTGGGTTATCTTTTATAAACTTAAACCTACATAAAGAGGTGGTGGGGTGTCACAAGTCACTTTTTGTTCCATGAGATACTTAAGGCCCTTTTGATCAGTTATGATAATAAACTTGCTCATGATCAGGTAGTAATGCCACTGTTTGATGGCAAACAAAATAACTAATAATTCTTTCTCATAAACTGATAAGGTTTGCTGCTTGGGAGAGAAAGCCTAGCTAATGAAAGCTAATGGATGTTGGGACTGCATTAAGACAACACCAATGCCCAAGGATGAAACATCAGTTTCTACCACAAATGTATCTTTCAAATTGGGAGGAGCTAAGACAGGGCTATGATTTAGAGCATGCTTTAACTGATCAAAAGCAGTTTGAGCATTGGGTGACCAACACCATCCTTCCTTCTTCAATAGATCAGTCAAATGTTTGGCAATGACCCCAAATGATCTAATGAACCTCCTATAATATCCAGCAATGCCCAAATATCTTCTTAATTGTTTCAGATTCATAGGAACAAGCCAATGTACAATAGCCTCAATTTTTGCAGGATCAATAGAGACTCTATGCTTAGTAATGACATGGCCCAAGTATTCCACCTTATCAGTACCAAAAATGCACTTAGATTTCTTAGCATACAATTGACTGCCCCTCAAAGTTTCCAATCCCAACTGCAAATGATCACAATGCTGCTGCAAATCAACACTGTAAACTAAGATATCATCAAAAAGCACAAGGACAAATTTCCTTAAAATTTTTTGAATGTGTGATTCATAAGAGACCGGAAAGTGGCTGTGGCATTGGTCAAGCCAAAATGCATCACTATAAATTCAAATAACCCTTTATGGGTTCTAAAAGCAGTCTTATGAATATCACTAGGTTGCATCCTTATTTGATGGTACCCTTATCTTAAATCCAACTTAGAGAACATAGTAACTCCACTCAATTTTTCCAATAACTCATCAATCAAGGGAATAGGAAGGCTGTTTTAAACAGTAGCATCATTCAGTTGCTTATAGTCAATACACATACGCCATGTACCATCTTTTTATTTACCAACACTACAGGAGCAGCAAATGAACTCTTACTATTCTTTATAACACCAGCTTCTAAGAGTTCCTGAGTGATTTTCTCTATCACATCCTTTTGTAGCCCTTAATATCTATAAGGCTTCAAATTAATTGATTTACTTTCATATTTGAAGACAATTTGGTGATCATATTCCCTAACAGGTGGTAAAGAAGTAGGTTTCATAAACACATCCTCATACTTGTCCAAAAGTATCACCAATTGCCCATTAGGATCAGCCCCCACAGACTCAGAAAAGACCTCAACATCAGAATAAGTAATATGAAGTTATAAACTAAACATTTGAGATTGAACCACTTTACCAAGGGACTGTAACAGTGCTTTCATTTTATCATTAGAACACCAAGATACTGAGTTAGTGTCTACTCTTTTAAGTGTCTTTCTTCCGGTATAACTATTCTTCCGTCTGATCAGCTGCATCCGGTTGAATACAAAGCTTTTGATTCATTCTCTATTCAACTGGAACTCTATACTTCAGCCGCAATTTCACTTCCGTTTGAAATTTAGCTTGATCTTCAACACTTTTGGATTTCAACCGGAACTCGAGGTTGATTTTATCCTTACAATTTCTCTGCATGTGAAGTTGGAAACAATTGTAGAAGAAACTATTTAATAGGAGACCATATACGCCACGTTAAGGCCTCCTCGTTACGTATGTGGTGATCTTCGTACCGAGATTCGTCGTACATCAGCAATCACTTCGTCACGAGAGGTAGTAGGTTGGAAAAAATGAAACATGTCCATGACGGTTAGGCCTCCGTGTGGCGCTGCCGTCATTCATGTCAGTGCGGTCAGGAAATGTCTCTGGTGTCAGTACCAGAAACACAGAAGCCGTGTCAGTTAGGGCTGAATGTGGCGTTTAGGGTTTATAATTACTTCATTAATCGGTGATACCACCCATAAACGCCACGATTGGGCATCCCCGTGGCGGTTAGGGTAGGTGTATGGAGAAAAGTTTCGGGTGCCTGTAGAATGGGGCTTACTTTATCTAAGCATACAATCCTGTATTACTATTCCCTATTTGATGACTTATTGAAGTTGTGTTGTACTCTTCTTGTTGTTCTGATTAAGTTTTATATAGTATTTAATCTGTCTATGTAATGTAGTCTTCTTTACTATATCAGTTTCTATCTTTCTCTACCTAGCTACATATATACGGAAAATGTTAAACTTCTTACCAAACACTTATCGTTTTCTTTTATCAGTGACTCATAAGACTGATGATATGAAATTAAAAGCTGATGTGAACTACGATCTTAAGGATGGAAAAGTTGGGGGTGAAGCTAAAGCCCAAACTGACAAAGTATCAGCAAAATGTAAGCTAAATATATGTTTAATTACTTTGTTAATTTTATATCTTTATGCATTTTAATTCACTGATATACATACATATCTAACAACAACTTTCGTCAAACAAGGAACCGGGCTTTGAAGTGGAAAATGATTCTTGGAAATGATCTTCAAATAGAGGACGAAGCGTTGGATCTCGTTCGAGGTTGTAGGTACGTTATCCGACCAAAAATCAAGGTCTTTGAAGACACATATGAGATGCACTACTTGATTCCGATTGGGAGTGTAGACCCTTGTGCTCTAAAGGTCTTCAAATTTGGAAGATACATGAAAGTTATAGGAAAGTCTGTGATCGAAGAAAACCCGGAAGTTTGGGGAAGCGGAGTTTGATCTCAGCCTTTCCTATCACTTTCATGCATCTTCCAAATCTGGAGACCTTTAGAGCACAAAGGTCTACACCTTCGAGCGTAATCAAGTAGTTCATCTCATCCGTGTCTTCAAAAACCTCGATTTTTGGTCGAATAGTGTACCTACAACCCCGAACGAGATCCGACGCTTCGTCCTTTCTTTGAAGATCGTTTCCAAGAATCATTTTCCACTTCAATGCCTGGTTCCTTGTTTTGACGAAAGTTGTTGTTGGATATGTACGTATATCAGTGAATTGAAATGCATAAAGATTTAAAATTAACAAAGTAATTAAACACATATTTAGCTTATATTTTACTGATACTTTGTCAGTTTGGGCTTCAGCTTCACCCCCAACTTTTCCATCCTTAAGATCGTAGTTCACATCAGCTTTTAATTTCGTATCATCAGTCTTATGAGTCACTGATAAAAGAAAACAATAAGTATTTTGTAAGAAATTCAACATTTTCCGTATATATGTAGCTAGGTAGAAAGAAATAGAATCTGAATATAGCAAAGAAGACTACATAGCTAGACATATTAAATATTAGATAAAACTGAATCAGAACAGCAAGAAAAGTACAACACAACTGCAATCCGTCATCAATTAGGGAATACTAATACAAGATTGTATGCTTAGATAAAGTAAATCAACAAAATCTAGAAAGGCTTAAAAATTGCAACTAAAACTGGAAGGAGTCTATAAAGCGCCTGTGACTTTATTTAATTAACTACTTCATCATACACATGAAGCTACACAATCAACAGAAGAGCACAAACAAGGGCTTTCATGTTTATTGCAGAAATTCACAAAGGACTTTAAATTTGTAGAAATAAAACATACTCACTATATTTGAACCATATCTTTCAATAATATAATTAATGAGAATTAGAACTAAAAGTGTTGATCTATAAATGATTTGAGTAACTGTGTGAATTATATAAACAAACATTGCTTGCAAAGATATCTCTAGTTTCCACAAAAATTTTCAGATCAATTAATTTTGAGCAAAGCTCAAATCAAAACACAACAAACAAAAGATACAAATAGAATTGAACACTTAGGGGTGAAGAACAGAAGATCATGAATGACTGAAAAAATTGTGTTTATATTACTGAAGCAAACTATCATTTTTCATGATAGCAATCATAAAAACATGATTCTACCGACTGCTATAGAGACTCAGGCTATTAAACGAAACCATCATTAGGCGGCAGGATTGCCTAATACCACATTACTAATTCATTATGCAGCAAAAACCTCAGAGAAACAATTCATAAAAGCCATATAAAATTTAACAATATTAAAAAAACTTGAACATATACGATGCAGCTACTTAAAATAGATCTCAAAGATACAGACTCAACAAAATGCCTAAATCTTACTAAACAAACCAGATATTCCCATAATTTAGAAAGCAACCTAGAATACTTGCCATAAATTAGAAATGTAAACAGGATAACCACATTCAAACTCCACAAGAGAAATAAAAAAAAAGGTAGAGAGAGATCGATAGAGTACTCTTGAAAATAGAAAAATAATAAGTATTTAATCGAAAGTTGGACACTTTCAGTATGGGTAGCTAGCTAGAGAGAGTCTTACCATAATTGTTGACTCATAGTGGTGTGATGTGTGGGAGGAATCTTTTTTCATTTCTCCAGGTGTCCATTTATATTGTCCAATCATGTTTTTACAAACATACACCATAATTTCATGCATGAGCTAAAAATTAGGAACGTACGGTCTAAATTCGCAAAGCGCCAAAATTTAAAACGCCTTATATATCTATCTATTTCTTTAGGCTAAACGTAATGGAGCGTTTTTTGGTTTCATAGCGCCCCATAGCGGTGCTATGACCGCCCCCGTGGCGCTATAGACCCAAAATCGGCCCAAAGCGTTGTCCGCAAAACGCCGGGGAAAGGAGGAATTCGAGATGGAAAGGGGGAGTTATGGGAGGTTATTCATTACACACTTTTCTCCATAACCCCGTTTTGCTGACTGGACGCCACGTGTCGTATAACCCCCTCAAGGGGGGTTATCCACTACATTAAGCCTTACAATCTGATTTAAAATATCTCACGTTACGTTCTTTACTTCAAAAAAAATCTAAAAGTATCTAACGGCTTCACAACTTCACACATTTATAACTACCATAAAAGAAAATAATGTCATCAAAAGAATAATAAAATACTTCTCAAATCGGATCTTCTTCTAATTTAAAAGTAGAGGAGATTCCACCACTAGTAGAGAAACAAGTTCGGAATTTTGATAACGAGAATTGGGCTCCACATGTTTTACACCTTTTTTATAGAGAAGATTCGTTGTTTTGTAAGGTTTCTTACATGGGTTCCTCCACACTTACGCGAGAATTTTGGGGCTCTCTTTTTGCGTTGCTTGAAAATCCTCGTATTGGGCCAAATGTATGTTATTTTTTCTTTTAAATTTAACACGTATTCAAATGGTTATCATTGTTCCTAAATATTTTTTTATATATTATAGCACGTCTCTACTTGGACATATCGACTAATGAGCTGGCGGTTACAAGAAATACTAACAACGAACGAATTACTTAAAGGTCCGAACCATTGGACGATTATGCCCGCCTATTTTTTCAAACTAATATCTGAAGGATCAAGCGATGCAAATGAATATTGCGATGGGACAAAGACTTATATCCCCCTTTGTGGCAGGTTGACACGGTAACACTTTTAAAAAAAAAATTAATTTCAATTTTTGTGATAACAGTTAAAATATTAATATTTTTATTTTCTGGTTTATTTACTCATATCTTATGATGATCAAAACTGGTTTCTTTTACATATTGTATGAATACCTTCAACATTTATGCATTTCACCCATATGATTGCTCTTCAAGTACTTGCCATTCAAAGTGCATTCATAAGATTATTTTCAGAACTGTCAGCGAATTTGAGAGTTTTTATTGTAGTTTTCTTGATCGTATATCATACTGGCAGTACTCTGGGCAAGGTAAGATCGAAGAAATACCATATACTGGGGACACTGTGTGGCCTTATTATGGAGGTCATATAGGTTCCGACTCTGGAGTGTTAATCTGCATGTTATTACGAATTAATGATAGTTCAAAATAAATCCATGGTGTAGGAAGAAATCAATCTACAAGAAGTTTGTCTACGATTCAGACGTTTTATGGCTGATGAACTCTATACAATGTGTACAATGTAATTTAACTATTATTAGTTGTTTGTATTTTATCTTATATTTTTCTTAATAAGATGTTGTTGATAAAAATTAAGCAACAATAAAATTAAAAAAAATACAACTTATACAAATTAGAATAGTTAAAAATAATAAATACTTTAATCGTTGAGTATCTATTATTTTTAACTATTTTAATTTGTATAAGTTGTATTTCTTTTAATTTTATTGTTACTTAAATTTTATCAACAACACATACATATTTTAATGCCACCGTCGATGTTATCACTAATTAATTCGGATAATTAATAAAACTAAAACAGAAATTAAACATCACATTACATTAAACACACATTAAACAAAATACATAAAAAATTTAAACAAAATACATAGATAACAAAAAACATACATAGATAATAATAAAAACCAAAACTAGTTAAGGGTTCAGAATCGTTTCAAAATATCCCAAGCTTCAACATAAGTAAATTTATTATTATTGAAACGTAATTTATTATTATTGAAACGTTTGGAGTATACATAAAAAATCACTAATTAATTCAGATAATACTTAAATTTTATCAACAACACATACATATTTTAATGCCACCGTCGATGTTATCACTAATTAATTCGGATAATTAATAAAACTAAAACAAATTAAACATCACATTACATTAAACACACATGAAACAAAATACATAAAAAATTTAAACAAAATACATAGATAACAAAAAACATACATAGATAATAAAAAAAACCAAAACTAATTAAGGGTTCATAATCGTTTCAAAATACCCCAAGCTTCAACATAAGTAAATTTATTATTGTTGAAACGTTTGGAGTATTCTTTAAGTGTCCATTCTAACCGTTTATCTTCATCTATGCCTACGTGTTCCGGCATGCATCCGTACACATCCCTAAAATTCATAACCTTTAGCTTAATGTCACGCCATTTTGACGTGAGCGTGTCAGTTGTACGATAAGTTTCTTCACTCTCCAGCAACATATGAAAATGTAGATTAACGTGTTTCGAAAACTCACCATCGGCTAGTGGCCTTGTCTCACCACAAACGTCGACCCACGCTGTGGCCAACGCAATCTCCTCAGCCTTTGTCCATGCAGTCACACGTTTACGACCGGATAACGGGGACGAAGTGGAAGAAGTTGCAGCCATCTTTGGAAGAGTTTATGATGGATATTGGTATGTAAGTGATAGTGTAGGAATGCACACCCACTTGTATTTATAATGGTATTGAGAAATTCAACTATGAATTTAAACATTAAATTATAATTTTAATATTACTAGTATCTCATTAATCAAACCATAAATTAAACATAAATATTATAATAAAGATGACATATAAAAAAATACAGTAAAGATGTCATAATACTCATTTCCAGTTGCAGCCATCATTTGACTACTTTGCATCAGATTCGTGCCCGTCCGCATACGGGTTGTGACATGTTGGTTCTTCATCAGAACTCTCGTAAGTAAAAGCATCTTTTAAAATATCCAATCCTCGTAATCTGAAGGATCATTGTAGCGATGATCTGGTGACGGCAAAGGTGTGGCGTTTTTGGCAAGTGTGGTAGTGGGTTTGTAGACATGCCTGGTGGTGGATAGGTAGGGAAGTGTGGTGGTGGGTTTATGCTAATAGGATTCTCATCATTCTCCATCGTCGGTAAGTTGTATTCTTTAAGAACGCGAAAATTATCCGTAAAAACCTCTCGTGGAGGTGATTTCTCACTACTGTAGGGAAGAGTGTGATTGTTTGCGTTTGACATGTTTGGTATAAATATTTGAGTGGTTGATGAGTCTATATTTATAACCCATAATATACATTTTTTTAATTAAATAATAAAAGTTTAATGCTACAATATTTTAAAACAGTACATTTTCTTAAAATAATACTACAATAAAAATACATGAAATTAATATGGACGAGACAAACATCTGCAAAAGTAAAACGTGTCAGCCATGAAACGACGATATGCCATACAAGCCACTTTAAAATCAGCATTCCGATCTAGCAGTTTACGAGTAACTAAATGCTCCATTAACATGCAAACATAAATGGTTTTGTTGCTAGCAATATCACCTTATCTCTGGGTGAAATCGTCATTAACACCATGTGCAAATATCTTCTCTTGATTTCCAGTTTTTTTCCAGTATTCTAGTTTCACCAGCAGATAAGTAAGATAAACATTAATGTTTCCCACATTCGGTGAAACTTTGCTTCGGTATGGTTGATGTTATAAATGTAGTAAACAAAAAAATTAAAATTGTCCAAATCAACACGTACAAGTGACCAATCGTCACCTTCCAGACATAATGGAAAGTATACATATTGAATATCCAAAATTGAAGGGAATGAGTTTAACTTTCCAGATACATACGCAATTGCATTTTTATTGCAAGAGTCTATTAAGTGTTGAAAAAATTCCGGTAGCAAAATGGTCCAATTAATTTCACCTTCTTGGCGGTGTCTCCATTGCATTAGTCTTCCTACCCAACCTTCGATATGCTACAAAAATTATGTAATTATGTGAATAAAAGATTTAAAAAAATGGAAGTCGACATTGAAACATTCAGCAAGAATTTCGAACTGTGGCAAAAAAAATAAATGGGAGTTCAGGTTAGGCCAGGGGGTTTTCTCACCTATGGTGAGTTTCCACCTGATGAGGATTGGAGATAATCGGATGGGTTGGTAATGCATCTGTCAGTGATCCAAATTTGTCGTTCAAAAAAAAAATCGAACTCCTCATCCACGGAACTAACCGAACTACTTGATGAATTCGGGATCTCCGGTGGAAAAATTATGTTGGATATCATTTTTTTGTGTTGTATAGAAGAAATGCAGTGAAGAAAAGAGGTAGAGAAGTTGGGATTTTATGGTGTATAAAATGGGGTATTTATATTGGTTTAAAAAGATATTAATAAATGCTCAATATGACCGTTGAACGGTTAATTTTGGCCAACATTCACGCAACTTCGAGCTGCTTCGTGAAGCTGAGTGGGTTCGATTTTGAAGCAGTAAGGCCGACGCCCAAACAAACCAATGAAGTTGCCGGTTGAAGCTCGAGGTATACCCTCCTTCCTTATAATTATTATAAGCAAATTATCTAAAGGCATTGAAATCTCAAGTTCAAAATCTGATTCAAAGGGTTTTTATAAGTGGTGAGTTTCCTCCTTAATAGTGTTTCTGGTCATGACCGTAACTAGGTCGTCAAGACCGTAACTTTGGTCGTCAAGACCGTACGTGGTGATGTGGCAAACTGTGGTTGGCTCGGTGGACCAACGGTCGTCAAGACCGTAACTACAATCATCAAGACCGTAGTTGAGTGGCTAATATTGAGGAAAAAAAAGTCAAGGGGCTACTTTGGTCTTAAGAATAGTCAACATGGTCATTCTTGTCTTTTTCCCGACATTTAATTACTCTTTATCGAAGTATAAATACATAAAAATAGCTTCAAGCAAGAAATACGAGTTTTATTAGAAAGAAATTAAATATGAAATCATACAAATCGATTCAATGTCGAGGGATTTTAGGATTAATTCTACTATGAAGTAAAAATGACAACATTCAATGCATACGAAAATCAATTTCAACCTATCAAATCAATCCAAAATAAAACCTCAGTGTTTAATTAACCTGGATTAGTAGATAGTGTCTAATTTCATGCTTTTGCAGTACAACATTGGATTCATTACGCCATTTTAGCAACATCTATGATCATCTTCGATGTGTGAATCTGGTAAATTCGTCTTTATAAGCCCAATCCTTTCACACCCAAAAAAAAACAAAAAAAGAAACATCTAATTTGATTTAGGGATTTTCAAGATTTCACCTCTCAAAACCCATCTCTGATTCTTTTTGGTATTTGAATCACTGATTTGAAGTTGGAGTTCGAAGATTTCACGAGAAAATTGAGATTGAGATGTCGATAAGAGACGAGAATGAGAAGGTTGTTGTTAAACGGCTACCACCATGGACAACGAACATAACATGCAGAGGCCTCGTTGCGAGTATTGTGATTGGAGTGGTTTACAGTTTGATAGTCATGAAGCTTAATCTCACCACTGGTCTCGTACCGAATCTCAATGTTTCCGCAGCTCTTTTGGGTTTTGTGTTCATCAAAACGTGGACGAAGTTGGTTCACAAATCTGGGTTCGTGACTTCGCCATTCACGAAACAAGAGAATACGATCATTCAGACGTGTGCTGTTGCGTGTTACAGCATCGCCGTTGGAGGTAATACCGTCTCTCTTAACGTTATTAAATAAACATAACCAGTAATATCTCATTTTGAAGTGGGGTCTGTACGTGATGATTAAGAAGAGGGTAAACCTTACATCTATCGCAGAGTCTCCTCGATCCCAATGAGACTCCATCTCAACAAACCCTTTGATACATGATTTATTCATTATGGGATGCTCTATTCCTACACCACCTTGAACGATCATCCTTGTTCTGACCGCCTCCTTTTTTAAATTTTGATATTTTCAAACGGTCATTTGACTTTTTAAAGTTTGCAAAAAGTCAGACGGTCGTTGTATGTGTTTGTGAACGGCCGTTTACTATGATTTGATCAAAAGAGTGGTGTGGAGAGGGGCGGACTTACTAAGAGGGCAGGGGTCGCGCCTGCTACCCCTAAACTTTTACTGCGATGTGTAATGTTTTTCTATTTCTGTTTACGTTTTCGGTATTTCGCTACCCTGAAACGATTTTTCCGCTACCCCTGGAAATATTTTACGCTATCCCTCAAACATATTTACGGTTTTTATTTAAATCCCGACATAAAAATAAGATCAAAAGGCGTGTTAAATAATTGAAACCGAACAACTAACAAATCGACCCTAGCCAGGGGCTCCACCCCTTGGACCCCGCTTTTCTCGGGGGCGCTGCCTCTGAACCCCCGTTAGTCCCGACAAATTTTTCTTTTTAAACGCTACCCTGATTTTTTTTTCTGATCCGCCCCTGGTGTGGAATCATTTTGATGGTGTGAAAATAGTGCCACTGTTAACGATGGATTTACGTATATAGGTGGGTTCGGGTCATATTTGTTGGGATTGAACAAGAAGACATACCAGGAAGCAGGTGTTGATGTACAAGGGAATTCCCCAGGGAGTTATAAAGAACCTGGAATTGGTTGGATGACTGGTTTTCTTTTTGTTACTAGTTTTGTTGGGTTGCTGGCCTTGGTCCCTTTAAGAAAGGTTTGTACTTTATGCTTTAGCAACTTGTACAATCTTAATTATTTGAAAGTTGATCATTTGCATATATATGTGATGTAATTTGTTTTTATCATGCATGCAGATTATGATCATAGACTACAAGTTAACATATCCTAGTGGAACAGCTACAGCTGTTCTCATCAACAAGTTTCACACTCCAAAGGGAGACAAAATGGCCAAGTATGCATCCATTTCACACAATCATCCATACTAGAAAACTGGTTTTTTTTCTCATAAGAAATCAGTTTTGCCCCAAATTCGCTGAAAATATTTGATCTATTAATTTTGTTTCAGAAAGCAAGTTGTTGGGTTCATCAAGTTAATGTCAGCTAGTTTTGTGTGGGCTTGTTTTCAATGGTTCTATTCTGGTTCAGGAACATGTGGGTTCACCTATTTTCCTACCTTCGGGTTGAAAGCTTTCAAGAACTCGTGCGTGTTTGTTTTCGTTTCTATGATTTCGATTTTCATTCCAATGACAGATTACTGGAAAACTAATGGATGATTTGATTTCAATGATGTTGGGTATGCAGGTTCTATTTCGATTTTAGTATGACTTATATAGGATCCGGAATGATTTGTTCACATCTTGTGAACTTATCATTGCTTGCAGGAGCAGTGCTCTCTTATGGCCTTATGTGGCCTCTTATTGAAGATCAGAAAGGTTCTTGGTTTCCTTCAAGTTTACCTGAAAGCAGCATGAAGAGTTTAAACGGTTACAAGGTTAATTTGATACTTTTTATGGTCAAACAATCAATAAATTTCAATCAAGAACCATATCTTGAATTGAAAATTTTTGCAGGTTTTCATATCGATTGCGCTTATCTTAGGAGATGGACTGTATAATTTTCTCAAGATTGTTGTGTTTACTGCAAGAACAATATATCTGACCTCTAGGAAGATGCCTGAAACTAGTAATTTTTCAAATTCTTATTAGAATTACATAAGGAAAATTCCGAAAATGACCATTTTGAAAAGAAAAAAAATCCAAGCTTTTGTCCATTTGAAATGTCTGTCCCTCAATTTGTCCATGTTTTACGTTCTGTCCCTACCGTAGATTTTATGGCCATCCTACCATTCAACATCCTCTTAGATCTTCACACGTGACACTTTGACCAAAAAGTATGGTCGAATCTACCAAGAAAATATGGTCGAATCCTACATATTTTTATTTTATTGGTTCCAAGAAATATGTAGTTGACATTATTTATGGTCGATTAGACCATACTTTTATGTTCGAACAATCATTAGTTATGGTCGATTAGACCATACTTTTATGGTCAAAAGTGTCACGTGTTAAGATATAAGAGGATGTTGAACGGTAGGACGACCATAAAATATACGGTAGGGAAAGAACGTAAAACATGGACAAAGTGAGAGATAAACTTTTCAAACTGGATAAAAGCTTGATTTTTTTTCTTTTGAAAATGGTCATTTTCGGAATTTTCCCATTACATAATCAACTGTAGCCAGTAAAGATTCTGATTATGTAAAGATTTAGATGTAAAATGACCCTAAAATAACCATTTCTTGAAAAATCCAGATGACAATGATCAACCCGGAAATGATTCCGAACTAAACGAGGTGTTCTTAAGAGATAGCATTCCATTCTGGCTAGCAGCTACCGGTTACATAATGTTCTCCATTGTGTCCATCTTCGTAATCCCACTCATGTTCCCAGAGCTCAAATGGTATTATGTCGTTATTGCGTATATTATTGCACCATCTCTCGGCTTCTGTAACGCATATGGCGCTGGTCTAACAGACATGAACATGGCGTATAATTATGGTAAAGTTGCCCTCTTTGTACTATCTGCCATATCTGGAAAGCATGATGGTGTCATTGCTGGGCTGGTAGGTTGTGGTCTAATAAAGTCCATAGTCTCATTATCATCTGATTTGATGCATGATCTCAAAACGGGTCATTTGACTTTGACTTCCCCGCGGTCAATGCTTGTTAGTCAAGCTATTGGAACTACAATTGGATGTGTGGTGGCACCTCTTACTTTCTTTCTGTTCTACAAAGCATTTGATGTTGGAAATCCAGATGGTGAATATAAAGCTCCTTATGCTATTGTGTACAGAAACATGGCCATTTTGGGTGTTGAAGGTTTCTCTGCATTGCCTAGTCATTGCCTGCAGCTTTGTTACATGTTCTTCGGTTTTGCGATGGTGGCTAATCTGGCGAGAGACGTTTGTCCGGAGAAAATAGGGAGGTTGATTCCTTTACCCATGGCTATGGCTGTGCCTTTTCTTGTGGGTGCTTATTTTGCTATTGATATGTGTGTGGGAAGCTTGGTTGTGTTCATATGGCACAGGGTCGATAAGCGAAAAGCTAGTCTGATGGTTCCTGCTGTTGCTTCGGGTTTGATCTGTGGAGATGGGTTGTGGATTCTTCCGTCGTCCATTCTTTCGTTAGCGCGGATTAATCCTCCGATATGCATGAACTTTGTGCCTACAAAGACTACATAAAACTAGAATGTATGTTTTAGGATATGATCATAAAGCTTCTAATTCTATCAAAGATAGGTGCTTCAGTGACTGATTATAGATCCAGTTTTTCTTTCTTTCTTTTTTTTTTTTTCAGTATAACATAAAACAAATTTCAAAACTAAAAATTATAAGATGTGGAGTGGAACGGATTTGGAGACTTAGGAAGACTAAAATAGTAGGATCCCATAAGCTAATCTTCCCACCCGACCTCCCAAACGCATTAACAAAGTAAGAAAATATCTACCCAAGAAATTTGTTATTTGCAATGTTTTAAAAACCGGTTTTTTAGTTGAACCGGAAAACCTTTCGGGACTGGTTCGACCGGTCGGACCGGTTAGACCGGCTGGTTGAACCGGTTAGGGGATTTATATATATTTTTTTATAAAAATGCTAATAAACTTGTACACCCAACAAAAAACAAAAGTAGTTAAAATACAATTATAATCCACTCAAAAATAATATCAAATATGTATTTCATAAGAAAATATAAGTTTTAAACTTTAAAAAATAATAAAAAATAAAAATAAATAAAAAAATTAAAAAAATTAAAAAAATCAGAAACCGGTTGAACCGGACCGGTTGAACCGGAAAACCGGCCGGTTTAAAGCGGGTCGGTTCAACCCAAAAAACCGCTCATTAAAGAACCGGAAAGAGAGCCGGTTCGCGGTCGAACCGGTTGAACCGGCCGGTTCGAACCGGGTTTTAAAACATTGGTTATTTGTGATTATTCATCATATTCAATAAAGGGGTACATTAGGGCCCAAATTAAAATTCAACTGGTCATGGACCTATGGTCTTAACTAAGGCCCAGGGCAGTCTTAACTAAGGCCCAGGGCAGGGATGATGGTAAAGCAACAAAAGAAACTCCTTATTTATTTACTTTAAAAAAATATAGTTTATTCTCTATTATTATTATTATTAAAATTATGCACCAGAAAATCAAATAATTTCGTTATCTCTAGCATGCTATTTAAAAAAAATATTGTGTCCTTTGTTTTTTAGGGGTAAAGTTCATTTACAAACTATTATCTCAGGTGCATAAAACAGTTGCATTGTTACAATGCAATGTAATAATAACAAAAATACCAAGACTGCATAATGATATTAATATTAGAAGTCAGAATGCTCAAAGTATTGAGCTTGCCTATGATATAAAAGTTACGTTACACAACTGTACTCATTACACCATCAACTCTCGTTCAAAATTAGTTGGGTTTGGATTTTAAAGAAAAATATTCGTAAGTAAAATAAAAACACAGAAAGAGACTGCAGTTACATTTAAATCATAAGCAAAACAATAAAAGTATCGAGCTTAGGACATAAAGGTCATGTTATATGACAAATTTTTTTTTAGAACGGCGATGTTGGTCACGATGGATTAGGAAAAAGACCAAAAACAATAATTAAATAATTAAATAAAGGGAAAAAGAAGAAAATGCCCAAATGAAATAAAAATGGTACCATTTTGCCCATTTGAAAGTCAATGTCCCTAAAATGCCCAGGTTTGAACGCTCGTCCCGACCGTATCAAGGGTCGTCACGACCCGGCAAACTAAAACGCGCCACGTGGATACTCAGGGGTCGCCACGACCCCACACGTGAAAAAAACGACCGTGCACCTTAATATTAATATTATAAATTAAGCAACAAAATTTTGTTGGGGGTGTTACCCAACAATTACATAAACACTAGCAAATAACATAACATTACAATAAACCCTAAAACTACCATTCCAAGTTGAATTCTTTCAAGATAGGCCATACATTCCTCAACTTGAAGTCGTGGCCATATTCAACCAAGAATTCGATCTCTATAAAATCCAACTTCTCGTCTTCATCACGTACCTTATCTTTATTTTGGTTGTATAGGCGCTTGAAACAGTCCATTTTGAACTGCATGGACACCATCTTTGACCAGAGCTCATATTGGGTTCGGATTTCAGTAGACGAACCGTATAGAAGGTGGAACTGGTTTTTCACCCTCCTCCAAAATTCGGGCGGCGGTAGATCTCCTTCCATCGCTGTCTTGACCTCCACGAAAGCTTGTGCAAGACACATTCTTTCTCTTTCGGTCCACGACGGCATCTTTCGTTGTTTTTGGGTTAGGGTGACAGGTTGGTTAGGGTTAGGATTAATGGTGGGGACGAAGTTGACGTCGTTGAGGTCCATATATAGGGTTAGGGTTAGGGTTTGCATGTAATTATTTCGTGGGGTGGTTAGTTGGGACGGTAGTTGGAACGAGGAGTTGCATTGATTAAAGGTTGATTAAAACGACCGTGAAAAAAAAAACGACCGTGCAAAAAAAAACGGTCGTGGCGACCCCTGAACACCACGTGTCGCGTTTTGGTTCCTCGGGTCGTGGCGACCCTTGATACGGTCGTGGCGACCCTTGATACGGTCGTGACGACCGTGCACACATGGGCATTTGGGAGACATTGACTTTCAAATGGGCAAAATGGTATAACTTTTTTGTCAACTTGAGCATTTTCATCTTTTTCCCTTAAATAAAATACTAAAGCAATGAAATTTCGCATTAGAAGGATGTTAGATGTACCTATTAGCAATATAAAATCAATTTATATGAATAATTTGTTTTATATCTGTTATTTTTCAAAGCTTGTTTTGTATGTTAACGTTCAAATTTCATAATTAATGTGTTAACCAAACTATGCATTTTCTAGGGAATCCTCTTTCTTCCTGGAAAGCCATATATAATAATAAAACACCAAAAGGATACAAAAGTTTACAGGAGAGAGGTGTTACCTAGGCACCTAGCGATTTCATTTTCATTTCCAGTTAAACGAATTTCATTCCATAAACCAAACACTCTTTTAAAATATACAATTTTAGTCCACGTGATTTAGACTTTGTAACCCATTTAATCTCAAAGTTCTAATTTGTTATTCCAGTCGATTAGTTTATTTTTTTCAGTTAAACACCGATGTCTAACTTTTTTATTTTAACAGCGAATCCATTACTAAAAGGGAACCTTGCAAGACACAAGGAGCCAAACAAAAACGGAGATTACATCTTAAAATCAATCCAATCCTCCAATTTGAGATCCCTCCATCTACCTCTATTTTTAACCCACCTATAACTCATACATTTAACTTCTCTAATGATCTTCTGGAAACAAGGTTTTTTCTTCTCAAATATCACCTCGTTCCTGCACCTCCAAATGACCAAATCGCCCAACACGCCGACATAATCACCACGAAAAAAATAGACTTCTTCTTGCTGCAGAAGTGAGAATTATCCACCACCAGGAGGAGGTCTTGAATATCAAAAGCATACATCGGAGGGACGCCACACCAGCTGGAAACCATCTACCAAACCACCGTCGCAACCCTACAACCAACCAACAAATGATAGCAAGACTCCTCCCCATCCTCACACATCTCACACCTCGTACCATTAACCTGCACATTCCTTTTGGACAGCTCCATAAGCATGGCAATCCTGTCCCTTAGAACTCTCCAGAAGAAAATATTGATTTTAGACGGGACGAGCCGGTTCCAAGGCATATGTACCCATCAATACCTTCACTGCCTTTGGCTTCCATGATGATCCTCCCCATACCTTTCGACGTGAAGACCCCAGAGCTGTCTCCATTCTAGACCACACCCCTATCCTCCACAGTAATCAAATCTTTAAGCATAATCTTCTCTTTGAGGAACAAATCTTCGCAGCAAGCGATGTTTGCCCAAACACCCGCCAATAACCTTTTCGACGGAACCAAACCAGACTTCCTTTTTTTATAATGGATCCCAACGATGACCTTTCTCCACAATCAACCCGGCTCTCTAAAATACCTCCAGAACCATTTTCCAAGAGCGCATTTGTTAGAAACCATGAGAGGCACTATACCCAAACCACCTTTAGACTTTGGTTGAGCAACCTCCTCCCGTTTGACCCAGTGAATGCATTGTTTGGAACCATCTCCCCCACTCCACAGAATCTAAAGCGGATTCTTTCCAGCTTTTCGATTTAACAAGGACAAGCCGGCCACCCATTGATAGAGTTTTGGCCTTCCATCGAGAGAGCCTATCCTCGAAAGTCTTCACCACCAAGTCCCAACTATTTATCTTATTCATATTCTCCCCGACAACAAGGCCAAGGTATTCAATGGCAGGTTACCGGCAATGCATCTCAACCTAGCTGCCATATCTTTAACCTCCAAATCGCTCACATTAGTGCCATACAAGCAACATTTGTTAAGATTGACCTTTAGACCGGACGCCATCCCAAAAATCCGAAGCAAACGAGCAAGATTCCTCACATTTAGGAAACTCCATTCCCCCACAATAATCGCATCGTCGGCAAAGAAAACGTGAGATAAATACGGGCCACCACTAGGAATTTGAATATTGTGAAAAGCCCCAATCCCCGAGGCCTCTTTAAACATCCAGTGGAACACCTCCATTATTATCACAAACAAAAAGGGGGACAGTAGGTTCCCTTGCTTAACACCCCTCCCACATTGAAACTCCGACGTAGGGGATCATTGACTAGCACCGACGTCCGGGAGGCCGAGAGAGACCCCCGAACATGAAGGAACATCAAGGAAATCCTAATCAACCGTATCGTAAGCTTTCTCGAAATCGATTTTGAAAAACATGAAGGGTCTTTTATACTTCTTGCTCCAAGTAACAAGCTCGTTTATAATCAGAGCTCCATCGGTTATATTCCTCCTAGCCATAAATGCCATATGATTCTCCGATATCACCGACCCAATAATACGTTTTAAGCAGTTGGCCAGAACTTTAGCTATCACCTTCGGGATGCATCCCACCAAACTAATGGGCCTATAGTCCAACAAAGATTGCTGGTATTGCTTCTTAGCAATAAGGTGAATGAACGCAGCCCCACAACCCTTCTCGTCCTCAAAGAAGCTCGATAAAACTCTATCGAAATCATCCTCCAGAATGTCCCAGAACCTCTTGATAAAAGCATAATTGAAGCCATCCTGGCCAGGCGACTTATCACTCCCACACTCCCACACCGCCGCCTTGATTTCCTCTTTCGAGAAAGGAGCAACCAAACCACTCCCCTCCAACTCCGATAATTTATTGATCCCACAACAGTCCATGGCCGGCGTCCTGCACCCATATTTTTTAAACTTATCCCCAAAGAATTTCCACACATATCTCTTAATCGATCCGGGATCAGAAACCGATCTCCCATCAATTAACAGATCATTGATCCTACTAGACGCCTTTTTCGAATTTACAATACCGTGAAAGAAAGACGAGTTCTCGTCCCCGTCAATAGCCCACTTGATTCTCGCCTTTTGTCTGACATCTTCTAAACGGTTTTCCTCTAATTCAAACAACTTAAGCTTGCTTCTCTCCCATCGATCAGAATCCGCATCAGAAAGAGTTCCAGCCTTTCCGCCACTCTACAGATTTCCATCGCCTCATTCTTGTCCACATTATCCTTTTCAACAGACCTAGCTCTCTCTTTAATGGCAGCTTTAATACTTTTGAGTTTTTTTAACAGAAGCTCATCCGGCCTGGCCCTGCTATCATCCATAACCCGAGACGCCCCCTCCCTAACAACCCCATCGATCTCCGGATGTTTCAATCACGAGTTATAGAACCGAAAGGGGGGGGGGCAAAGTTCGTTTGCGACAGCTTAAGAAGCATCGGATTATGATCCGACCAACTCCGGGGAAGCACCGACACCGTGGTCGCAGGGCACTGCTCAAAAACCTGATCACAGACAAAAATATGGTCAGTTTTGCTAAAACTTTTACCTCTTCCCGCCATGTACGTGAACGATCCACCGCGCATCTTGTATTCGTGCAATCCAGCCTCCGATATGAACGAATTGAACTCCTCCACAGTCGTCGGGTAAAAACGGGAGAATTTTCGTTCCTCCTTAACCCGGACCTCGTTAAAATCGCCAACCACTATCCACCACCCATCCAAAGTATTCATCCGGTCCAGAATTCTTCTCCACAACTCCCTCTTCTCCTGTATACTTTGCCCATAATACACATTAACCACATTCACAGTAGCAGACATCCCCGCCACCGACCCGGCCGTAATCAAGAAATTCGTATCCTTCACCACTCTAAGGAGGGTAAACACCATCGGATCCCACAAACTAATTAATCCACCGGATCTGCCCCTGGCGAGGACCCATTCCACTCTCACATCGCCCCTACCCCACATCCTTTCAACCGGGATAAATCTATGCTCAGGCACCAGAGACTCCTGAATGCACAAAAACGAAAATCGATTATCCCTCCTCAACTGATTCACCCAGACAATTTTCTTCTTATCCCTAACCCCCCCCCCCCCTCGAATATTAAGCGATAACAGATCCATCACTTAAATCATTTTCCTTCACCCAACACCACCTGACGAACATCACCCTCCCTACCCTGACACTGGACCCCAACACAGGCAGCTATTCTGATAGTCTCTAGGACTTCGTCGGCAAGATCAATGTCTTGGCGCTCCTAAGTGTTAAAGTCCCAATAGTCTCTGTCTTCCCAATTTCCCTAGTATAAATCTTTCTTATTTTGTTCCTTTGGTAGCCCTTATGCCTCCGAGATTTAACGGAGCCCAAATTTCCTTGGCCTAAACTAACAGGGCCCAAATTGGGTTCTCCAGCCAATTGAATACTAGACTAGTGTTGAGCGTTGGAGGGTGGTTCAGAGACTCCGGTCTCTG
The DNA here is from genome assembly GCA_039602395.1 of Deinandra increscens subsp. villosa. NCBI lineage: Eukaryota > Viridiplantae > Streptophyta > Magnoliopsida > Asterales > Asteraceae > Deinandra > Deinandra increscens. The sequence goes on along the minus strand of JBCNJP010000018.1, from coordinate 9,524,394 downwards.
ATCTCTTCTAACAGGTTTCTCTGATGATCACGGAAACTACGGATCCAGACATGGTTGGCTGAGGGATTTAAGAGACCCGATTTGATCTACCCGGACTGGATCGTTTTTGGTTTCTTCATGCTTCAATCAAAATATCCCGGACTGGATCGTTTTTGGTTTCTTCATGCTTCAATCAAAATATTTAAACAGTAGATTCTTTAAAAATTTATATGTTTGTTATAAATGAATGAATGATTAGGCTAATTGTAATTGTGGTGCAAGTCCTACATATGAGAGGAGCTGACATGGAAGTGTGATGGTTGCAGCTACACTTTGATGCCACGACCATTTCTCCATAGTTTTCATTTTTAGTTGGGATGAACCATCACGATGGTTGCACCTCTATCCCTCTTTCATTTCTCTTTCTCAGCTCTCCTACTTTTAATACTTAAATATTATAAAATTATGAGGGGTGATTAGAAATGACAATTACTTTGGTAAAAGATAAAAACGAATAGTGATTATTTGCCGATAAGGTGATAGAAAAAAAGAAATTAAAAAGCGATATCAAAAACTTCTAAGGGTAGTGGCTGCTGGCTGGGTAGGTATGTGACAAAAGGAGCACATCGCCACATATAAAAGAAATGTACACGTGCAATATATGCAACAAGCTTCTTTCGGGAATATATGGTCACTTGTTATAACAAAATTAAAAGTTAGCCATGGAAGTCAAGAATGGGATGTAGAAAATACCTTTAACTAAATTCAAAATATATCTTCAGCCGCTTTTAAGACATTATAAATCGAACTCCATACTTCTATATCTAAAATACTCTTAAAAGAATTTTGTTGATTTCTTATTATACTTTTTTAGATGACAACTCTCATTTTATCTAATCTACTGCTAATTCTACTATACGATAGACAATGGAACTCGAACCCTCAACCAATAAAGAGATGATCAGATACCAGAAAACACACCAAAATAATATTAAGCTATATAATTTGGTTGATTTTTTATTATCTAAAGTGTACATTAGTCTTCTCATTGCCTTACGCCTGTACTGGTTACTTGTCAAGTGTCTTACGTGGGTGTGTTGTGTCTCTACTTTACCTCTCGCCTAGACTAATATACCGCACAATATGCTCTCTTTCTTGTTTTGTTATGGTACTTAGTTTTGAATCCCACTTGTTCTTTTATATGTTTGTAATAACGGATATTTGTGGCTTGTCGTCCATGGTATGTTTGTTTTTTTTTAGCCGGGGGTATCTCTAGGTGCAACCTCTTTATTCCTCAGGGTAAAGATAAGGTGTGTTATCTTCTCACCCTCACAAAACTCTACTCTTTGGGTGAGATTTTACTGGATATGTTTGTTTGTAAAGTGTAATTTCCTAAAATAATGGTAGTTGATGGTTATTTGTATTCGATACAAATCTTCTACAACACGTCCCGCTTACAGTGCGTGCATATAACGTATATATGTGTGAGACCTTGGGGGCAAAAGTGAAATTACACTAATTGTAACGTTATTTTACTAATTTCGTGAAAATAATGTTAAAAGTGATGGATGGTTAATCATGCTTCATGTGGTGGAGTTGATAGCCGGAAGACAAGGGGTACATGCACCAATCGGTCTTTGTCTCAATTTGCTGAGTGTTATGTGTCTTATGTCCAAGGCTTGATGCAAAACTACGTAGTCGGATGTCTCACTGGAAGCAGCCTCTCTATTCCTACAGGGTAGAGGTAAGGTTGTCTACATCTTACCGCCTTCAAAGCCTACATTAGCTTTGCTATTAGTGAGATTTACCGAGTATGATGATGATGATGACGACAAATCTGCTACAAGTCACTTCTTTTGCATGTTAATTTAATTTTTTTTTTCCTTTTTTGAATGGCTAAAATCTTGATACCCGCTCTCCGTAGAATTCGAACTCACAATCTTTTGATTGAAAGCCATCACTTTATCATTAAACTACCTCCTTAGTTTCATTATTTATAGGAACATTTATATATATCCCCCTATTAAGTCATTCAATTACATATTTACCTAGACCTTAATTTAATTACATATTTCCTCTTTTTCATATGAACTACCCTTTTAATTAAAAAAAAAGAATTAATTTTGAATATCAGACCATCCATCTCCTCCCACACCCTCGATGGCTACGAATAGCAGTGTTTTTCTTAGTCATTCGATTTTGTGGTTCATGTGTTTGATAGCAGCGATTTCATTTGTCTATATAAGATGAGTTCATGTACGTAGTAACTTTAATATATGGTTCATGTGTTTGATAGCAGCGATTTTACGCTCATTCGATTTTATGGTACATGTATGCAGTAACTATAATATCATGTGGATATGCACTTAAAATTGTGATTTAGAATTACACATACAAACGGCATGCACTTTAATGTCAGATGAGTATGCATTCAATTTTTTGGTTCATGTGTTATTGTACAATATAATAGCTAATTTTTCATTGGTTTGGTTTGTGTTGGTTCCATTTGATTATACAGTAGCTTCCTTTGGTTTGCTTTATTCTCTTTAGATTGATTTAGGTTGATTCATTGGTTTGGTTTGGTTTGGTTTGTGTTGGCCTTATTCTCTAGTCTAGCTAATGACTTGACTTGTGTTCTTGATCTTCTAGGTTACAAAAGGACAATCACCACCATACCAGATTTCTTCTTATTCTTGTTGGAAATCAGGCCCCAATTTAACACTCTAAAACTCACGTAAACAATTTTTTGTTTACTGCTTCAAAGTCTTACTTTTTCATTGAACAAAAACATACATTAAATAGATAAAAATATACCTTGCACCTAAAGAATAGGAACCCTCTAACCCACTACTTAGACTCATTAACTAACCTACCCATGATCTAACTAAACACATAAAACATGTGACTAAATAAACAAACTCTAATGACCCAGTTTTGACCCGTACCCATTTGACCAACTTGACCCGATCGAGATTATAACCTACATTCACATACTTAATCTTGCTCCCTATCTTTCATCTTGCTACTTGATCTAACCACAAGTGTCTTGATCGTTCTTGCTTCTGTACCTTCTTCATGTTTCCTTGCTCTTGCTTTTCTTGCTATAACCGGAATCGTTTTTCCTTGCTAAACTTGCTATTTTCTTGCTTGATTCTATACTTTCTTGCTTGCTTTCTTCGAATCTTCTTGCATACTAACTTGCTATTCGTACCGATCTCGGTCTTCTTCGGCACCTTTATCGGTCTTGTTTAGCCGCCGGTCTTCGATGCGACTTCACGGTCTTCTCGGTCTCTTTTACGGTCTTTACTTTGTGCTCAACGGTCTTCACGGTCTAAGCCAGAAATTAATTTCTAGCCACGGTCTTTTTACTCCGGTCTTCGGTCACGGTCTTCACTTCACTTCGGCGACGGTCTTTAACTTGCTGCTATGAGCAGCCGGTCTTTGCATTCTGATGTATACTAATGCCAATATGCCATGCTTCTCTTGTCTTCTCTTAGTATTAAATCACAAACATTTAATTTCCTTTTTTTCATTTTCTCGTACAGTACTAGCATCACCACCTATATCTCTGTTTTGTTTGACTTTCAACCAAGTACCAACAAACCCCCCTTTTTAAAAATACCTGCAATGACCAGCAAACTAAAAGAAACACCCAAAATTCATTACTTTTGTTGCTAACAAAGAAAAACCCAGGTTGCCTTCTTCTTAAGATATAACCACGCAGGTTTCTTTTGGTGTCTCTAAATCACACCACACATGTTTTTTTTCTTAAGGCTCCAACAGCTGCAAGTGCGTGTCCATCACATGAACTCGCTGAACCACACAGGTTCATCAACCACGTGACTCTTATCGTGGCTTCTTTCTTCCAGTTCTTCCCTAGACTCACCTAAGGTCGATTTTGACATGGATCACACAGATCTGCTCGCACCTAAATCACACAGATTAAGGCTTCTCGTCTCCTCTCCGATCACATAGATCTGATATTTTTTCAGTTTCACAAAGAAACTCTTCTGCTCTCGATTGTCTTCTTCACATGGGTTTCAATCAACCCTTCATTCTTCCATTTCAGTTCACTCAGAACGTGATGTCTTCTTCTTCTTCCTTCGTCTTCAGCCCCACAGCCAAAAGGGCTGCTCCATCTCATCCAAAACGACCCTCAAAACAGCTTTTTTAACCCTAGTGCTCTGATACCAAATGTTGGAAATCAGGCCCCAATTTAACACTCTAAAACTCACGTAAACAATTTTTTGTTTACTGCTTCAAAGTCTTACTTTTTCATTGAACAAAAACATACATTAAATAGATAAAAATATACCTTGCACCTAAAGAATAGGAACCCTCTAACCCACTACTTAGACTCATTAACTAACCTACCCATGATCTAACTAAACACATAAAACATGTGACTAAATAAACAAACTCTAATGAACCAGTTTTGACCCGTACCCATTTGACCAATTGACCCGATAACCTACAATTCTATCTTAAACACATTCTGTAAATATGGTTTCTGGTTTATGTTCATTATGGATTAATTTACAGTTTATAAGTTATAACTTATAAATTTGTATTCACAAAAATGGCAAAATTTATATAACTTTGTGCAGTTTGGATCATTACCAGATTAAAATGTTGTTGTAGCTTTTCATTTGTTAGGTTGATGTATAGTTGCTCAAAACTATCATATGAAGGAAATTTGTAAGGTTATGTTTCTGTTGACTATTAAAAAGTCAACAAAACTACATAATGTACCTGTTACTCTTGAAGCTTTCAAAGCCGTAGATATCAAGAACTACAATTATGCTCTTTTCATTAGGATCTTGACCAATTTAGTTATTTATCTTTTTTTAACTGCATATTTAGATCATTTACGGGGACATTACACCACCCACCCGATTATCTCCAATCTTTATCATGAAGAAACTCACCAAAGGTGAGAAAACTCCCTGGCCCAACCTGTAACCCACATTTTTTTATTTTTTTGTTACAAGTAGGATTTAACCTAAGACCTCCCTTTTATAATGTCTTTTGGTACCTCCCCCTAACCATACTTCTGATAAAGCACGATATGATCTTACTACAGCATGATTCGGTAATCGGATAACAACGAGAAAGTAAATAAAGCTTTGCTTTATTGATTCACTCAGAGAATACAATGTAGAGAGAGAAAACACCTTAAGAACACACAGTTAAGAGATATGAAATGACAGAACTGACTAACCCTCTCTAACACGAACTATTTATAGTTACTTAGTCATAAGGCAGCGGACCACCAGCAGACCATCTGGTCCGCCGTATCAACTGGTCCGGCGGATCATCTGATCCGGCCAGATGACTATCTAACTCACACAGACGCTCTAGATTAGATACAATACACGAGACACACGTTAGCATAGGAATATGCTCTAACAAACTCCCCCTTAACGTGTAGTGTATCTATATTCTAACTCAACTTCAGTCTTCAATCTTCAGCATGACTGCATTTGATCTTCAACTTGAAATCTTGACAGAATTAGAGCTTGCATGGCTGGATCAATTTTAAAAAAGCTTTGAACTTCAAGATCCACTTGTGAAAGATATAATATACTCCCCCTTTCACCATGCTTGAGTCGTCTCACTCAGATAACCTGCAATTTCAGAAGACAGAAACGCGGCTTTCCTTTTCTTTTGAAAATTAATTTAATCTTGGCACAAAACTTCTCTTCGAGAATCCAAGATATAGTTTTGAAATTTTAAATTTTGTATCATGTATCGATCGGTCGAATACAAATAAGAAATAAAATCTTTTGGACTTTTTTGAAACTTTATATCAAAACACACAAAATCTTTTTGAATTTTCAGATATGAAACATAAATGCAACACAGAAATGAAATACTGAATCACACACTATTTTTGTCTTTTGCGAGAAAGATCACAACTTGGGATCATATTGATCATAACATGCTGAACTACACTTCAATTTCAATTACTTCAGCACATAAGTCATGTCGATTACTGGTATAATTTGTCCATTCTAAACTCAGGCACAATCATACTCATACCATCTGGATATGTTATTGTATTGATTAGACTTGCATTGACCAGTGTACCCCACACTATTAGACATACTCAGATATGTTTTTTTTTCTTTTTATATCACACTTTGTGATTTCATTTGTGATTTAATCACATAATGATTGTATTCATGATTCAGTCAACTGTGTTCCATGCAAAAATAAATAAGAACGTTAAATCGTCTACCTTAAGGTCGATCTTTCGATACGCAGATAAGGCCTCGGATTTAACAAAATAAGAAAATAAAACAAGTTGAAATTGTATAACTCAACAACAATCAGGTCGGTACTTCCGTACACGCAGAGAAAGTCCGATGAGTTATACGAAACACCAAAGAAAAATAAAGCAGAACGTCAAACGAACAACGATCAGGTCGGTCTTTCGACACGCAGAGAAAGTCCGATCGTTTGACAAAATAAAGAAAATCAAACAAGTCTAAATCTTTGCAAAATGAACACACGTATACACAGTGACTTCTCATTTTCTTTTTCACATATCTTTTCTTGATATATCATGAGATATGCATCAAGATGTTGTCCACTTGGTCAAGCATTAGTATTTAGTCTGTATCACATCTGAATACTTTCTGATTTAATGCCGAGTCTACCAAGTACATCAAACAATGATCTTATGGCCTTTTCATCTATTTTATCCATGAGTCAGACATGTAAGCCAATGTACCATCATTTCCCAATCATGTCAGATACAATTTCTCATTTTTTAATGTTTTTGTATTTTTCAATTTCTCCCCCTTAAAATGAAAACTCTATTTTTTTGGATTTTCATTTTAACACAAACAAAAACACAAAGACACTATTTTTGACTTTTCAATTTTCTCCCCCTAACCTACATACAAAATGTAAAAGAAAGAAAATTGACCAATCGATACTGATACCTTTTCAGTTGAAGCTTTCACAAAATTTCAGTGTGGAAAACGATATCACATGTAATTTAAATTAAGAAACGCAGCATACTCCTCCATCAGCAACTTTGCAATCACCAACGGGTCTTCTAGGAATACCTGCACACTGGTTTAAAGATTAATACTCAAATGACCCGAAGCACACAGCTTCTGGTCGACCAGTGTCTTCCACAAAGTCAGTTGCAGCTTTGCTGACCACTTTAGGTCGCCACTGCATCTTTGCAGGTGCAGTTTTCACAGAACCATCATCTTGTGATGAATCACCAACACTAGACTCACTTTTGAAATGTTTTGATTTAAAATGTGATGTTGGTGAGTCATTAAAAATTCTGCCGGATTCATCAATTATCGTGGCAGTTTTTCCAGAAAATTTCCTTTTAACAGTGACAGGACAATTATGTGCTATATGTCCCTTTTGGCGACATTGATAGCACAAACGATATGAACGTTTACATTGTAACTTGTCCTGAACTAGATGACATTTATCAGAAAATTCAGACTCATCAGAAACATCATCAAAAACCTGAAATCGGTTAGAATGTACCCATTTCGAAGTAGGACTCTGAGGTGTAGCATTAGAACCAGATGAAGAAGATTCGTTCGGTGAACTTGCAGATGAACCTTTTCTTCTTTTGCTTCCCTCCAAAACCTTTTTCCATGGTGGATACAAATACCTGCGCCAGATGATATATATGTTCAAGACTAGTATCTTTCTTCGCCTTAGGAGTCTTCTTTGGCTTGTTCTTCTCAACTTCCTGAACAACTTTGTGATTATGATTACCCAAACCAGATCGTTTATAACCAGGTAACTTTGATAAATCTTCTTGAGACGTAGAAGAACCAGCTTGGGCAACCTCAGTAAATTTAGCTTTAATACCCTTCAAATTATTAGCTTGAACCAGCTCAGCAGCCAACTTTTCTTCAGCCCCTATCTTCTCTTCTCTCCCAACATGCTTGATTGAACACTGTGATTCCTTTTTCTCACACTTCGCAGATACAAATTCAGAATAATCTTCGTTTACCACTGGAGTGTTCAAATCAACAACAAACTCTGTTTGAATCACTGGATGAGGAATTTGATTAAAATCATCACCTCCAAATACCTTCTTGAAATTGTCGTCTTGACACAAATAACTTGTAAAAGAATGAGAATTCTTCAAGTTATGCAATTGACGATTGAGATTGAGAATCTCAACTTTCAAATCAGCTATGATCTTCTGAGCTCCAGCAAGAACTTTTTCTGATTGAATCAATTTCTCAGATGTGGTGTTGACTAGTGATTTTTCTCGTCTCATCCCATCATGAGCAGCAAGCACTTCTTTGGTAATTTTATCCACTCTTTCCTTATATATCTCAATATTCCTTGTTAATAAATTTTTGTCTTTCTTCAAAGAAGTAATTGTATCCTGCAATTCAGACTGAACAATCTGATATTGAGTTCTATCAGCAGTAACTTCATCCAATGCCTTCTGAAGTTCATCCTTTGATGTTTGAAGTATTTCAACCTTTTTGACAGATTTTTGAAATAACTGTTCAAAATCTTCACTAACATCTTGAGCTTGAGACTTATATTCTGCAACCTCCTTGACCAGCTTTTCATTGACCGAAGTAAGCTTGACAATTTTCGACATGAACTCCTCATTCTCATGTTGCAGTTGTAACGTTTGTTGATCATTCTGAATACAGCTTTCTGACACTTGTTTCTGAACAGCAGCTAATTCTGTTACCAACACACTCTTTTCTTTGAGTAACTCTGCATTTGTCTTGCAAACTTCATTAAATTCTTGACATTTCTTGATGAAACTCTCCAATTCTTCATCCTTTCGTTTGATTTCAACAGATTGACACTCTATTTCCTTTATCAAACCTTTAATTCGACTATCCTTTTGTGAACAAAATTCACACACGGACTCGTAACCACTCATTTCGGAATCAGAATGACTTAAGTCAGATTTACTGGTCTCAGATGTATACCCACTCGATTCAACCTCAATATTTGCCATCAATGCATAACTGTCTTTAGCATGAACTACGAATGCAGATTCATCTGGAAAATCTTTAGCCCAATCATAACCTTCATAAGTTTGAGATATCATAGCTTTAACATCTTTATCTTGACCATTCTTATTGGAAATATCCTTGTCAGACGACTGGGCAGGACAATCGCGAGCAAAATGTCCATGTTTGGCACATTTAAAACATTTAATCGTTTTTCTATCCAAACCAAGTGGTTGTCCTTGAAAAATAGATGTCTTACCATGTTTCTTCATAAATCTCTTTCCTTTTTCCACGACCATAGCAAATTGCCATTCCAAATCGAGTTTATTCAATTGATCGTCATCCAGATGATTTAAATCCTCGCCAAACAAACAAGACTGACCAATTTGATGAAATATAGCTCCAGATGAAGAAGATACAAAAGCAGATAGCAAAGCAGCTAGATCTTCGGTTGCTTGATTAGAAGTTGACTTGCTTGATGATTTATCAGGAATAGTAAAACTGCATCCTGAAGAATACCCACCATTATCTGATTTTCCAGCAAGAAATGCTGTTACTGGTGGATTACTGCTTGAAATAGAATTTGATTTAGCTTTAGCATGAGCAGTAGCAGAATTCTCTCCAAAATAAACTGCAGGATTCTGAACTGATGGAATTGCTGATTTCTTTACAAGTAATTCCATTTCTCGAGCTTGTAACTTGCTTAATAATTGATTGAAAGTCCAACTTGAATAATTTGGATCATTAGCAAGCATCATAACAAAATTCTCCCATGTTTCCGGTAAAGCTTCCAGAAATTTTTCCTTCAAGTCATCTTTTTCTTTCTGGACTCCTACAATATCGAGTTCATTAATCAGATGAGAAAATCTAGAAATCAAATCTGCAATACTCTCTTTTTCACAATGCTGGAAGTTATCAAACTCCTTTAACAAAACTTTCTTTCGACTCTTCTTATATTGCTCGTTTCCTGCACATCTATCCTTCAGTGCATCCCATAATGTTTTTGATGTTGTGCAATTTTTGAATTGATGCAAGAGTTCTCTTGGTAAAGCCATTGTGAGATTTGCATAAGTTTTCTTTTCTCTGGCATACACTTTCCTTTGATCTTCATCAAGATCACTTCGTGGAATTGGTTCTCCATTTTTCTTAGGATATGTATAATCTTGTTCAATAGAAATCCACAAATCAATGTCAAGAGCATTAACAAATGATTCAAATCGTTGCTTCCAATTCTCATAATCCTCCAATCGAAGTAACTTAGGAACTTTCTGAGTTGTTCCTATCTCGTTATCATAGTTCAGTATGGCTTGCATTGATGATTGAACGGCTGAAAAAGCGTGAAAGTCGCTCATTTTGAAATTTCAATACCGAACGCGAAAACTTAAAACTAAAAAACGGGCGTCTTCCAAGCGGAATTTGATGTTCAAAACTTGACGATACTGGCCGTAGGCCGGTACAAGTCCTAGATCTCGGAAAGACGAACGTTTTGGCTGGTATTGGGTTCCGTAACTCCAAACGGTTTGCAAGTTACGTCAGTTTTAGTGAAGGTCACTATTCTGCCAGCGGACCAACACAAATTGGTGGATCAAAATACTACCAGCGGACCAGTTCCGGATCAAATTAGCCAGGCGGATCAGATTTGTACTAGCGGCTCAAATATGATACGGCGGATCAAAACTGATACGGCGGATCAAAACTGATACGGCGGATCAAAACTGATACGGCGGATCAAAACTGGTACGGCGGATCAAAAATTTCAGCGGATCACCCTGATACGCTGTAACTGCCGCGGATCAGCTGATGAAGATTGCAGAGACGGATCAACCAGCGGATCAGATTTTCAACCGGCGGATCAGATGCAGAAAAACACAAAAATCGACTGATTTTC
>JBCNJP010000018.1:9474147-9513052 GCA_039602395.1 Deinandra increscens subsp. villosa | reverse complement strand
AAATTTTACAATTCTCTATCCTTTCATATACAAATAGTGGAATCATTGTTGCTATAGAAACAAAGAATGGCATCCACAAATATCTCCATCACTTGCTAATTCAACAAGATTTCTCCCTCTGCATGCAGAGATGATCAACATTCTACACACATAACATTATTGTATCTTGAGAAAACACGAGGACCGAGAAAACACGACGAAAATGAGGAATTGTGAGAGGGTTTTTCAATGAAAAGAAGGGCTATTAGACCAATGTTAAGGCCATCATATAGAAAGAAGAAGAATGATAGAAGAATATAGTGATTAAAGACTTACTCCCTAAACTATTACAACTTGACTATTTGTTACCTTATTACAAACATACACCAATATGGGTCAGTGTTTGCTTCATCAATCATCATGTAGATAGAGATTCTGGAAAATCATAAATGTTGAAACTGCAACTTGAGAAGGTTAGTTTAAAATCCATACCATAACCTGGATGACCCATGTCACCAGAAAAGGAGGCTCACTCGCATCAAGTTAATCAATACCTGTTTTACAAGGCCACTCATTTTAATTGATGGAAGAGATACATGGACAAAAACATGCCATTTGTTTGCTTTCCAACTTTTTACCCTAATCAACCAAACTAAAAAGTACAACAGAAAAGCATAAGTAGCCCCCCTCATCTCAAGAACGCGATTTGCTGCCTTGGCCATCCCCGCCAGAAGCGGCCTCGGATCCATCTTGCTTCATTCCAACCGGATTACCTGCCAGTGCAGATTGCATTGCTTGATGCATGCCAATCATCCCATTCTGCCCACCAGCCGCTCTCAGACCCATCTGTGCCTGAATCTGTTGCTGCTGAAATTGGAGTAATTGCTGCTGCTGATCTTGGGTTCTCAGCGCATTAAGCTGGAAGGGTAGTTTCGGAACACTGCCACCTTGTTGTTGAGACTGCTGCTGAGCCTGAGCCCCCTGATGCTGCTGCTGCATATAACCGCTTGCCTGCTGAGGAATTGAAGAATTTGGTGGCATCTGCATAATGTACAAGAAAGTAAGCCAAAAAGAAAGATTTGAGATCACAAATTTAGAACTCACCTGAGGAGTTGATGTCTGTGGTGGTGGCCCTGGTGCTGGCGGTTGAGCATCGGCAATTGCTGCCAGGTACATAAGGTTCTTTTGGAGGACGGCTTGGTACCTTAATAAGTTCAATGTTTAATAAAATATGTTGCATTTTTTGTTGAATTTTGAACATCTTAATGATAACACAAAAGGATATAAGCAGTCCCCTGTTATACTAAAAATAATAACCTTAAACGACAACTCTGTGAGAAGTAAATAGAAATCCTATTCACTATACATGTTAGTGTGAGACATACTACACTTCAAAATAACTTACTGGGCACACTCTTGAAATTTTCCCAGGTTTTGATTTTCCAATATGGCCATAATCAAATTTTTGTTGTCGTCAAGACACTGCAAAAAGAGAAAAGATCGTTATATTAAATTTTTTTACCATTACCATGAATATAAATAATAAAATAATAATTGAACTCCCACCACTTTTAGACTTTTAAGCTTCTGTGTACTCTGATAGGACATTTTTATTAGAAACAAGAGAGAGATAAATATAAAATCGTGTTACTTTGAAGAGGCGGCTCTCCAATATGAACTACTTCTGAGTGGTAGGTTTTACTTTTATGCACTATTATCATTGAACAACTTAGCTAGATTAAATTAGTCCAAGGCTCTCTGCTTCTTCTAATCGTCATGTTGAGCAAGCACTGCTCCAACAGAATCCTAAGTTGTAGACACGTAGAGGAGGATGACCTACGCTATCAGAGAAGAGTTACTATAAAGACAATCAATTTTTTCATAGACTAACTCTTTCGATAGGGAAATGGAAAGGTGAATCACTAGCTGAATCTTCTACCACGGAGTTGGTAAGCAGAACCTTCTTATTGATTCTTGAATATGTTCATCCAAGAGCTACTGAATAGTTGTCAATAGCGAATAGCGGTAAATAGCGACAACTATTTATAAACCATAATAGCTCAAATCTCTATTTATATACTCTATTTATGTTTAATAGCTACTTATATACTCTATTTATATTTAATAGCTATTTATAAACCATAATAGCTATAGTACGCTAAGTTTATCTATAATTAAATTAAAAAAAATTAAAAATAAAAATAAAAAATCGCTAAATCTCGCTATTTAACGCTAAATAGGTTATAGCGACTCGATGGCGCTTCACTATGTAGCGCGCTATAGCAAGTGCTATCATCGATATTGACAACTATGAGCTACTCTAAAATTCGATCAAAGGAGTTACGGAAAGCATTTAGATAGATGAAAGTATTTCAACTACTGCTTTAGAGGACAATCATTATTTTTACGGATGTATTCAATTTTCACGACTTCTCGAGATTGAATTCCAATCCCAGAGATTTGCTATTAATGCTCCTCCTACCCGCCAATTCCTTCAGCATTCTTATTAATCAATTAATTTGGTGAGAGTTGACTAGGCAAGATTTGCACTAACTTTAAAAAAAAAAGTGCTGTCCTAAGTTTTTAAGCTACAGCAGTAGTCTTCTCGATGACTAGAGACTGGAAAATGGGAAGATGAGGCCATCTTGTTTCAATTAAAGAGCTTCAAACGTTTTGCCTAATCCTCGTATTTTCCTAAAACATGATCAAATTTATGAATTGCGTAATAGAAACCTCGAAAAGAACTGCTGCCACCAGAACATTTATCTGTAATACTGTTACATGTAACAAAATGAACACACATTCTTACTTTTGACTCACTTGATCCCCAAGTTATACGCAACCTTGATCTCCTCATCTCCGCATAAATCTTAGTCGAGTGTTTACCAATTAATAAAAAAATCTATAGTGCTCCAAGATAAGAAGAATAGACCAGAACTTTGTTGATCAAAATTCAATGTAACTAATACATATTACATAGCAACGATCATCACGAGCAAAAGCATAAGTTTGGATCATAGGAGTGGGCACAAAACTAAATGAAATTACCAACTTTTGTGAAAGCCCTAAATTCATATCCATCATAGAGTTGAAAGTTGAAACAGATTGATACCTAATGTTCAGCATGGCTAATTTTTCAGTTGATGAATATGGGTTATAAATAGTACCATATCTTAATGCCAAAGTGAGACACTTTATGCTTCTTTTTTCTAGAACCAAATTTGCCAATTCACAAATTATGGCAACAAGGACCATTGCATTGAATAGGTTTTATAAGAAATCATGAAAGCAGTTACAATTATGAAATTAATAACCATCAATTTACTAGCAAATATGAAAAGAACAACCATCAATTTTAGAGACTCGGTAGGTAAAAGACATAAAGGGGTGGATTAATTCCGGTAAACGAAGTACCCAAAAGTAAAATCGCCCAAATTGGAGAACAATTGGCGCCTGAAATCCAAAAGGATATAGAAAACGGAAAGAAAGTGATGTAAAGATGAAACCTTTTGAATCTGTTCGGTGGTGATTGCATTGGGGGGGAATGATGCGGCGGTCGGCGGTTGAGATTGAGGTTGCGATTGCGGTGGTTGTTGGTGTTGTTGTTGCTGCTGCATCTTGACGCCTGAATTAATTTCAGGAGAAACAGAGAAGAAGAAGAAGAAGTCTTCCCTGACAAGAACCCTAAACCCTACGATGTCTTCGAGGAGAGAGAGAGAAAGAGGTGAGATTTACTGTTATGAAATTCAGATTCGCTTCGTTCAAATCCCGACAAACCGACAATGGTAATTAAAACCAGGTTAAACCTTAAATTTGGTAGAGTTTTATTTTCAATGTTGTGAGTTTAGAGTTAGGTTATTTTAGAGCATCCGGTGTACCGCGTTATTCCAGACGTATTGGGGATCGCGACGTTGAACACTGTTTCCTGTGCGTTATACGGTGGCGTGGTCGGAGGCCGTGGAGATATGCATGGCGTGATTGGTGATGTTTTAAGAAATATGACCATTAAACGGTTATAATTTCGACCGTTTAATATCATTTAAAAAAAATAAATCAATTAGTTACCTATAAATCAACCTTATTTGTTTAAAAAAATAAAACACTTTTACCGTTTCTTTTCCTTCTTTCTCTAAAAAATCATCATATAAAATATAGATTTTTCTCCTTCATCTAATGATTCGACTCACGATGAAGTTCTTTTAAAGTTTGTTTGTTTTATTTGGTAGTGAAAACATGTTAAGGCTCAAAGAATGTCACTAATGGTAAATTGGCAACTTCAATGGGGTGGCTTTAATTACTTCATTGTAAGTAAAAAAATTAATAGAATGATGATATGTTAGGAGTAATAAGGGTGGGCAGTATGGGGTGGGGGAGGATCGGTTTGGTAGGCTTCATCGGGTAGTAGGGGCTACCAGACCCCTTGTTGCAGTTTCATGAATTCGGCTTCGATTTGGTAGCCGATTGGTTTCGTAAAGCCACAAGTAGCTGAGGAAGACTACGAACGTCGAAGGAGACCTCGTCCAAATCTTCCGATTAAACTCAATCCTAAATGAGGAAAGAGAAACTCCATTTCTTCCACCCGTATGATTTAATTGATCACAACTTGATCAATCATGAATGAAACATAAAATTGAAGATATCATCTTGATCGAAATCAACAACCGATTCAAATGAGATGCATATTAGTATGATTTGGTGTCGATATGAAAGATCGAGGAAGAACACAATGCGGCGATGAAGAAGATGAAGTTCTGTGATTTTCTGAAGCAACAAAACTAAATCAAAATTGGAATCTGATTATCATAATGCACTAGTAAGCAAAATCCAAAACCAATGAGATGAATTCTTAACCAAATGATCAAAGTTTCATGTATCTGCCATGAATGAGCTCGTAAAAAAAGACAAACTGAAAATTTGAAGCCTGAGGCTTTAAATTTGGAACCATACCACCCTTTTTTACTTCAAAATATATTTTCCCTTTCTATCCATTTTGAAGTTTTAGGCTTCATTTTGAACCATACCCCCCATCCTAAGCGAGATATGATGGTTCACGGCTCAATCGCTAAACAAGCGTTCTATTTGATTTCATTAATAGCTTGATGTAATTGTGAATAGGAATTATATTGGCGCGTTTTACGGTATCAACATCATAGATACACAAAACAATAAATTAAGAAAATCTGACATGTTTACGTTTAAAACGAAAACTATGTCGCAGCAAACACAATGATATAGATTGGTTAATAGACACACTTAGATTATTATCAGCAAGTTGTCGTGGGGATAAGGCATGTAAACAAAACGGTTGCATTGATATAATGCAACGTAAAGAAAACAGAAATACAAAAAGACCGTAGAACGTTGTTAAAATTAAAAGTCAAACGTTTAACACATCGAGCGTAGAAACTAAGGTACAGTTTGTTTTTAAAAGGTAAAATGTCTGCAGTCTGCGGACCACATCTGCAGACATCTGTAGAAGAAAGGTAGACCAAATGTCACATCCCATTTTTCGTTTATTTTCTAAATATGTTGCGGAAGTCTTACGTGGTAGTAATTAATTAAATAACCCATGGTTTTAGCAGTTTTGATAAGTGAAACATATTTTATGTAAAAACACTTTTCATTTACAAAATTGGGGTACACTAATTACCCCTAAGTGTTTTACAAAAGATAAGATAGATCAACTATCTCATAGTTAGGTCCCCATACATTTCACAACTACTAAAACATGATAAACACGTGGTAGCATAGCACGAACTCTCCCACGTACACCCAGATCCACACGTCAAAGCACCCCATTATTTACCTGAAAAATAGTAAAAAAACCACAATGTCAACACTAGGTTGGTGAGTTCACTAATGAAAACGTTTCGGTTTCCACTTCATTATTTAGTCCCATTTATTCAACTTTGTGAATCTAGGGAGTGAATCCAAATGGAGAATATAATATGGTTTCGTAAACTAGCTAGGTTTACGATGTACAAACTGAACGTAAGCTCTAGATCAAAACTAGACCCATGTTCGATCGTATTTCTCACCATGTTTCACGACCAGAGCGACTGATCAGTGAGAGCGGGTGGTCAACCCCAATAGAATCTACTAATACATCTCACGCTACTTTAATGGTCTAGAAGGCATTGTTCCAAATTCCAAATTTCCAAATTCAATTCAGGCCTGGCTCATCTTGTTATGAGCATGCGCCGATACCCACATTCAATTTCGTACCCATAATATTCTCAATCAATTCATTCAATTCAAAATGCATTTACAATCATAATAAGTCCAAAATATTCAACAAAATATATCAAATTAAATTGGGGCATTAAGTTAGTGAAACTCACCTTTGCCTGGTTGTGCAATTTGTGTCTCTATGTGTGAATTTTCAAAGCCTCGGTCCTATTTCCATTAATATCAAATTAGTTTAGGTATTTCTAACTAGCTAATGTGTCAAGTTCTGAATTTCTCAAGTATTCGGCAAAATGACGATTTTGCCCTTAGTCGTCTAATTTCTACAATTAAGGCATAATAACTTAATCTTTGGTCACAAAATTTTATCCTAAGGCCCATTATATTCTATTTACTTGATTATTATTATTCTTAACTTTATATCACCATGTTTTCGAATTTTTCCTTAATTTCTAGCCAAATAACTTGTTTTTACGTCTTTTCGGTAACGGTTTTTAGCTCATATTCCTTCTATATTCTAGTTTCTATTTTTCCAATATTTTTATATGTTTCCTAACCATAAATAATCTGTTTTAAGCCCTTCGGCTACTGATCTCTTTTGTTTTTATATTTTTTATACCAAATTTTTACCGAATTATCCCATTTTAATGCTTAATTTTATCGTTTTAAAGGTTCGGGTGCCATTTTCTTCTAAGTTTTCAATTATTTTCATTTATACTAGTTGTCTACTATCTAAAATATGTTCTTGAATTTTTCTATATTTTTCCACCAATTTATTCTATTTTTAAGCATTTTTAGCTAATTTTAAGCATATAAATTCCATTTTAATTATTAAATAAATTCTAAAAATTCTAGAAAATTTTTATAACTCATTACTACTGATAACTAAAGTTCTCCTACTGACCAAACCAAATTTTTCGGATTTTCTGACCTATTTTCACATTTTTCACACATTTAATGTATTTAAAGCTTTACAAGTCACATCTTTAATCATTGCCTTTATCTCCACTTCTATACTCTAGGTTTTTATGACTAGATTTGGTCTTTTTATACAATAAATACTTCTGATCTCATTTTAGTTTTTATAATTCTTAACTATTTTATATAATACCCACATATTTAACTTCATAATTTTCCAAATATTACATATTTATGGTGTACCGCTCGTGTTTCCTCATAACCGACCATTATAGGCGGAATTACCATGAGAAATAGTCACGGGGTTTATGTTAGTGACAATCGTTACCGACCATGTAGGCGTCATTGACGGCCATGAGGCGGATTTACTACAATTGTGACACTAGGTTTTGTTTTTATTTAACCTTTTTGTTACAATCTTCATATATATATATATATATATATATATATATATATATATAAATTTTCGGATTTATATATAAAATCCAAGGGTTTCTTAACTTAATTTTTATGTTCAATCATCATCAAGTTACCAAGATCAAACATAAACAACTACATAAGATTCACATAAAATCATAAGAATCACACATAAAATCATAGATTTCACACATGCATGTAACTAATTTTTAGTTTTCTTTCAAGATCTTGTTGTTTCCATCATAGATTAGTCACTTGATCTTTCATAAAACTCAAGTTTTAGCTTGGATTTTAACATGCATGAAGGTTATTAGATGATCAAACTTGAACCCTAAGCTCAACACACACAAACACACACTAACACACATCACGATTTGTGTGTGTGTGTGAGTGTTGTTCTTCACATGAATCTTCATGTGTTGAAGCTTATATCCATCAAATCCACCAAACAAATCAAGAAATGATGTTGGTTCTTGGATTTTGATGATGGGTTTCGAAATTTTAAGAAGAAAGTAGAAGAAATTTGCTTACTTTGAAGCTAGAGAGGTTAGGTGTTCTTGGTTTTGAGAATGGTTGAAGATTCAAGGGATGTTCTTGAAGATTTGAAGATGTTCTTGAGAGTTGATGAATGATTTGAAGATGTAAAGAACTGTGTGTGTGTGTTTAGAGAGAGAGAGAGATCAAGTAGAAATGAAGTGAGGGGAGGGGTTGGGGTGGTCTCGGCCGTAAATAGGAGAGGGAGGGGGTGAGAGTGAAAATTTTTTATAATTTGTTTAAGGGTATGTGTGTGTGTGTAGATTTTATAAAATCTAGTAATGATAACCTATAATTTATCATTACATGCACAACACATCACATAAATGTGATTTATTTTTACACTCCATCCATCTCATATATATATATATATATATACGACACATACATATGCACACACACAAATCCCTTTTAATTTTTATAACTTTCTAGTTACACACAGTGTATGTCGTGTTTTACGGGTATTTTTCCGAATCCAATTAATTCCAATATTTATACCAAAATTCATAATTTTAAATTACGCTCAGAACCGTATAGCTATTTTTCAGTTTCGTCGTACTTGGTCGGAGACCAAAAGTAGTGACGTTCTTATACGATTCGAATTCATTATTGCGTAACTTTCTCTAATTTATCACCAATCGAACATAAGACTTTTTCTAAAGTCTTTATCTTATTTAAACTCATAGTTTAAACCAAACGAAATATTTTATTCGTTTCGTTGGTCGGTCCGCAGTGACGGCTTTCAATATTCAAATAATTCACGTAATCACAATTATTTCCAAATAAATCCTAATAAATCCTAGATTTTTATAATTAATCTAAAAATTAAAGTGACGGATGTCACAGTCTCCCCTGGTTTAAGAAATTTCGTCCCGAAATTTCAATGGAACGTACCTTTCTGCTTTTGACGAAACAGCTGGGGATATTTCTTTTCCATTTGATCCAATCGTTCCCATGTGAATTCTGGACCATACTTAGAATTCCAGCGTACTTTTACCAGCTTGATACGACTTCGTCGAAGCTTCTGGACCTTCCAATCTAAAACTTCTACAGGTTCCTCACTGAATCTAAGTTTATTATCAATTTGAACTTCTCCTGAAGGTATGATTAATGTTTCATCGGACAAACATTTCTTTAAGTTGGACACGTGGAATACATCGTGTACTCCTTCCAACTCAGGAGGAAGTAATAATTTGTATGCCACAGGACCTATACGAGCTATTATTTCAAAAGGTCCTATGTAACGTGGGCTCAACTTACCCCTTTTCCCAAATCTAATGATACCTTTCCAGGGAGAAACTTTCAACATGACACGATCTCCTTCTTTAAAAACTAAAGGTCGACGTCTATTATCTGCATAACTTTTCTGCCTGTCGGCCGCCGCCTTCAATCTTTCTCGAATCAATGCAATTTGATCGGTCGTTTCTTGAATAACTTCCGGGCCTGTTAATTGCCTTTCACCGATTTCAGCCCAACACAGAGGGGATCTACACTTCCTTCCGTATAAAGCCTCAAATGGTGCTGCTTTGATGCTAGAGTGGTAACTATTATTATAAGAAAACTCCGCCAATGGTAGGTGAGTATCCCAATTACCACCGAAATCAATAGCACAAGCTCTTAACATGTCCTCAAGGGTTTGTATCGTTCTTTCGCTTTGACCGTCTGTCTGGGGATGATATGCTGTGCTCATATCTAAACGAGTACCCATTTTCTCTTGAAATGATTGCCAAAAACGAGCGGTGAATCGACCGTCCCTATCTGAAATAATAGATATCGGAACTCCATGGCGAGCTACGATTTCCTTCAGATATAATTTGGCTAATGTTTCAGCATCAGTTTTCTCTTTTATGGGTATAAAATGAGCTGACTTGGTCAATCTATCGACAATCACCCAAACAGTGTCATTTCCTGCTGTTGTACGGGGCAGTTTTGTTATAAAATCCATTGCAATATTCTCCCATTTCCAAACAGGTATCTCAGGTTGTTGCAATAAACCAGGTGGCTTCTTATGCTCTGCCTTTACCTTGGAACAAGTGAGACATTTACTTACGTATATTGCAATATCACCTTTCATATTGGGCCACCAATAATATTCTCGAAGATCCTTGTACATTTTTGTAGCACCAGGATGAATCGAATATTTCGACTTATGCGCTTCATCCAGGATTAAACTACGTAAGTTTTTGTACTTCGGAATCCATATTCTATTCATAAAATAGTTTATGCCGTCTGCTTTAGGCTCCAGCTCGCACTCTAAGCCTCGAAGTCCTTCATTTCTCAAATAATGCTCCTTTAAGGCTTCTCGTTGAGCATTCCGAATCTGTTCGGATAGATTCGTTTGTATTGTTAACCCTAAAGCACGTACACGCAATGGTTTGGCCCTTTCCTTCCTGCTAAGTGCATCTGCCACTACATTGGCTTTCCCGGGGTGATACTTAATCTCACAATCATAATCATTGAGTAATTCCATCCAACGACGCTGCCTCATATTTAGCTCCTTTTGATTGAATATATGCTGCAGACTTTTGTGATCGGTGAAAATCGTACACTTGGTGCCATACAAATAATGCCTCCAAATCTTTAGAGCAAACACTACAGCTCCAAGTTCCAAATCATGTGTTGTGTAGTTCTTTTCATGCACTTTAAGTTGTCGCGACGCGTATGCTATAACTTTGTCATGTTGCATAAGCACACAACCAAGACCTAGTTTAGACGCATCACAATAAACTACAAAACCATCTGTTCCTTCTGGTAAGGACAAAATGGGTGCACTACACAATTTTTGCTTTAACAATTGAAAAGCGTCTTCTTGTTTTCGCGTCCATTCATATTTCCGATCCTTCTGAGTGAGCAATGTCAACGGTTGAGCTATCTTGGAGAAATTCTCGATAAATCTCCTGTAATATCCTGCCAATCCCAAAAATTGGCGTACTTCCGTTGGAGATTTTGGCGTCTCCCAATTCTTCACTGCTTCGATTTTCGACGGGTCCACATGAATGCCTTTTTCATTTATGACATGGCCAAGAAAATGAACTTCTCGCATCCAAAAGTCACATTTCGAAAACTTAGCATAAAGCTTCTCTTGCCTTAATATGTCTAAGACTATTCCCAAATGCTTTTCATGATCTTCTTTAGTTCGCGAATAAATGAGAATATCATCTATAAAGACTATCACGAACTTATCTAGATAGGACTTGAAAACCCTATTCATAAGATCCATAAATATTGCTGGTGCATTTGTTAATCCGAATGGCATCACTAAGAATTCGTAATGACCATAACGCGTCCTAAATGCCGTCTTAGGAATGTCTTCGTCTGCGACTCTGAGTTGATGATATCCAGATCTTAAGTCAATCTTAGAGTAATACGTGGATCCTTGCAATTGGTCGAACAAATCATCAATCCTCGGTAATGGGTACCTATTCTTGATGGTAAGCTTGTTCAACTCTCTGTAATCTATACACATTCTGAATGAACCATCTTTCTTCTTCACGAACAATACTGGAGCTCCCCAAGGTGAATAACTTGGTCGAATAAATCCTTTATCCAATAGCTCCTGAAGTTGAGTCGACAACTCTTGCATTTCGGAGGGTGCTAAACGATAAGGAGATTTGGCTATAGGTGCAGAACCAGGAATAAGATCAATCTTAAATTCTATCTGCCTATTGGGAGGTAGTCCAGGTAGATCTTCAGGAAATACATCGGAGTATTCCCGAACTACGGGGATTTCCTCTAACTTACGTGTCTTAGCCTTTGTGTCCATGACGTTAACTAAAAATGCAGGATAGTTCTTTCTTAACATCTTCCGCATTTTCATAACGCTTATGACCTGAGCTTTAGCTCCTCCTTTGTCACCTTGAATTGTTAGCATTTTGCCTTCTGAAAGTGGTATACGTATCACTTTATCAGAACATATAATCTCTGCACCGTTCTTTGATAACCAATCCATTCCGACTACGATGTCGAAACTTCCTAGATTAACGGGCAATAGATCGATATCGAAACTTCTATCTCCTAAAGTCATGCTACACTTTCGGAGAACCTCAGTGGTTTCTATTAAATCTCCATTGGCCAATTCTATCGAATACTTCTTATTTAATTTACTAGCTTTAATTCCTAACAAGGGTCTAAACTTCTTAGAAACAAAGCTAAGATCAGCGCCAGTGTCGAAGAGTACATAAGCATAGTGATTATTAACTAGGAACGTACCGGTAACAACTGTAGGGTCTTCCCTGGCAGCTCCTGTACCCATCTCAAATGCTCTACCCCTGTTATTTTGACCTCTGGGTTTGGTGCAATCCCTACTGAGATGTCCAACTTCCCCGCAATTAAAGCACTTGCCGCTCCTCCTATCCTCTTCCGTTGGAATCTTAGCAAAACAATCCTGGAGCAGATGCCCGAAGCGGTGACATCTTGTGCATTTCTTGCACACTCCTCCGTGGTTCTTTCCACACGTCTTGCATGGAGGTTTCGGATTCACTTCCTCGGCTTTCTTATCCACAGTAGCCGCAAACACTTGGCCTGATTCCTTATTTCTCTTATTTCTCTCATTCTTGCCTTGCCTTCTGAATCTTCTCTTTCTACGAGATTCTGGGTCAAGCGTCTTGGAAGACTCTCCTTTCTTCCCCAAAATACCTTCTCGCACTGCATCATCTGTGAGAGACTTGGCTAGGGATATCGCTTCCTGGATTGTGCTAGGGTTAGCCGACGTAACCATGCTTCTGATTTGAGGAACTAATCCCCAAATGTATCTTTCTATACGCGCATATTCCGGAGTAACCATACGTGGCACCAATCTAGCTAAATCCATGAATCGAGTGGTGTATTCTCTAATCCCAGCATCTACCATCTTGTGATTCCAGAATTCAGTCTCCAGTTTCTGAATTTCCTGTCGCGGGCAATATTCTCGCAGCAGCATCTCTTTCAATTCTTCCCAAGAGAGTTTATTTGCCACTTCTTCTCCTAGTGCTTTCACCTGGGCGTTCCACCATGTGAGAGCTTCATCGTGAAACGAGCAAGTAGCATACATCACCTTCTGGTTGGCATTGCAACCACTAATCGCCATGACCGATTCCATTTTCTCAATCCAACGTATAATATCCAGCGGTCCTTCCAAACCGGTGAACGAACGTGGATTACATCCTTGGAATGTTTTATAGGAACAACCATTTGTTTGGCCGCCTGAGCCTCGATCTCGTGGTACATGTTCTTGCCCGGCATTCACATTGCGGTCCGCTAGTGCCGCTTCTACTCTTTGGGAAATGATCCTTGTCAGTTCCTCTTGAGTCGTTGGGAATCCGGCTTCTAAATCATGCGCACCTAGATCAGCTTCAGTTGCCATTTGTTATCTATCATTTTGATGATAACAACTCAAATTAATTGGTTGCTTATGACGAAATTAAGGAAGTATATACATATATTAACTAAGGGAAGAATTCTAAATTGATACTAGTAACCATTCATAAATAAAAACCAAATTGTCTTATGTGGAATCACATCCACATCAAAATACATCAAACATAACTTAAATTGTCTTGAACCAAATTCAACATAACAAGCAATCACAAACTATGGGAGACCCATCGCCTCCCTCATCTTCTTGCCACTCTCCTCGAGGTCACTGATTCGATAATGCATCTTGTCCAAGGATCCCTTGTCCAAGAGGCACATCTCTTCAATGAGTAGCAGTCGTCCAATCGCCCGATTTACCTTCCTTTTTAAACCAATGAGTTCTTCATTGATTTCCTCGATTCGGCGATCAGTCAAACTGCGAGGAGTATTTTCGCTTTCCTGAACCGTGGCTAAAGGTTGGGATTCTTCCACCATTGGAGCCTTGCCTTTCTCTTCCCGAGTTAACTTCCCTTTACTACGGCGCGAATATGTAAGAAGGGGTAATCCCTTCTCTTTCCATGAAGGTAACTCAGGTAAAGATGGCAGCACCTCCCACCTTTTTGTCATATCTTCCCCTGCTTCATCCGTTTCCTCGTCTGGTTCACTTTCAGATTCGTAGAGCCATCCGTTTCCAGAATAAGCCCATTTCGAATCTATTTCGATTCCAAACGAGTCGAAGCATGGTGATACTGGCTGCTTCGGTTCAATAACAGCATTCTGAGGCACGTCCTCAGAGTCACTGTCAATCACGAAAATAGCTCTTCGAGAAGGCGACATCTGAAATTAAATAAGTAATCACATAATTAGCAATAATTAAACAAATGATTAAAATAAATAATAACTTTACCGTAGGGTGTTTGGCGATTTGGATTGGTGTACTTTCGTTGCACGTGCTACCCTTAATCTTACTTCTTATTCCTTAGGTTATAGTTTAAAATTTATAAAAATATTTTTGGGTTCCCTATAACCTGAGGCTCTGAGACCACTTCTGTCACATCCCATTTTTCATTTATTTTCTAATTATGTTGCGGAAGTCTTACGTGGTAGTAATTAATTAAATAACCCATAGTTTTAGCAGTTTTGATAAGTGAAACATATTTTATATAAAAACACTTTTCATTTACAAAATTGGGGTACACTAATTACCCCTAAGTGTTTTACAAAAGATAAGATAGATCAACTATCTCATAGTTAGGTCCCCATACATTTCACAACTACTAAAACATAACAAACACGTGGTAGCATAGCACGAACTCTCCCACGTACACCCAGATCCACACGTCAAAGCACCCCATTATTTACCTGAAAAATAGTAAAAACCACAATGTCAACACTAGGTTGGTGAGTTCACTAATGAAAACGTTTCGGTTTCCACTTCATTATTTAGTCCCATTTATTCAACTTTGTGAATCTAGGGAGTGAATCCAAATGGAGAATATAATATGGTTTCGTAAACTAGCTAGGTTTACGATGTACAAACTGAACGTAAGCTCTAGATCAAAACTAGACCCATGTTCGATCGTATTTCTCACCATGTTTCACGACCAGAGCGACTGATCAGTGAGAGCGGGTGGTCAACCCCAGTAGAATCTACTAATACATCTCACGCTACTTTAATGGTCTAGAAGGCATTGTTCCAAATTCCAAATTCCAAATTCCAAATTCAATTCAGGCCTGGCTCATCTTGTTATGAGCATGCGCCGACACCCACATTCAATTTCGTACCCATAATATTCTCAGTCAATTCATTCAATTCAAAATGCATTTTCAATCATAATAAGCCCAAAATATTCAACAAAATATATCAAATTAAATTGGGGCATTAAGTTAGTGAAACTCACCTTTGCCTGGTTGTGCAATTTGTGTCTCTATGTGTGAATTTTCAAAGCCTCGGTCCTATTTCCATTAATATCAAATTAGTTTAGGTATTTCTAACTAGCTAATGTGTCAAGTTCTGAATTTCTCAAGTATTCGGCAAAATGACGATTTTGCCCTTAGTCGTCTAATTTCTACAAATAAGGCATAATAACTTAATCTTTGGTCACAAAATTTTATCCTAAGGCCCATTATATTCTATTTACTTGATTATTATTATTCTTAACTTTATAACACCATGTTTTCGAATTTTCCTTAATTTCTAGCCAAATAACTTGTTTTTACGACTTTTCGGTAACGGTTTTTAGCTCATATTCCTTCTATATTCTAGTTTCTATTTTTCCAATATTTTTATATGTTTCCTAACCATAAATAATCTGTTTTAAGCCCTTCGGCTACTGATCTCTTTTGTTTTTATATTTTATACCAAATTTTTACCGAATTATCCCGTTTTAATGCTTAATTTTATCGTTTTAAAGGTTCGGGTGCCATTTTCTTCTAAGTTTTCAATTATTTTCACTTATATTAGTTGTCTACTGTCTAAAATATGTTCTTGAATTTTTCTATATTTTTCCACCAATTTATTCTATTTTTAAGCATTTTTAGCTAATTTTAAGCATATAAATTCCATTTTAATTATTAAATAAATTCCAAAAATTCTAGAAAATTTTTATAACTCATTACTACTGATAACTAAAGTTCTCCTACTGACCAAACCAAATTTTTCGGATTTTTGACCTATTTTCACATTTTTCACACATTTAATGTATTTAAAGCTTTACAAGTCACATCTTTAATCATTGCCTTTATCTCCACTTCTATACTCTAGGTTTTTATGACTAGATTTGGTCTTTTTATACAATAAATACTTCTGATCTCATTTTAGTTTTTATAATTCTTAACTATTTTATATAATACCCACATATTTAACTTCATAATTTTCCAAATATTACATATTTATGGTGTACCGCTCGTGTTTCCTCATAACCGACCATTATAGGCGGAATTACCATGAGAAATAGTCACGGGGTTTATGTTTAGTGACAATCGTTACCGACCATGTAGGCGTCATTGACGGCCATGAGGCGGATTTACTACAATTGTAACACTAGATTGTTGTTTTTATTTAACCTTTTTGTTTCAATCTTCATATATACATATATATACATATGTATATATATATAAATTTTCGGATTTATATATAAAATCCAAGGGTTTCTTAACTTAATTTTTATGTTCAATCATCATCAAGTTACCAAGATCAAACATAAACAACTACATAAGATTCACATAAAATCATAAGAATCACACATAAAATCATAGATTTCACACATGCATGTAACTAATTTTTAGTTTTCTTTCAAGATCTTGTTGTTTCCATCATAGATTAGTCACTTGATCTTTCATAAAACTCAAGTTTTAGCTTGGATTTTAACATGCATGAAGGTTATTAGATGATCAAACTTGAACCCTAAGCTCAACACACACAAACACACACTAACACACATCACGATTTGTGTGTGTGTGTGAGTGTTGTTCTTCACATGAATCTTCATGTGTTGAAGCTTATATCCATCAAATCCACCAAACAAATCAAGAAATGATGTTGGTTCTTGGATTTTGATGATGGGTTTCGAAATTTTAAGAAGAAAGTAGAAGAAATTTGCTTACTTTGAAGCTAGAGAGAGTGTAGGTGTTCTTGGTTCTTGAGAATGGTTGAAGATTTGAAGTGGGTGTTCTTGAAGATTTGAAGATGTTCTTGAGAGATGGATGAAGATATGAAGATGTCAAAGAACTGTGTGTGTGTGTTTTAGAGAGAGAGAGAGATCAAGAAAAATGAAAGTGAGGGGAGGGGTTGGTGGGGTCTCGGCCGTAAATAGGAGAGGGAGGGGGTGAGAGTGAAAATTTTTTATAATTTGTTTAAGGGTATGTGTGTGTGTGTAGATTTTATAAAATCTAGTAATGATAACCTATAATTTATCATTACATGCACAACACATCACATAAATGTGATTTATTTTTACACTCCATCCATCTCATATATATATATATATATATATACGACACATACATATGCACACACACAAATCCCTTTTAATTTTTATAACTTTCTAGTTACACACAGTGTATGTCGTGTTTTACGGGTATTTTTCCGAATCCAATTAATTCCAATATTTATACCAAAATTCATAATTTTAAATTACGCTCAGAACCGTATAGCTATTTTTCAGTTTCGTCGTACTTGGTCGGAGACCAAAAGTAGTGACGTTCTTATACGATTCGAATTCATTATTGCGTAACTTTCTCTAATTTATCACCAATCGAACATAAGACTTTTTCTAAAGTCTTTATCTTATTTAAACTCATAGTTTAAACCAAACGAAATATTTTATTCGTTTCGTTGGTCGGTCCGCAGTGACGGCTTTCAATATTCAAATAATTCACGTAATCACAATTATTTCCAAATAAATCCTAATAAATCCTAGATTTTTATAATTAATCTAAAAATTAAAGTGACGGATGTCACACCAAACCTCTCAAGTCTGTAAGAAGAAGAGTGTTGTTTTTTAACTTCTGCAGACTGGTAAAATAAACTGAAATTTAAATAAACCGTTTCTTTAAACTTATAAATAATTATCATTCAAACCTTTTGATTTCCTTTCTATATATTTTTACCAATAGTTTTTTTTAAACAGTTTTTTTTAAATAAAATTACAAAAATGTTTTATACAAGACTATTAAAAAAATGTTTAAAAAAAAACTATTTAAAAACGTTTTTTATTTTTTAAATAACTGTTTAAAAACGTTTTTAAAATAATTGTTTTAAAAGCGTTTTTTTAGAAATTGTATAAAAAGTTTTTAAAAAGTGTTTAAAATATGTATTTTTTTAAATAATTGTTTAAAAACTAAAAACGCTTTTTTTAAACTTCAAAAAAAACTGTTTAAAAATTTTGAAAAAAATTATTTAAAAACATTTATTTAAAACTTTTTAAAAAGCTTTTTTTTTAAATCTGTTTGACAAGTTTTCAAAAACTATTAAAATATTTTTTGAAAAAAGTTACTTGAAAAGAACTTTTAAAAACATGTTTTTTAGAACTATATAAAAACTTTTTTATTCAAAAAAACTGTTTAGAAATGGTTTTATTGAAAGAAAAAAAAAACAGTTTAAAGAGAAGGTTAGAAGATTTTAGAAGTGATTGGGCCACATTACACCAAGATGAGCCCTCACAGACATTTTTAAGGAAACGTCTTCGAAAGAACAAACAGTCTAAAGACATAAATGTATTTGCGTGATCTGCGCGACGCATACATAAAAGGATAGGAAGATGTTTTTCAGAAAAACAAATACCATCTAAAGGTTATGTTACACAACTATAATTATTACACTTACATCACCAACTTATATGCTAAATGTGTTGATTCATTTAGATAAAAAAACGAATAAAACAAAAGACAGCACGTTACACCCACCAAAGGACGTCATGTGAAACAATCACAGGATACACAACAACATCAACATTCCTAGTAAAAATTGCATCCAAATGGTAGAGTCTAGGAATGGTTAAAAGATGACAAACCTTATCTTTATCCCGGAGAATAAAGAGGCTACACTGGCGGACTTCGCCCGACACCCATGAATTTTTTTTAGCGTTCTTGTATATATCCGGTTTTATCCGAACTGAACCTCAAGAAATTTGGTCACCGAACCCCATGAAAATTTTATACCGACTCCGAACTTTATAAAAAAAATCTAGTTTAAAAGAAATTATCCAACACTAATAAGTCCAACAATATTAATATTCTTTTAACACAATTACCCAAACTCAATAACCATTACCCAATTAATAAAAATATACCTAAACCGAAATATCTAATTCTAATTAAAATAATTTTAAAAAAATTGTGAAAAAATATAGAAGGTTGGCGAATTTCAATCTCATAACCCATTCTTAATTCTAATTGATTCCATCTTACGCGACTTCATAATTCTCGACCGGCAGCCGACATTTCTGCTTTCGATGAGTCATCGTCTCTCTCTATTGAATCTTCATTTTGAAACTTGAATACTAGAATATGATTTATTTTGTATAGGAAGGTTTAAGAATCCATTGAACCGGTCTATGTGTTCTCATATTTTAAGTTGGGTTTTCTTATCCTGTAACGTGATCCGACCCGACACGACCCGAACCGAAACGGTATAAAAAATTGTATATAGGGATGAACGACCGAACCTTGAAAATATCCAAACCACATAAAAGAATTTCTGGGTTCACCACTGGCTACACCGAAAGAGACCGGACTCGAAATTTACATAAAAAGAAAGAAAAATATGCAGAAAAGAAGGAAAAATAAAGAGGACCGCAAAATTCTAGAACACCCGGGAAAGCGAAAGAGCTTACGAGTATGATGTGGGGCTAATTCATCCTGTAGGTCGTTCAAGAATCCACCACCACCTTCCGCCATGTTTATATAAACCACCCACAATCTTAATTTAAAATTTAATTTCATCATCTTTTTCACTTCTTAAGCAAACAACTAATCTAATTAATCATGGCTGCTTCCACAGCATGCGGAACTTCTGCTTCTCCGCTTGTTTCAAACATCATCTTCAAACCTTCACCCAAATCAACGTTCAGACCACCCTGCTCTGCCTACTTCCCGCCTTCACGGACAACCCGTAACAGACTCCCGGTCGTCAGAGCTCAGGTCGAAAATGATATCTCCGTCGATGTTCAAATTGGCAGCACTCAGAATAAAGGTCATGGGGATACTTCTATTAATAGTTCCGTGGAACGGAGACCGTTGTCCGTCGTATCCCCTATTGGTAAGTCTAGACCAAAGACCTTTAGGGTGTGGCCTCGAAAAATATATATATGATAATAATACTAATAACCGAAGTAAAAAATGCCTAGTTTGTATCACAAATATGTTGCAGATTTGTGATACGTCTATGACGCAATGAAATTTAATTTAATAAGGAGTCGTTATTTTCATTTTTCTTAACGTCAACAAATATCTCGGAAATGTATGGAGTGTTTACACTTTTAAACGTATTTTAGAAAAAAATACATTTTTACGAGCAGATTGATGGTAAAATCTTAAGCTTAAAAATTGAACTTTTAACCTTTCAGTCTCAAGTCTTCCTGTAGCGTCCGCAATCATTCGGATAAATTCTACTGATATATTGAAAAACTGTAACTTCTTAAAATTTATCTCTTGAGTTTTTTAATTTTCTTAAATTGTTAACTTATTTTGACACCTTTGTTTTACCTTTTAAAATTAGAAAAAGTTAGACGACCGTGCGTCTCTTGAAGGCTATGAGACTATAATTTATTGCAAGGGTGATGAAGGATATGATTTTCTAGCTAGTGTGTCAATAGTAACGCCTTCTAATCAATTGTTATCCTAAATATAATTAGAACTAATATGACGCCATTTCTTTTGTCGCAATTGTGTCACTGCAAGTATGCAACTTGCGTCCCAATAACAATTTCGACTAGGTTTTGTCCGACCAAAGGTTTTTCTCATAACTATAACTTAACTATACAACAATAACCAAACTCAAATAAAATCCCACCAATTAAACGTTTTCTCGTAACCATATCAGAAAACCTTATTTCCTACGTATTCGCGATTTTATGATGCATGAAACTTTTTCCTAGCAGTGGGAAAGGCATCTAATGTAGTTGATATTATAGGTTTTGTTGGATCCACTATCTCCCATGAGAACAATGCGACAAATGCTCGATACAATCGACAAAATGTTCGACGACCCGCTGGCATTCCCGACAAAGAATCTTTCAGGGTGGAACATTCGTTCTCCATGGAACATACAAGACGACGAGAATGAAATCAAAATGAGATTTGATGTTCCGGGCCTCTCGAAGGAAGAGCTGAAGGTGTTTGTGGAGGATAACATGCTTGTTATCAAGGGAGAACATAAGAAGGATCAACAAGAAGTACATGAAGGAGGAGATGGTTCATGGGCTACACAGAATTATAGCTCGTATCATACTCGCATTAATCTGCCTGATAACTGTGAGAAAGATAAGATCAAAGCTGATTTGAAAAATGGAGTTCTGATGATCTCTATTCCTAAGGTGAAAGTTGAGCGGAAGGTTATTGATGTGGAGATCCAGTGATCGATGCAGGGCCGGCCCAAGGGTAAGGTAGCCCAAGCAAGGGCTTTGGGCCTCCACTTCCCAAGGGCCCCCTTTCAGCCATTTTTATTATATTCTTTTTAGTTGGGCCATGCTGCTTTTATTTATTAGGGTTGGTCGCTGGATCTGGACTTTGGATTAAGACTGTAGACTCTTCCCGATGGAAGATCAATTAATTATATGTTCCTTCCCAATGGAAATGCATCAAGTATCATCATTAAGTCCTTGGTAATGGATCCCTTTCAATTGATAACAGATTCAGACTTCATACTTTATAGTTATCATCCTCACTCTTCATCATTGATTTAATCCAACTTTTTAAATGCTTTCATTCACAGATTCAATCGTGATCTCAGGGATTCATTCACAAATTATGGTATTAGTGTGCCTATCTGCTTAGTTTTTTTTTAGTTTGTTGTGTGTTAATAAGTTTTCTATTTTTCTGTCACTTATATGTTTTGGTTTGGAGATCTTGATCATTCTTATTACAATTATTTATATAATTGCTCATTCTGTAAGTTATATATGTTTTATTTGGTTATAGCTTAATGATCTTTTTCGTTTGATTATAGGTAGTTTATGATGAGCAGAGTAGTTTTTATATTAGTTGGGAACTTGAGATGAAAATTACAGATCATTTTGTTGTTTGATTTGAGGTCTCATTGATTTTCTACTGCTATTTTCCATATCACTTGATGAAAGAAGAAAGAAGGTAGATGTATGTTGGTAATAAAGTTACTAAGCTTCATATAGTAATGATATTTTGAACCAGGAAACTTGAGATTCTTACTTGTGTATTCGTGCATTGGATAAACTTTATCATGGGTCGTTATAAACTCTCTAAAATGTCAGGTAAGCTACTTTATTTTATGATGGTACAACAAGCTCCTGTTACGATTTTGTCTTGCAAGAGAAGGGACACACCAATATGCTATTGTTTATAACAAGTAAAATGGATCTGGGTAAAACACATTTTTTGCTAGATTTAATATAATTATTTCATGACTAGTAACCTATTTTTTTGCCATGACTAGTGAAAACTCCTTGAGAAGTGAAAAAAAAAAAGACCCAAATTTCTACTTCGCTTTAGGCCTCTTAAATGGTTAAGCCGCCCCTGGATCGATGAGTGGATCGATATGTTAATAATTAATTGTGTGAAATGGTTTTGCTTGTCGTGAAATGTAATATATGGAAATGAATAACATAAAAACATTACAATATATGTGCAATTAATTCTACAATTGTGATTGTTTAACAGATGTATCGTGTGTGATGTGTGGTTTTTCTTTTAAGAGTTACATTAACACACATCACTTTTATCACCTTTATACTTTAGAGGATTTAAATCCATTGTTGGGAGTCACTGGTCACCCTTTATCACAAAGTTGTCCGTTTGGGACACTCTAAAATTTTCATGCAAGCTTTCAATGGATAGGTTTACCATAATTTTCTTTTGTAAATCGATTAAAACCCTATGTATTACTCATGGATAATTCAATGAGTAATACATAGTTTTATCTGGTGTTTTGAACGATACCATCACAAAGATTAGCCCATCTAGACCTGAGAAACATATAGAGACTAACAGTCGTACCATTTTCAAAACAACTTATGACTTGATCCATGCAGTTAGTTTTGAAGCGAGTTACGTCCAATACCATTCCTCTAATAAGTATTGTGAATTATAAACCTCAACGCCCTTGGGCTTTCATCTCATGAACGATTATAAATCACAATGGTCTTTATTCGAAGCTCATTCCCACAAACTTCGATTGACTGCGGACCTTTTAGAATATAATATTCATGGATTTCTAAAACGTACTAAATGTTGAACGTAGATCCACTGTCTATGTAGCAATCAATCATTGATTCTAGATGGGCTAATCTTTGTGGTGGTATCGTTCAAAACACCATATACTAATTTTAGACCGTCTTTGGCAACTTTTGTGTGATCGCATCCTTTCATGCAGATCATGATTTTAGCAAGACACAATCCTTAAGTTGCTTAAGATATCCTTGTTTCGCTGTATCAAGACACTTTTATCAGATTAACTTCTTCTGATATTTGTGACTTTAGATCACACTTTACATACAACTTGTCATTTACATACACTTGGTATTCTCTTGTGATAGTGATGTACGTGAATGAATTATTACATCCATCATTATTTTGTTTTTAGTAATTACACTGACAATCTTCAGTAATAGAGTCGTGTATGAGCTCTTGGTCAATTACTGATTTCCAACTTTTCTTATCCAGAGAATCTCATCTCATATTAAAACGCCGTCTTACAGATGAAAAATTCAAGGGATTCTTCCCGTGACTTTATGTACTCTCAAAAATAATTTTGAGACAAATTCATTGATCTGAATTTACCCAGACGTCCTGATATCTAAATATCTATTCTAGTACATGAATATACAAGAGAGTTCATAGAGGTCACTCTATCTTTTCTCTTGCTTCATTCAATTGTGGATTCTTCCTCAATTGGATCTATTCATGATATACCATTTTCGCTTATCCTTTCTAAGATCACCCTTTCAAAGTCCATAATCTTTCCTCGATCATGATAACTCATACCGCTATCCTTCCATTATTAACTTGTTCATGGATCTGTTTAGATTTCATCTTACAGTCCAGGGATATGTGATGATTAAGTATATAATACTTTAAATCATTCATTGTAGTTTGTCTAGACTTAGGCTCTTGATGCATCATAAAATTCATTTTATGATATTATCTTTCTTTATTCAGATATGTTGCTGAACTTCCACTTGCCTTAACATCGTTCTTTACAATCCATGATCTTAAGGATTGCCTATTTATACTTTATTGAGTATAGTAATTTGTTTGGGAAGCTATTGAACTGTTAAAAGACAAATTTCGTCATTACTTGTCTCAGTATGTGAATTTTGTCTATTCAATTCATATCCCATATCCAGCACCTTTTAAAGATCTTCTATCTTTAATCGTAAGATTATTATCTTATGAAATATCTGCAATTGTGTTGCTAGATTTAGAAATTTAACAACTCTTGTCAGTTTCTGTGATGTTTTAAGCTTTCCTAAGATTCAATCTAATCTTATGGAATGGTGAGTGCGAACCCTGGATTTACTTGTATACTTTTATCACTAGTTCAACTTCTGTAAGTTATGTCTTTCTTTACTAAAACTTCCTTTTAGCCTTCAAGAAGATTTACTAATGATTTGTCCAGTATTCAAGCTGAGGCATTTGTTCTGATCTCATCAAAATGTGTCTCATTTGACAGATCATATTTTCTACTTAATTTTCAAGAATCTGAGTGATCTCTTGAAGAGATGTAATTAAGTTTTATATTATTGTCTTTACTTTGCTGCATCTTCATGCATGTGTTAACGAGTCTGGTTTTAATCAAGCTCGTTGTTAGTTACTCATATTTAAACTATGTTTGCACACTTGGTGGGTTTTCTTTTAAAATTAATTTCTCAAGGAATCTCCAACGTGCTAACATTCGTTTTCGGATGACATATCATGCATAAAAGATCTTATATATATATATATATATATATATATATATATATATATATATATATTCGTTACTGAGATGGTATCTATCTCATAGATTTGCCTTTTGTACGAAACAAATATTAAATAGCAGAAACAATAAAATCTCAAACCATAAAGTAATATTTGCAAAACAAAAGTATAACTAAAGGATGTCTGTAAAACAAAATAATTGTTTTAATGAAGAAAGAAACTTCTTTATATCTTCAGCTTCAGCCGACTTCTCAAGTCACCTCAGTCTTCATCGTTTTCTCATCGTTGCTGAATTCCACATCCTACAAATCAAAATGTAAACACACATTCTGTTAGTGTCTATACACTTGCTGATTTCAAGATAGGAAAATGCTAAAACGAATATTACCTCATAAACAATTTGAGAGGCATCTGATCTGATCAGTCTGGGAACTTTTTTCGAACATAGCAGGTGGCCCGACTTGCCGCAAAATATAACAAGCATCATCATCAGGGATTCAGACTCTCTTCATCCCTTGATTGGGGATTTTGGTCATAGGTTCACAAACTGACTTGAGCTTTCGTTCCTCGGCAATGAGCATCTCTCTTAGAGCTGGTATCGACCCATCAAATCTGCTTTTGATGTATCCCTTTGTGAATGCTTCATATTTGCTCGGTAGGGACGTTAGAATCATATTCAGAGCAGTGACTGGGTGTATAGGGAACTCAAGTTCCTCAAGTCTCTCAAAGTAACTCGCCATCTGATCTACGTGATCTCCCACACTGTGTTTAAACTTCATAAGCTTAGTTATCTCTTTAGTGACTGCCAAACTACAAACCTGTTTTGTCTGATAGCTATGTCCCAAATCTTAGACCATTTTATAGGTGTACAAGTTTTTGAAATCATCCTCGATTTCATTTAGGAGTTCTTCACTAACGGTACACAGAATCAAGTATGACACTTTCGTGGAGTCATGGTAATGTTCCATCCGTTTGGATTTAGTGTCATCCATGGGTGGGAGATCGTACAGTGGTATGTCTAACACATACATCAAATTCTCCTTTTCTAGTACACTTCTCAAGTTTTGGTACCATATGGGAAAATTCCTTTTGGTGAGTTTATATCTGTACGTTATTTGTCGGTGTTGGAATACCTTATAGTAGCTATGGAAAATCTACAAGAGGGAAACAATATTTTAGTATTTCATGTTACTAAATAACCTAATTAAATAGATAGACCCAATAGCACATGTTTCAATTAGGACAGAGATCCTATTTCATAAATGCAAGTGATTGGCTTAGCACTATTCACTTGTATTTACTACGTAGGTGGGTAGTGATTACCGATTGCGTCTCACACAACTCTCCATTTTGGGGTTCATGACGTATTATGAGAATTGCAATTCCAATTTACGTCTTTAATTAAATACATTAACTTTAGACAGTGACCCTATTTCACATCTACAGAGGTGATTGGCTTAACACTACTCATTCCTGCACCTGCTACGTAGGTGGGTAACATTTTACCGATTGTGTCTCTGCACAACTCTCAGATTTCCGTGACACGATTCGTCAATTTGTACGTTTATGCCAACTATGTCCACTTGTCATGCTACAAGTGATATTATCCCTAGATAAGAAACGTGTTTCACTGGCCTCTGTTACACAGGAATCACGGCTCGACCTCGTACCGAAACTGTAGGCCCAATTCAGCGTAAGCGCTAACAAAGGGGTTCAGATAGATCGGTTCGAGTGTTTCAAATCCAGGATGCGATCGTTTGCATGAAAAATAAGTCATGCATTTTTGTAAAATCATATTTTACTTATTCGTGAAAAATTCTAAAAACTTCTTTTCGTCACACGATGCGATAAAATTTGGTTGGTAATTTATCACAAATTCTTTTAAAATTAATAAAGACTCTTTATCATATTTATGGCTTTTAATATTTTGACTATAAAATTAAAGCCGGTTTTATAATAACGACTTATTATACACGTGTCTTTTAATTTAAAACATCTTTTAATTATCAACATTTATTTTAAAATTGCGTAATCCAGCTTGACTAAATGCATTATTCTAAATAATCAATCAACCATAATATATGGAATCGAGCCATTATGCAAACCTATAAATTAAATCTATAAATTTTCAAATGGAAATAATGGGTTTATGGTCATCCGGTATAAAGCCTATAAGCAATTACTTGCCAAACATAAGTGTTAGGGTATAGATGGGAATCGAGTTGCACACACTATTCACGAGAATCACACACTCAAGCAAGAAAAGTGAGAACACAAGATTTACGTGGTTCGGTCTAAACTGACCTACGTCCATGGGCTAACTAGGAGATATATATTTCTTATGCTCAAATCAAATGTTACAATTACATCGGTATAAATAAAGAAACAATTAGGTCATCCTGTAAATGGGCTAGGCCCAACACTCTAGATGTGAACTGGGCCAACATACCCAACAATTCTCCCACTTGGTGACCATTGACATCTTCAACTCTGTCGGCCGACACCTTGTAATATCTGTAATCGTCTTTCATCATTTTAGAACTTCTAGTCATTTCCAGCCTTCTCATCATTCATTACTGAAGGCCAGTTGAACCTACGCATAACTTCAACTTCTCTAAGGTAACAACCTTAGTCAACATGTCTGCTGGATTTTTTGTTCCTCTGATCTTCTCCAGCTTTAAACGGCCATTACTAATCAAATTCTTGATAAAGTGATATCTCAGCTGGATGTGCCTTCTCTATCCATAAAACACAGGGTTCTTGGCCAAGTGAATAGTGCTCTCACTGTCAAAGTACAACAGACAGTCCATTCGCTTCTTGCCTAGTTCTTCCAGAAAATTCTTTAACCGTATAAGCTCTTTGGCGGCTTCAACCACTGCCATACTCTGCTTCTGTGGTTGAAGAAACAACGCTTTTCTGCAATCTGGACATCCAACTGATTGTTGTTCCTCCCAATGAAAAAACATAACATGTGGTGCTTTTGAATGAATTTTTGAATCTGCCCAAATCTGCATCTATATACCCCTTCAGACTGACGTCTTTCCCCTTAAAACACAATGCCACCTTTAAAGTCCCCTTCAAGTACATCAATAGCCATTTATTTAGGGTTCGGCTATAGACACCCGGGGGTTTTACTAAAAACACCCAAAACAAACGATCGTTTTATGTAAAACGACCTTGAAACGATCGTTTTAAGAGAAACGATCCAGATAAATATTTAAACCGTTATATGAAAATGATTAGGTGATGATTAGGGAATGTTTGTCGGGTCGTTTTGTATAAAACGACCGTTTTCAAATTTTCATTATTTTTGGGGCCGAGAAGTCTTAGATGGTTATTTTTATTATTTTTAAATAAATTTATTTTTAACTTAGTCTTGGAATATAAGTTTTTAAATTTGTATTTTATGTTTTTTATTTATATATCTTAGTGTTCCAAAAATCCACATAAGTTTTTAAAAAAAAACATATTTATTGATAACAGGAAAACAACCCAGATTCGTTACAAACACAAGAGAATAATAGGAAAAACATTATGACTCCAACACTACTGAATACTTGAAATCTCATAACAACTAATAAGACCAGTCTGAAGCTGAGTCGGAGTCACTGTCTGATGCCCAGCGGTTTCCAGATTCGACATCCACCTCCTTGGACCTACTATGTTCTTCCGCCCAGTACTCTCGAAGGACCTCCATGTCCTCCTTGTTTGCTTCATTCCAGGTAGCTTCATCCTCCTCTTCAACTCCGACGAGGGGACGTGGGGCCGAACAACAGTGGGTGATGGATATGGACGACGATTAACAGGGGGGGGCAGGAGGTCGAGGCTGCATAACAGGTGGTGGTGGCGGCTGTTCGACCGGTGGCACAAAACCAGGCGCCGGAAGCATTACCGGAGGTGGAGTCCATGGTTCAAGGACATCCCTAGGAGGTGTGGACGACATA
Organism: Deinandra increscens subsp. villosa; assembly: GCA_039602395.1. NCBI lineage: Eukaryota > Viridiplantae > Streptophyta > Magnoliopsida > Asterales > Asteraceae > Deinandra > Deinandra increscens. The sequence goes on along the minus strand of JBCNJP010000018.1, from coordinate 9,484,130 downwards.
GCAAGATTGTGAAACTGGTGAAGAACTGAAAGAAAATTTGGATCTTCAGACATGTACAGGGTGGTTCAAGATCAAACAAATGACCCCTATTTATAGGGGAGAAAGTTATAAAATACAACCGTTGGGTATATAGCCGTTATAAAATACAGCCGTTGGGTATATAGCCGTTGTGTGTATATAAAATTCTTTTAAAATTATTTATTAAAAAAACATAAAATACAAATTTAAAAACTAGCCGTTGGAGAAAACTAGTCGTTGGAGAAATCTAGTCGTTGGAGATCTTTTATGCTAATATAACATCATTTATGACTTGTTCATTGTGAATTTGACTTTCAAAACAGAGACGTTGTTTTTGAGGCATTTTGAATGAATTTGCAAATTTTATTTTTTTTCAAGAATTTTGATGGTTTTATATGACCTTTTTGAGGCATTTTGAATGATTTTTTTTTTAGTATTTCTGATTCGCCCAAAAAAAAGTTTATGAATCATGTATTACTTTTGAAGATGCATTGTAATAATTTCACTTGAAATTTTAAAAATTTATATTGATCGTTGAATTTTTTAAAAATTTATATTGTGTCACAGTACGATTGTAAAGTCCCCTGCCAATTTAACGTTGATATAATGATCGTTGTTGACGTAACAAATTGAAATAATTCTGTGAATCTCCACGTCTACGACAGACACCCTTGTCGGAAAAAATGTGGCACTTTGACCGGCACATAAGTCAAGAAAAACAAGAACACAAGTATACCTGTTAGCGAAAAGCCCCCCACATGCTGGCATTTGCAGCCACTTTGGCTGCGGAGCAAAATCGATATCATCATATATGAGGCTGTCTCTTAGTTCTTGACAATCGTACTGTGACACAATATATTCGCGTCTGTGCGTGTCCAACTCGTATAACAAGTCAGTGCGAATCGTGCGCCAGTCATGTTGACTCCGGCCTAATCCAACAGCAAGAGCACGGAAACCACAGTTCCCATCACCTATCACGTCTGTTATGCTTGCAACGTACTTGTGCATCGTCTCAGGTATCCAACCACTGAAGCGTTCCGCATTGTTCCTCTCCTCGTCTCCCGGCATCCATTCTTGCTCGGAATCCTTACTTTTTCTGGTCTTCTGGGTCTTTTTTGGGGTCTTGGTTGGTGTAACGTGAGAACTGTGCCGAGGAGGATCAACGTTTGTATATCCATGACCTACAGATTCCTGGGTGGCGAAGAGCTATGATACAATGTCACTATCGGTATAATCAAAACCACTAGGGACATAGGAGCTATGCCGAGGAGGCGTGTCCTGATTCACCTTCTTGCCCTTTGGGGGACGTCCTCGAGGTTTCTGGTTGTTAGCAGGAGCCTCTTTGTTGGTTTTCTCAGGTTTAAGCATCGACCACACCCGATCCATAAAATTTTTCTGAATCGGTTTCGGTTGGACAAGTAAATGTCTTCTGACCAGATCCATCTCATGCTCCACGTCGTAGGCTTCCCCGGCACCGACGATCAATGGATGGTCATCAAGCTTCGTCCAGTAGGGGTCTATCTCATCAATAGGATATCTGTCACCTGGATGGTTTAACGTTGGGAGATTTAGCACATCAATTTAAATAGTTAAAGTCTAAACCGAGGTAATGGTTGTTCCTAACCTGACCGTATGTACTTTCCCAACTTGCATGAATAAGGAAGACCGCATGACGTCCACACGTTACAAGAACAACCTCGATTGTACTTTATGAGTTTTTCAATCCGATTGACCTCCTTAACAAGGATGTTGAGGCCGGTGTGGGACATACCGCATAGGAGATCAGCCAACACGGGTATGTTATGCTCGTTCATCCGCTTGATCTTGCTGGTTGTGAAACTCCGAGCGATATCATTTTTCTGACCATCGACGATTTCGTTAACACACGTTATAAACCGGTCCAGCGTGCAGTTGGTCGCGTCGTCGAGATCCATTTTCAACCTTGCGTGCTGGCTTTCTACCCGGTTTGTAGTGTAGTTACCGAAGTTACGTTTGTTATCGGTCCAGGCGGACACAAACTTCTCCCGGTGCGGTTCAAGCCATTGCTGGTTTAGGTACGACAGAACATCTGAATAAATAATGTAATGGTGTTATTAATGCATATGTAACGATATTAGTACTAAACGGGGTTAGAGAAACATTACCTCTGTGATGCTCGGCGAGTTCTCGATATAGTAAGTCGTAATGAAGGTTGTAGTTTGTCACCGTGTTGGAGTTTATGAGTTTGCTCCACAGTTTCAAAAACCGCTTCCACCCATCCTTATCAAACCCTGTGTTGCAGTTTTTAAAGATGTTATTCTCTATATGCCATCTGCACAGGTTACGCGTGGCATTGGGAAAAACATTGCCGCACGCTTTGACGAGGGCAAGGTCTCTGTCGGTGATGATTATGTTAGGCTCGAGGCGGTGGTCTCCAATGGTCTCTTTGAGGCGTTCCAACATCCAGGTGAAGTCTTCCTGACGCTCTTGGCTTATGAAGGCGCTGGCGACTAGAAATGAAATTCCGGTCGATGTCACGCCGACCATTTGGACGTATGGAAACTTGTACAGTTCGTGTTGTACGTGGCGTCTATGCCCAGGAAATGCGGGAACGCCCTCCACAACTTGTAGGAGTGCTTATGGACAAAGAACATGCCATCAACTCTATCTGTCCCCGGGGACGTTCGGTCATAGTAGATGTAACCACCTTTAGCAAGCAGGGAGAAGAATACCTGCATAGGGGTATCACCGATCGTTTCTTCGCCTTTAATCTTAGCTAGGAGGTTATAGAGCGTCCGCTTACTCGACAGGTTCTTGGGGTTGTTTTTCTTAATTTCCGTCAACATGTGACGAGGCCGGATCTTTTGGTTTTTCATCTGTCTCACATTACCAACCTCCTCGTCGTTAAACCTCATCGCCCTTTTATGGCCTTCCAGATTTTCCGACGGCTCGTGGTTATGCTCATGGTTGACCACCTCTAATGTCCAACCGGCTAGAATTTTAATGTACGTACCTTTCAGCAAGAACGGACAGTCACATTTCTTACTGCCCGTCTTTCTCTGCTGAGTACCCTTTGGTACGTATTTGCCACTACGATCACACCATATCGAGATTTTTGTATACTCTCCCGTAAGTGCGTGCGTTGAGCTACGTTTAGTTGATAGAACATAACCCTTTGGCCAAGCTCGTTCAAAGGCCCCGTCAAACAGCTCTTTTTTTTATACGAAGATCTAAAATTATTAAATAAGTATCATAATTGGAAGTGGTGATAATATACATATGGATTCCGATAATATGTATAAATCATAAAAATTGAATGACGAAAAACATGAATAGGTGGTACCTGGTCGGTTTCATAATACCCACGGTTGTTTTCGTCGTGTGACGCCCACTTCCAGACTTGGCTCCAGAATGGGTCACTAATCGGATTTACTCATGAACACAAGGTAATAACAGAGATTACTAAGCAGCGGAAATTTTAAACTTTTATTTAATTGCCAAATACTACAAGGTAAGAGATAATTTACATAAGGAAATACTAACTATCATTACGTTTTATTGCTATAACTATATCTATGCCAGCTTGCCATAACATTCCTTCCTTCCGATAGCTTGCCCGTCTAATCCCTTATCACCAGGGCCTTCTCATAACTAGTTGAAGCCTCACCCTGACCTGACATACATACATTTTTGGAAAAGGTAAGCTTACGCTGGTGAGTTCTATATTTTAAAAGCTTTACCTCGGTGTGAGGTTTAAAACCCTTGGACCTGCAAGATCCCTTTTTCACAGACAATTAACAAGTATAATATATATCACAATTATATAATACACAATATTCCTTAACAGGAAACACCCCCTATAAAACCATTTATCCTGCTATTCCTACAATCCCAACATTTATTACTAGTGTAACCCTGCTAATGTATAAACAGAGAAACCATCTTTGCCGACTGCCGAGTTTACCCCTCTAGGGTATTCCCTATAACGGTCAGTCGCCCCGCTTTCCCTTGTTTGCTAACAGCCGAGTTTACCCTTCTAGGGCATTCCCTGTAACAGACAGTTGCACCGCCTTCCCCTATTTGCTAACTGCCGAGTTTACCCTTCTAGAGCATTCCCTATAACGGACAGTAGCTTTTTCCCCCTTCTATTTGTAGTAGTCTCCAATCCCTTTTTGCAACACTACCTCCTAACTCCCCCCCTATACTACTACCTGCCCCTAGTTAAATACCAAAGTGACTTAAGATTATTAGTAAACAGTGATAAGGTCTTCATTCAAAGGTAATTCAACAGTTTAACACTTCAATAGTTCAGATAGGCAATATTTCAGTTATAAATCATTTAAATGCATTTTATAACATTTGTATGTATATCAGCCCGAAAACATTTAAAACATTTAAAATATTTAGGAGTGAGCTCATAGAACTCACCTTATTTCTTTAACTGGTTACTTGGACGGAACTTCCGCAATGATTCCCGATTTAACCTAATTTGCGTATCGTATGGTGTTAACGCAACGTTTACATAATAAACACTTCCTATGTTTATTTTAATATATTATTACCTTAATAATATTCAATTATTAAGTTTATTCCTTTTTAAAGGTCACAATGACCAAAATGCCCTTTAGGCAGTTATCCTTTTCTTTTAATGATAATATGAAGACGCGCATTCCTATAAGTAAACGCTCACCCCGGGACCGCCCAGGGAGGTATGCCAGTTCCCAGCGGGGATTTATGCGACACCCTCGCTTTGCCAGAAACCCAGAGTACACGGTCCGCACGAACTTCTAAATATATCCGATTAACTTGGTATCTTTAATAATTATCCATTTTAAACTCATATATGCTTATTATATATATAAACATATTACCATACCAAAAATCGAGTCCCCAAACCCTCCAGATTATTTTATATTAAATAACCTTATTCCGAAACCCTAATTTTACGAAATTCTCATTTTATTATCATAACTCATTTTTATTCAAAACCGTCTTAGGGTATTATCTATTATAACATTTTATAATATCCTTTAAAATGGCAAAGCTTAATTCAAAACCGTTTACTTGATTTGGGCAGAATAACGTGTAGAAAACCCTAATTTCACCTTTTTATTTAATAAATATCAAAACCCTTTATAAAGTGAAATAAACTTAGGGCTTTTGTCTATAACATCATTTTAAGAGTACCTACAAAAATTCAGAGCCTAACTCCCACCCGATCACCCGAATTTGACAGTTTATGCTCAAGAACCCTAATTTTAACCTAGTTTTAGATCTCTAATCTAGACATGATATTAACTGAAATTGATTGAGGGGTTTTGTAGAGCATACCTCGAAACCTAGGACTGCTGGAGATGGCCTTCAATTACTTCATCGTTTGCTCGAATTTTGCAGAACAAGTATCGTGGATGAGGTTAGGGTTTTTAGGAGATAAATCTCGTGAATTGGCGAGTTTTAAGGCTGTGATCGATGGTCTATTTATACATACGAAGGTCGCCTATGGTCCCTCCAGGTGTGGTGATGACGAATTCGAAGAAAAACGACACGTAGGGGTTCAAACTTCGGCTGCACGTTGAGCCGTTTGTCAAAATCGCGACTGCACACGGCTCGCGTATCGCGCCAAGGGGAAGGGAACCCCGCGCGTATCGCGGCCCATCTTTCGCATAATGACAGTTTTGGTCCCTCGACCTTTTATTTACCTTTTAGCCCCTAAACTTTAACCGAACTGTCATTTTATGTACCGAACTATTATAAAACATGTTAAATAAAGTTTCTAAGGCTCGGGACACTCTCGATGATATACGTATACATACGTATATATTTTTATATATTTATATATATATTTTTCATTATTTACACTTTTGGCCCCTCAAACTTTATAATACTTATTATTTTATGTACCGAATCACTTTAGGATATTATTATAATATATTATAAGCCTCGGGGTACTTATAAAAGGTATAGATACGTATAATATCCGTAAGTATTCATAACTTTAAATAAATTACACTTTTAGCCCTTTAACTTTTATCTTATGCATATTAAACCCTAATCTTTTGATGTAACTATCATTTTACATCTTATAACCTTCCTAAACATGTTTCTAACATTCTTGAAGGTTCGGGTCATATATAATAATGTATATACATATATATATTTGTGTATTTCCATAATTTACACTTTCTACCCTTCTATTTTCTTGTTAACTATTTAAGCATGCATCTTTCACACGTATAACTATCCAAACACGTATTTCCACGTATATATCCATCAAATGAATATGTCACGTGCATTCATACTATACTCATCATATATCTACATGTACTTCAATATCGTGTAATCGCGTAAACCTATTTTCTCCCGGTTATCATTTATTTCCATCATAAAAACGTTTAGCTACGTTTTTTATGCTAACATCATATATATCAATTATCTTTGATATAAAACACATATTATTTCATTTCCTTTCCTCATGTTATTAATTAACACATATATCATTCATGCAATACTATCTTTTATCGATTTATTACCCGGTAATGGGTAAACATGCATTTTTCAAACGTTTTAACACGTTTAGCTTTCTAACACATATATCATGTGTATTAATCATATTAATCACGTATTTCTCAAATTTCGGGATGTTACACGTCGTCGCCGTTGTTGTTGTTGTTGTCGTCGCCGCCGTTGTTGTTGTTGTCGTCGTCGTCGTCGTTATTGTTGTTGTTGTTACTGTTGTTGTCGTCGTCGTCGTTATTGTAATTACCAGAATAATTTCCTGCATAATTACCGACATAACTACTGGCGTCTCCTTCGTAAATTCCTCCGTAATTACCTCCATAATGATCACTTCCATCATAACCGCCGGGGTTGTAGCTATCACCTCCGCTGCCTCCGTTAAATAATTCATCGAACCACGACATCTCTTACGAATCTTATAGATTGAGAAAATGATTGTAGTATAAAACAGTGGACGATCGATCGATAATATGAAAATATACGATCGATCGATCGATATATATACGATTTAAATAGAATAAAACATCACATCGTTATCTACACAACGATGGATTGTGCAATTCAAAAAAATACCAGAAACGATCGTTTCCGGTGAAACGGCCTAAAATTGAGGTCGTTTCATACAAAACGATCGTAGGAATAAACATGATTTGATAGGGTTGCAGCTTTTGATGTCGACGTACAATTCCAAGGGACCGTTTCATGTAAAACGACCGTTTTAGGATCGTTTGGAATGAAACGATCGTTTAATATGTTTAATATGGGTGTCTTTAGTAAATTTGTGGGTGTCTATATAAGGACTCTTTATTTAACCACTTTTTAGTGTTCTCTCCCTGAATTGGACATAAACCAACTAATAACCCCCACATCATGCGGTATATCACTTTTACCCTATTTACCAACCAAAACTTTTAATAATTTGTTCTTCCTTTTAGTTTAATCCGCATGTTAATTTTTATTACTTTTCTTTTTATAGTTTGATTCCATTTATTCAAATTTGTTTTTAGTTTAATCGGCATTTTAATTTTTTTCCTTTTCTTTTTAGCTTGATTCCATTTATTCAATTTTGTTATTATTCATTTCAAATGCTCTATTTTAAAATGGGATTCCCTTTTGTTCTGCAATGCCAGTGTGAAATTTTATTAATTAGTTTTTTTTACACGTAATGTTCCGTCGTAACGTAAAGGTTGACTTAAAGCTAGTTGATAAGAGTTAGGTTCAAATAAAAAATCTTTTAAATCTAAAAAAGCTAGGAAGGATATGTGTTTGACACGTGTCTTTTCATTATTTTTAAAGGGTGATGAGTATTTTAGTCATTGTGTTTTACGTTTAGATCATTGTGTCTTATGTTCTGATTTTTATGTCTTATGTTTTAGGTCATTATATAATATGTATTCGTCATTGTGTTCTATGTTTTAACTCATTTATGTTATTTTGCTATTGTTTTTTATGTATTAGATAAATTTATTATTATTAAATTATTATGTTTTACATATTAGAAGTAAACAATAATATTATGTTACAATTATGTTGTCCAGACTAACTTTGGAAAAAACACAATAACCAACCGAAGACACAATAACTAGTAAAAAGACACAATGACGAATAAAAAGACACTATGACGCACTACAAAATCCAATGAATAAAAAAATTAATTTTTATATAGCACCAATGTATTTATTTTAAAGATAAAAACTGCTCGATTTTATAGTATATTTTATAATAAATTAAAAAGATAATCCTATGTAAAAGTTTTGAACGTTTAAAAAAATTGAAAAACTTGATAAAATGTCAACAAAATGGCTAAAACTAAAATGTTCCTCTATTAATTTTTTCTTCACCAATTTAATTTCAATATTTAAATAGATCTTAAATAAAAGCTAATGAAATCAAATTCTTCTTAAATTAAATAAACATTTTAGTATAACTTCTCCCCAACTATTCTCTTTAGCAGCAAGTAAAGGTTAAAATCTATGTGTCCCACTTTGCATCTCTATATAATAAACACCCTTTTAAAATTTGAAGGCATTGAGTTCATCCGGTTCAACTTTTATCAACATCGCCTAAGAATATGGTGAATGAAGATCTCTTTTCACATTAAATTTTTCTCTTTAAACTCTCTTTCCAGTTTCCACACTTTTATCTTTATTGTTTTTATATGTTTTATTTGGGATTTTTATTTAAAAAGGCTTTACTTTTACATAACCTAATTACATTCTGTTTAAATCATTTTTCTTAACCTTTTACAACTTCAATATTTTTTTTATATTTATACACTTAACTGATTAACCTTATTAATTTTTTACTTATTGTTTTCAAACTTTATATTCATTTATGACTTAAATGCATTATAGGTCTGTTTATCCATTGATTTTTTAAATATATATATATAATTTCTGCATAAAGTAGAACTAATTATTAAAATTAGTATTGAATTTGATGTTTTATTTTCTTAAAAATCGTCAAATTTGTGGTTCTTCAAAAATATTTAAATAATCAGTTAAAAATAGTAACACAATATATTTAAAAATATATAAATATAATTACATTATTTATCTGCAGGAATATTGTTAAAGTAAATCATAGTTTAAGAAGTATTTGATGGAGTTTAGAGAGAAGAATTTGATGAAAAAAGAGATTTCAACCCACCGTGTAAATAGGGATGTAAAAATTTTAAAATAAACTTTTAGTAACATAAAAAAGGGACTAATAAGTAATACCTTGCTCGAATTAAAATAAAACAATTTTGATTTTACCCTTATAAAATTTAGAAGAAAAAAAAAACAATTACTTTTTAAAAAGTGGATTAAACTAATAGTTTGTTGCATATATGGCTACTCATACATCCAACCCGACCCAACCCATCCTCATCAGATATGGATACCCCCAATTTAGTTTTTTATCCCATGTACTGCATTCATGTTACTAGGAAAATAGTTTTATCGAGTGCTTTCATCCCACGTATGCTTCTTTTTTTTCTTTTCCTTTAAAGTTAGATAAGTGTTTTAATCAAGTTTGATAAGTGTTCTAATAAGGCATTTAAACTTTTTTCTATTATAAAGATCACTTAACTTTCAATTTGTATTCCAATTAAGTCGGTCTATCTTTTTCTATTGTAAAAATCACTCAACTTTTAACTTTTGTTCTAATCTTGTTAAAACTATACTTTTTTCCCCAAAACTTGATATTGTAAAAACCACTCAGCTTTCGACTTGTGTTCCAATCTTGTAAAAACTATATTGTTCACATATAAATAAATTGACACGTCATCCTGAATAGCTAGGAAAAAATATATTTTCACAAGATTGGAACACAAGTTGAAAGTTGAGTGGTTTTACGATAGATAAAAAGTAAGAGTGACTAACTGAAACACAAATTGAAAGTTGATGGTTTTTACAACTGAAAAAAAGTTTGGGTGATGAGATTAAAATATTTATCGAACTTGGTTACTATTCAATGACATTTTTCCT
>JBCNJP010000018.1:9458288-9473647 GCA_039602395.1 Deinandra increscens subsp. villosa | reverse complement strand
ACTAAAAAGATGGATCAATGTACTACACATTCATCACTAACTGCACATTTAACTGAGCATAAAAAACGCTCCTAACACATCAAGAAAACAACAACTTTATACGGTGTGAATTTCTAAATGTTACAGTGAACAACCCATATGAATAATTGACATTCATTTATGAATTTTCAAACAGAAAACAGTAAAGGAGAAGAAAGAATGTGATAACATCAACATTGATTTCAACCAAACATATATATTTTTTATTGATATACTGAAAGAAAACGTCAATATATAGAATTCTAGAAAGAAATGATCCGAATTGAGAGAATTGAAGATATATTTTTGTTCCTACGGGGATATAATCAACAGATATGGGATATAAAGGTAAAAAAGATTAAAATTGAATGAATAATACATATCATAAATCTGTTAACCATTACTGCGTTGAAGAGGAACAATAATACATACCTGAATCTTGATCTATGATTGAATTCATCTTGGTGTTTGTGTGTTTTTTCGACACCCAATTACTCTTCTAAAATGCGGAACAATTGAGTTGCTATCAAACCTTTTACGATCTCTCTGATTTACGTGGACTAATTATTTTGTTGAGAAAAAATCGTAACCTCCTCCATAAAATATGCTGACTTTAATTTTAACTTAATTATAGGGATTGAGTATTTTACATATTTGTCCCTAATCACTAAAATGATTATAATCCATGTGGCATCCTCTGATTGTATCTTAGGCTTCCTAGGCTAAAAGGTTTTTTTAGTTGAACCCAAACCTATATATATATATATATATATATATATATATATATATATATATATTGTCTTTTATGCATGGTTTGTCATCCTAAAACGAATGTTAGCACGTTGGAGATTTCTTGAGAAATTAATTTCAAAAGAAAACCCACCAAGTGTGCAAACATAGTTTAAATATGAGTAACTAACAACGAGCTTGATTAAAACCAGACTCGTTAACACCTGCATGAAGATGCAACAAAGTAAAGACAATAATATAAAACTTAATTACATCTCTTCAAGAGATCACAAAAAGTATCAGATTCTTGAAGATTAAGTAGAAAACATGACTGTCAAATGAGACACATTTTGATGAGATCAGAACATATGTCTCAGCTTAAATACTGACAAATCATTAGATAAATCTTCTTAAAGGTTAAAAGGAAGTTTTAGTAAAGAAAGACATAACTTACAGAAGTTGAACTAGTGATAAAAGTATACAAGTAAATCCAGGGTTCACACTCACCATTCCATAAGATTATATTGAATCTTAGGAAAGCTTAAAACATCACAGAAACTGACAAGAGTTGATAAATTTCTAAATCTAGCAACACAATTGCAGATATTTCATAAGATAATAATCTTACGATTAAAGATAGAAGATCTTTAAAAGGTGCTGGATATGGGATATGAATTGAATAGACAAAGTTCACATACTGAGACAAGTAATGACGAAATTTGTCTTTTAACAGTTCAATAGCTTCTCAGACAAATTACTATACTCAATAAAGTATAAATAGGCAATCCTTAAGATCAGGGATTGTAAAGAACGATGTTAAGGCAAGTGGGAGTTCAGCAACAGATTTGAATAAAGAAAGATAATATCATAAAATGAATTTTATGATGCATCAAGAGCCTAAGTCTAGACAAACTACAGTGAATGATTGAAAGTATTATATACTTAATCATCACATATTCCTGGACTATAAGATGAAATCTAAACAGATCCATGAACAAGTTAATAATGGAAGGATAGTGATATGAGTTATCAGGATCGAGGAAACATTATGGACTTTGAAAGGGTGATCTTAGAAAGGATAAGCGAAAATGGTATATCATGAATAGATCCAATTGAGGAAGAATCCACAATTGAATGAAGCAAGAGAAAAGATAAAGTGACCTCTATGAACTCTCTTGTATATTCATATACTAGAATAGATATTCAGATATCAGGACGTCTGGGCAAATTCAGATAAGTGAATTAGTCTCAAAATTATTTTTGAGAGTACATAAAGTCACGGGAAGAATCCCTTGAATTTTTCATCTGTAAGACGACGTTTTAATATGAGATGAGATTCTCTGGATAAGAAAAGTTGGAAATCAGTAATTGACCAAGAGCTCATACACGACTCTATTACTGAAGATTGTCAGTGTAATTACTGAAAACAAAATAATGATGGATGTAATAATTCATCCACGTACATCACTATCACAAGAGAATACCAAGTGTATATAAATGACAAGTTGTATGTCAAGTGTGATCTAAAGTCACAAATATCAGAAGAAGTTAATCTGATAAAAGTGTCTTGAATAGCGAAACAAGGATATCTTAAGCAACTTAAGGATTGTGTCTTGCTAAAACCACGATCTGCATGAAAGGATGCGATCACACAAAAGTTGCCAAAGACGGTCTAAAATTAATATATGGTGTTTTGAACGATACCACCACAAAGATTAGCCCATCTAGAATCAATGATTGATTGCTACATAGACAGTGGATCTACGTTCAACATTTAGTACGTTTTAGAAATCCATGAATATTATATTCTAAAAGGTCCGTAGTCAATCGAAGTTTGTGGGAATGAGCTTTGAATAAAGACCATTGTGATTTATAATCGTTCATGAGGTGAAAGCCCAAGGGCGTTGAGGTTTATAATTCACAATACTTATTAGAGGAATGGTACTGGACGTAACTCGCTTCAAAACTAAGTGATACCGAATCTGTCAACCTAAAACCAGGCGACTAGAATTCTGGGATTAAACCTCCAGGATCTTTATTATTAATCAAAACTTAACTCCCAAAATATGAAATACAAATGCCTTTAAATAGGAAAACATGAACTTGCAAAACAAGAAATAAAGTAGGTTAAATAAAGGTAGTGGGCCGATGGGCCGAGTGGGTGCTTGGATACGAGCCTGCTCATAATCCATATCATTCACCCCTTCTTCGGAAAACTCGTCCTCGAGTTTTAACATCTGATGAAACCCACGAGAGCCACCTGGATCGAATGGAACATCTCGGCGTCTTTTTCTCAAAACCGTCAAGACAAATACTTCAATGCCAAGTTTATTTTCACACGTAGCTCGGGTCGGCTTCAAGCAAATAGAATGCATACCGATGGGTCCCGGGTCTATAGGGTTGATCAGTCCTCCCTCATCCTTCTCCTTCTCCCCCTCATTGAAAAAGACTCGTCCTCGAGTCTTGAGAATGTCAAACAGATCAACTCTAACTTTTTTGAACTTACATTTAATGTTAAACCACTCTTGACGAAGGAAACGGATAATGTTAAGATCACAACTTAAATAATTATCAACAAGATTTCTCCCATATCCATCCACCAATTGGCCAATGTTATTTATCTCAAAAATTTGAAACCCCATATTTTTAGGATTTTGCCATCTAAACTGTACCTCGGCGCCATATTCTATTGAAATTACCTGATTGTGATTTATCCTACAATGGAATTCGAATTTCTGACAAACTTTACTCATAAACTCATGTGATTTCAATATAAAATTTCGCCATATCAAAATTATTAAATATCTCTGCCTAGCAAACTTGATCTTCTCGAAATTGTAGGTAAAATTAATCTTGTATTCCCCACTTTTAGCCAAGTTCAGTTTCAAATTGAACGAATAATCATTCCTTGCGCCATCATTTACGGAATTATCCAAAGGAATTACATCGCTCCAAGGACCGTAATTACTTAACATGGGTCGCGACGGAATAGCTGGTTGCTGCGAGGCAGGTGGCGGTTGGGGAGCTTGCGGTGGCGAGAAGGTTGGCGGGTGGGATGTATGCGGCGACAAAAAGATTGGCGGGTCACTAGACGGAGAGGCGGGTAGCGCAGGTTGCGCGGGCGACATGGATTGCACGACCGTAGCGGACTGCACGGGTCGCACAGGCGGGGAAGTGGATGATGGACAAGTAATCCAACCAAGAAGTATTTGTATAACCATACATTCTTCTGCGTCGGGTGTCACTCCGTCTTCATCATATCGGGGTTCTTCACCCGGTAAGAGCTCCCGATAGCTTTCGATGCCCTCCACATCTCGCGGCGGATAAGTGTGATGTTCCTCGTTGCCTCGGGCGGCGAATCTACGAGGTTGATCACAGTAATACTCCTCCGCATCCCGGGGAGCACGATGATAATCTTCGTTGCCTCCGGCGGCGAATCTACGTAGATAACCATGGTGGTTCCTCCGATATTCGGCCATGGCTCTGATGCCAAATGATACCGAATCAGTCAACCTAAAACCAGGCGACTAGAAATCTGGGATTAAACCTCCAGGATCTTTATTATTAATCAAAACTTAACTCCCAAAATATGAAATACAAATGCCTTTAAATAGGAAAACATGAACTTGCAAAACAAGAAATAAAGTAGGTTAAATAAAGGTAGTGGGCAGATGGGCCGAGTGGGTGCTTGGATACGAGCCTGCTCATAATCCATATCACTAAGTGCATGGATCAAGTCATAAGTTGTTTTGGAAATGGTACGACTATTAGTCTCTATATGTTTCTCAGGTCTAGATGGGCTAATCTTTGTGGTGGTATCGTTCAAAACCAGGGGCGGATCTAGAAGAAAAATTTAGGGGTAGCGTTAAAAAAATATATTTGTCGGGACTAACAGGGGTTCGGGGCAGCGCCCCCGAAAAAAAATTAGGTAATTAACGGGCCTTTAATCAGATTTTCAAGTCAAGATTTAAATAAAAACCATAAAATTTCTTCGAGGGGTAGCGTAAAATATTTTCAGGGGTAGCGAAAAATTCGTTTGAGGGGTAGCGAAATACCGAAAACCAAAAAAATTACACATCACAGTAAAAGTTCAGGGGTAGCGGACGCTACCCCTGGGCTATGGGTAGATCCGCCACTGTTCAAAACACCAGATAAAACCCTATGTATTACTCATTGAATTATCCATGAGTAATACATAGGGTTTTAATCGATCTACAAAAGAAAATTATGGTAAACCTATCCACCGAAAGCTTGCATGAAAATTTTAGAGTGTCCCAACCGGACAACTTTGTGATAAAGGGTGACCAGTGACTCCCAATGATTTTAAATCCTCTAAAGTATAAAGGTGTTAGCATCAGTCTTTAGTTAAAAGTTGAGGGGGTATAATTGTACACTTGTAATAGTTGTTGTTTTTAGTAGTTGAGGGGGTCCAGTGTCATTAGATGATAGTTGAGGATATATGATGTAAAAGGAGTAACGACCTCTGATTAGTCGTTATATACCGTTAATAACAGAATTGGGCGGTAGCTTCCGATTAGTAGAATTTCCTCTCTTCTCTCTTAGATTCTGTTCTAATTCTTGGTAGCTAACATTGGTATCAGAGCCCTACGCTCCTGGTGACCAATTTTCCGGCGAACTTTTCCGGCGAATTCAATTCAACTCAATGACGACAACCACACGCAGTCAAGAGATCGAGAAGATGGTTAAGGATCACGATAAGTCCTTATCCACCATTCAGGCGACGTTAGAAGATTTGGCGAGGAGTTTCTCCATGTTATCGAGCAAAATTGATAAGCAGCCAGAAGACGATTCAGGCGCTGGCGGTAGCGGTATTTTGAAGGTAGTAGACGACTCGAGGTACGGCCGATCGCATAGTCGTCTATGCAAGTTGGAGTTTCCAAAGTTTGATGGGGACGATGTGGATGGATGGATCTACAAAGCTGAGCATTTCTTTTTGGTGGACGAGACCCCTGAGGCATCGAAATTGCGAGTTGCTGTAATTCATTTGGAAGGGAGGGCCCTGCAATGGCATCAAGGCCATTTAAAGGCTCGAAATCAGTCTATTAATGACTTGTCTTGGAATGATTACAAGCAGATGGTGATTCAAAGGTTTGTTGAGTCTTTTGTGGAGAATGCATTGGAAGATTTGATTTCTTTGAAGCAGACTGGTACATTGAAGGAATACTGTGATCAATTTGATTTGTTGTTGAATAAGGTGTCAATTACAGAAACCCAGGCTGTGTGTATTTTCATACATGGTCTTAAGAATGAAATTGGAGGTATTTTGAGGCTGTTTAAACCTCAAAATTTGAAGGATGCTTATTCACTGGCTCGAATTCAAGATTCTACTCTCACTAAGCCTACTACTACCCCTTATACCCCTAAAAATAACCTTACTACATTCAAGAATCCTACCCCTCTAAATACTGCCAAATTGCCTTTATTACCCACTCCTGTGAAAACCCCTTTGTTGGCCACCAATAAACCTGTCACTAGAAGATTAACCCCAAAAGAAATAGAGGAGAAACGCGCTAAGGGGGAGTGTTTTTTCTTGCAATGAGAAATTTAGTTCTACACATGTGTGTAAGAATAAGCAATTCTTTGTTATAGAAGTTTCTGATGGAGTGGAAGAAGGGAATGGGAATGAGGATATGAATACTGTAGTCATGGATCAAGATCCTCATATATCTCTGCATGCTTTGATGGGAGTACCTTCTTTTTCAACTATGAGAGTGGTTGGCACAATTGGCACAAGACAGTTGCAAATCTTGATTGACTCAGGCTCTACTCACAATTTTATTAATGATAAACTGGCCAAAAAGCTGCAGTGTGTCACTAAAGATGTACCTGGCTTGAAGGTGACTATTGCAGATGGAAATACTATTACCTGTATGCAGGAATGCAAGAATTTTCAATGGTTAATGCAAGGTAATTGGTTCACTACTGATGTTCTAATAATTCCTTTGAATAGTTATGATATGGTACTTGGGGTACAATGGTTAAGGGATTTGGATGATATTACATGGAATTTTAAGCAGTTAACCATGAGGTTTAAGGTGGGTGATCAAGTATTTCAGTTGAAAGGGTTGGATAGCAATGGTATGAGTTTATGTTCTATGAGTAGAATGGATATGATCTTGTCTAATGATGCAGCAATTTCTGAATGTCATTTGTTTAGTATGGTGGGCACTAATGGGGATAAATTTCAGCATGAACCAACAATTGGGGACAATATTGTCTCTGATTCACTTCAAGATTTGTTACACACTTATGAGGATATCTTTAAGGAACCCACTCATTTACCTCCCTCTAGACCCTATGATCATAAAATTACCTTAGTCAATGATTCAGCCACTGTGAATCAGAAGGCTTATAGGTATCCTGCAGGTCAAAAAGATGTTATAGAAAAAATGACTCAGGAGTTATTGGAGTTAGGAGTCATTAGGGGCAGCTCTAGTTCTTTTGCTTCTCCTGTAGTTTTAGTCAAGAAAAAAGATGGCAGTTGGAGGATGTGTGTAGACTATAGGAGATTAAATGATTTGACTGTCAAGAATAGATACCCTATTCCCTTAATTGATGAGTTATTGGAAGAATTAGAGGGTGCTACTGTGTTCTCCAAATTGGATCTTAGATCTGGTTATCATCAGGTGAGAATGGCTGTTGATGATATTCCCAAGACTGCATTCAGAACCCATCAGGGATTATTTGAATTTTTAGTCATGCCATTTGGCTTGACTAATGCTCCTGCTACATTTCAAGCTCTAATGAATGATGTTTTTGGTCCTTTATTGAGGAAGTCAGCTTTGGTTTTTTTTTGATGATGTGTTGGTGTATAGTAAAACTATGGAGCAGCATTTGTTGGATCTAGTTCAAGTGTTTGACCTGTTTAGGCAACACTCATTAGTGGCAAAAAGATCTAAATGTTCTTTTGGAGGGTCTAAAGTGGAATATTTGGGACATGTGATTTCTGCTCAGGGGGTTTCTACTGATCCTAAAAAGATTCAAGCTATTCAAGAGTGGCCTGTGCCCACAACCCTAAAGCAATTAAGAGGATTTTTGGGTTTGACTGGTTATTACAGGAAATTTATTAAAGGGTATGGGATAATTGCTAAGCCCTTAACAGAGTTGTTAAAGAAAGATGCTTTTCAGTGGTCTGCAGCTGCCACTACTGCTTTTGAGCATTTAAAATTAGTTATGGTCACTGCTCCAGTTTTGGCACTTCCCAATTTTCATAAAACCTTTGTAGTGGAAACAGATGCACAGCTAAGGGATTGGGAGCTGTTTTAATGCAGGATGGCCATCCCCTGGCCTTTATTAGTAAGCCATTGTCTCCCAGGCAGTTATCTTTGTCAGTCTATGAAAAGGAGCTGTTAGCCATTCTCCTGGCAGTTAAGCAGTGGCATCATTATCTCATCCTACAGAAATTTGTGATTAAAACTGATCAAAAAAGCCTCAAGTATTTGTTGGACCAGGATTTCATAACTCCTTTGCAACAGACATGGCTGTGCAAATTGATGGGTTATGATTATGAAATTCTGTACATGAAAGGGGCTGAGAATCATGCAGCTGATGCATTATCAAGGGTGGATGGGGTTAGTTTATTACAGATGAGTTTGAGTTCTATTCAACCCTTGTTGTGGCTGAAAATTAAAGCTTCTTGGGCTGCTGATGTTGTTTTAATGGAGAAAATTGAGCAATTACAAGCTGGAGTTCAGATGAAACATTGGTCTTTCAGGAATGGTATTTTGCTTAGGAAGCATTGTCTTCCTATTGGGTTAGACCTACCCTTGAGGCAGGAGATTATGGGTTTATTTCATGCATCTGCCACTGGAGGTCATTCAGGGCCTCTACCAACTATCAAGAGGGTTAAACAAATGTTTTACTGGAAGGGCCTTAATAAAGACATTAGAGCTTATGTGAAAGAATGTCAGGAATGTCAAAGAGCAAAATATGAACCTGTGGCCTCACCAGGTTTACTGCAGCCTTTACCTACTCCTCAATCAGTGTTCACTGACATATCCATGGATTTCATTTCAGGTTTACCTAAAGCTTGGGGTAAAGATACTATTTTGGTTATTGTTGACAGATTAACAAAGTATGGTCACTTTATTGCTCTATCTCATCCTTATACAGCTGCTCAAATAGCCCAAGTATTCTTAGACTCTATCTTCAGATTACATGGTTGTCCCAACTCCATTGTATCTGATAGGGATCCTTTATTTGTAAGTTCCATCTTTTTGGAAGGAATTTTTGAAATTACAAGGTATTACTGCAGCTTTGTCAACTGCTTATCACCCTCAAAGTGATGGTCAAACTGAGGTCTTAAATAGGTGCTTAGAGACCTATTTAAGATGCATGACTATGGATGCTCCAAAGCAGTGGCCCAGGTGGTTATCCTTAGCTGAATGGTGGTACAATACCAACTACCACTCTGCTATCAAAATGTCTCCTTTTCAAGCCCTTTATGGAGTGCCACCTTCTTTACATATTCCTTATGTGCCAAATTCTACCTCTATTGATTCTGTGGAGCAGTTGTTTAAAGATAGAGAGCTGACTGTGCAGAGTTTGAAATTCAATTTGGCAAGAGCTAAGAATAGGATGAAGCAGTATGCGGATGCTCACAGAAGTGAAAGATCATTTGAGCCTGGTCAGTGGGTCTATGTGAAACTGCATCCCTATGTGCAATCTACTCTGAGGCAGCAGAAATTTTCCAAATTAAGTCCTAAGTATTATGGACCTTTTTTAGTATTAGCTAGAGTTGGCACAGCTGCTTATAAGCTGGACCTCCCTACTAATGCTCAAATCCACCATACTTTCCATGTTTCTCTACTGAAAAGAGCTTCTGGGTCTCATTCCAATGTTGTTCCATTGCCTGAAGGGCCTCGTTTCCAGTATCTACCTGCTGCTATTCTTGATAGAAAGTTAGTTCAAAGGGGTTCCAAGGCAGCTACAAAAGTTTTGGTGCATTGGCGTGGCTTATCTCCTTCTGAGGCTTCTTGGGAATTTCTTGAAGATCTCCAGCTGAGGTTTCCTGATTTCCACACTTGAGGTCAAGTGTGTTGTTACCGGGGATGTATTGTTAGCATCAGTCTTTAGTTAAAAGTTGAGGGGGTATAATTGTACACTTGTAATAGTTGTTGTTTTTAGTAGTTGAGGGGGTCCAGTGTCATTAGATGATAGTTGAGGATATATGATGTAAAAGGAGTAACGACCTCTGATTAGTCGTTATATACCGTTAATAACAGAATTGGGCGGTAGCTTCCGATTAGTAGAATTTCCTCTCTTCTCTCTTAGATTCTGTTCTAATTCTTGGTAGCTAACAAAAGGTGATAAAAGTGATGTGTGTTAATGTAACTGTTAAAAGAAAAATCACACATCACGTACACACGATACATCTGTTAAACAATCACAATTGTAGAATTAATTGCACATATATGATGGGTTAGGTTCCACACAAAACCAAACATTATGTAAAAACTAAAAAACTTAAGGCTAAGGGACTAAAATTGAAAATATATCTAATATTCATTAAAAACACAGAGGGGCATAAATGGAAAATTGTAAAAAAATCACAAATCAAGCAAACAACTCTACACACCCCCCGTCAGCCTTGGTCAGCAGCATTCTCTAGCTCGCCGGTGAAGAATACAAGCTTAAGTTCAGTCAGGTATTATTACGACAATGTTGCATGATGCAACATTACGACATTGTTGCATGATGCAACATTACCACAATGGGGTTAGGTTCCACACAAAACCAAACATTATGTAAAAACTAAAAAACTTAAGGCTAAGGGACTAAAATTGAAAATATATCTAATATTCATTAAAAACACAGAGGGGCATAAATGGAAAATTGTAAAAAAATCACAAATCAAGCAAACAACTCTACACACCCCCCGTCAGCCTTGGTCAGCAGCATTCTCTAGCTCGCCGGTGAAGAACACAAGCTTAAGTTCAGTCAGGTATTATTACGACAATGTTGCATGATGCAACATTACGACATTGTTGCATGATGCAACATTACCACAATGTTGCTTAAATGTCAGTTAATTTTTTCTCACATTGTTGCGCAACATTACGATAAATGTTGCATGTTGCAACATTACGACATTGTTGCATGATGCAACATTACGACAATGTTGCTTAAATGTCAGAGCATGATCTGAAACAGATTTGGAGAACCATCAGAGCTTTTGGCTGTGATTCCACACCATTTTTGATCGAAATCAATGGCTTAATCGAGCTAATTCACGTCGTTTGACTTTTACGGGTCAAAGTTCATACGTTTTGACCATAAAAAATTAGAGATTTGTGTTGATATTTGGAGGTTCTCACTGGTCTGGTTAGTTTCAGCATCCAAATACGCATCCAACGAGCAAAAAATCATCGAGTTTTGTTCAGTTTGTGAATTTCCGATCATCTTCTTCGTTAAGCTAGTCGCCGGAATTTTTTTTAACCTCAACGAAACGTTACAACAATGGTGCTAGTTTGATAGAGGTCGTTGAGACGAATCCAACGCAAGTTTCAGATTCCATTTTTGTTGGGTATATCTCGAGATATGGTGTTTTGAAGTTCGTTCAAGGCCACCGGAAAAATTTGTTGAGTCGCCGGAATCTGAATCGGAAATACGGGGGCTGGGCATCCCTGAAATATTTCATTGAGTTTTGTTGCGCAAAATGTCTAAAATACCCCCACTTAATTAGGTTTTTTGGTTTTTTCACTTTTATTAAGTTTTCCCCTGATCCTATTCATTGAGTTTTTGGTTTTTTCACTTTTATTAGGTTTTTTGGTTTTTTCACTTTTATTGTAATGTTTTTATGTTATTCATTTCCATACATTACATCTTACGACAAGCAAAACCAGTTCACACAATTAATTATTAACATCATATCGATCCACTCATCGATCACTGGATCTCCACATCAATAACCTTCCGCTCAACTTTCACCTTAGGAATAGATATCATCAGAACTCCATTTTTCAAATCAGCTTTGATCTTATCTTTCTCACAGTTATCAGGCAGATTAATGCGAGTATGATACGAGCTATAATTCTTCGTAGCCCATGAACCATCTCCTCCTTCATATAATTCTTGTTGATCCTTCTTATGTTCTCCCTTGATAACAAGCATGTTATCCTCCACAAACACCTTCAGATCTTCCTTCGAGAGGCCCGGAACATCAAATCTCATCTTGATTTCATTCTCGTCGTCTTGTATGTTCCATGGAGAACGAATGTTCCACCCTGGAAGATTCTTTGTCGGGAATGCCAGCGGGTCGTCGAACATCTTGTCGATTGTATCGAGCATTTGTCGCATTGTTCTCATGGGAGATAGTGGATCCAACAAACCTATATAATATCAACTTCATTAGATGCCTTTCCCACTGCTAGCAAAAAGTTTCATGCATCATAAAATCGCGAATGCGTAGGAAATAAGGTTTTCTGATATAGTTACGAGAAAACGTAATAAGTTCCAATTATATTTAGGATAACAATAACAATTGATTAGAAGGTGTTACTATTTACACTAGAAAATCATATCCTTCAATCTGCATCACCCTTATAATAAATTATAGTCTCATAGCCTTCAAGAGACGCACAGTCATCTAACTTTTAAAACTTTTAAAGGTGAAACAAAGGTGTCAAAATAAATATAACAATTTAAGAAAATTAAAAAAAAAGTCAAAGAGATGAATTTTAAAAAAGTTACAGTTTTTCAATATATCAGGAGGATTATCCGAATGGTTATGGGACGATACAGGAAGATTGAGACTCAGAGGTCAAAAATTCAATTTCAAAGCTTAAGGTTTTACCATCCATCCGCTTATAAAGGTAATTTTTTTTCTAAAATACGTTTAACTAGTGTAAATTCTTCATACTTTTTCGGGACATTTATTGACGTTAAAAAAAATAGTTTTTCAATATGTTTCTAGACTGCAGTCTAGAAATAGTGTAGTCATTAAGATCCAGATGGTGGTGTAAAAATAACGACTCTTAATTAAATTAAATCACAATCATTAATTTAGCCTAATGACAAATGTATATGACCCTTTACCATAAGGTTTTGAGTTCAAGTCTCACTTATAACAAAAAGAATAAACAATGAGAGTTACAAGTTGGGTGTGGTTATTTTCCTTCTAATAGAAATTGGAGATAATCGGGTGAGTGATATAATAAAAATTAAATTAAATTTCATTGCGTCATAGATGTATCACAAATTTGCAACATATTTGTGATAAAAACTAGGCATTTTTTACTTTGGTTATTATTATTATTTTTTATTTGCGGAGTATTTTGATTTTTTATTTTTATTACTTTGCTTTGATTTATTTGGTGGACTGAAGATAGAATATGTGAACGAAGAGAATGAGAAGTAGTATTCCCATCTGGCCATCTGAACGCAAGAAAACGATAAAATCGCTGATACGACTAAAGAATGAAAACGAATGAGATCAATCGAGGTCACACCCTAAAGGACTTTGGTCTAGACTTACCAAAAGGGGATACGACGGACGACGGTCTCCGTTCCACAGAACTATTAATAGAAGCAGTACTATCGCCAACTTTGTTCTGGGTGCTGCCGATTTGAACATCCACGGAGCTATCGTTTTCGGCCTGAGCTCTGACGACCGGGAGTCTGTTACGGGTTGTCCGTGAAGGCGGGAAGTAGAGGGCGATCTGTACGATTTGGGTGAAGGTTTGAAGATGATGTTTGAAACAAGCGGAGAAGCAGAAGTTCCGCATGCTGTGGAAGCCATGATTAATTATATTAGTTGTTTGCTTAAGAAGTGAAAAAGATGATGAAATTAAATTTTAAATTAAGATTTTGTGGGTGGTTTATATAAAACATGGCGGAAGGTGGTGGTGGATTCTTGAAGGACCTTCAGGATGAATTAGCCACACATCATACTCGTAAGCTCTTTCGCTTTCCCGGGTGTTCTAGAATTTTGCGGTCCTCTTTATTTTTCTTTCTTTTCTGCATATTTTCTTTTTTTTATATAAATGAGATGTTTATCCACCTCGTGCGTTGCTACGAGGTTGAATTTGTATACTGAACAAAAGTAAAAAAAGTTACGTGGTATAAAACGTAAAAGTGTAAAAATCTCGTGGTGAAAATATAAAACTATAGAAGTATATTAAAAGCGAAAGTAAAAAAGTTAAAAGTTTCGTAACCAAAGTAGAAGACAAAAAAACTTAAAACAACAAAAAAACTTTAAAAGTTAGATGATTAAAAAATTAAGGAGTATAAAACGTAAAAGTCTAAAAGTCTTGTGGTGAAAGTATAAAA
The DNA here is from genome assembly GCA_039602395.1 of Deinandra increscens subsp. villosa. Lineage (NCBI taxonomy): Eukaryota > Viridiplantae > Streptophyta > Magnoliopsida > Asterales > Asteraceae > Deinandra > Deinandra increscens. Next base: position 9,459,610 of record JBCNJP010000018.1, on the reverse strand, counting down.
CTATCACTACTACAAAAACTGCTTTCCTTGACACGCGAACGATGACACTCGATAATTCTTGACGTGCAAAAACTGAAGTGTCAAAATAAAATGTCATTTATAGGTAATTCCTAACAATTCATGACGCGCATTTTTGAGTGTCAAGAATTTCTGTCATATTTCAAAAAAAAAAAACACGGAGGACACTTATAATGTGAGTGTCAAGAAGCTGGTGTCGTTTTTTATTTTTTTTTGGCGCCAAAATTTTTCCCAAAATTTGACCTACTTCTCCCCCAAATATTTTTCCCCCAAATATTTTCCCTTAACCCTAAAACTCTCCCACTCACAAAAACTCTCCTCCGCCTCCCCCGCTCACAAAAACTCATCCGCTCACAAAAACTCTCCACCGGTCGTCTCTCCACCGGCCGCCTCTCCTCCGCCTCTGTCAGCCGGCCGCCTCTCCACCGACCCCCTGCAACGGCGTCGTCCACGCCGCCGCTGACGGAACCCTAGTTTTCTATCCTTGCAGTTGAGTTGACCGGCTTTCCCACGTCGCCTCCTATCCTAAATCGACGCTAACCCTAAATTCGAGTTCGGATTTGCTTTTGGACGAGAGCTATAGAATATCCATCGCTTTGATTTTGGTTTTGCATTTGTGGCTCGAATTCGGAGGAATTCCACCTATTCAATGGCGAATAGCAAGCGCCCTACACCCATTAAAGACGTTGAAGGTTCGAAGGTTTGTGACGGTGCAACTTGACGACGTGATTACGAAGCGACAACTTTCTAGGTATGTGTTCTTTCGCACCATTTCCCTTCGGCTTCTCTGTGGAGATTTGTTGATACATTAATTCCGATTATTGTATTGTCCGCCAATTTTGCAGGCTTTTGTGTATGTTACCTAATCGATATGTTGATTTACATGTTCAATTTTGCAATTTGACTGTGAATAAATAAGTGTTTCGACTGATCGTTCTTCATTGGTTCATCAACACACATTAGTATTTTACAGATTATGTAATTTTTCAAGGTAACTTCTTCCTACTAGCTTAATCAAACCAAATCAATTCGTGAGGCCGAATGTTGAGAGAGTTTCGATGCCTAAAAGCATTTCGGTTCGTTCCAATAACTATCTGAAATCAATTTCATCTCAACTACCGACTCACCAACAAACAACAAACGCTCAGATAAGTCAATTGGTAAGTAGCTATGTGATCAAAGCCGGAATTAGATATGATATTCAGTATCCGGTTTGTAGTGAACAACTGATTACCATCAATCTGGATCGAATAGAATCTGATGTCATTAATTTTCTATAGATTCATCTATGTTAAGCAACAAGT
>JBCNJP010000018.1:9411073-9457788 GCA_039602395.1 Deinandra increscens subsp. villosa | reverse complement strand
ATATATATATAATCGTTACTGAGAGGGTATCTATCTCATAGATTCGCCTTTTGTACGAAACAAATATTAAATAGCAGAAACAATAAAATTTCAAACCATAAAGTAATATTTGCAAAACAAAAGTATAACCAAACGATGTCTGTAAAACAAAATAATTGTTTTAATGAAGAAAAAAACTTCTTAATATCTTCAGCTTCAGCCGACTTCTCAAGTCACCTCAGTCTTCATCGTTTTCCTCATCGTCGCTGAATTCCACATCCTACAAATCAAAATGTAAGCACACATTTTGTTAGTGTCTATACACTTGCTGATTTCAAGATATGAAAATGCTAAAACGAATATTACCTCATAAACAATTTGAGAGGCATCTGATCTGATCAGTCTGGGAACTTTTTTCGAGCAAAGCAGGTGGCCCGGCTTGCCGTAAAATATAACAAGCATCGTCATCAGGGATTCAGACTCTCTTCATCCCTTGATTAGGGATTGTGGTCATAGGTTCACAAACTGACTTGAGCTTTCGTTCCTCAGCAATGAGCATCTCTCTCAGAGCTGGTATCGACCCATCAAATCTGCTTTTGATGTATATCTTTGCGAATGCTTCATATTTGCTCGGTAGGGACGTTAGAATCATATTCAGAGCAGTGACTGAGTGTATAGGGAACTCAAGTTCCTCAAGTCTCTCAAAGTAACTCGCCATCTGATCTACGTGATCTCCCACACTGTGTTTAAACTTCATAAGCTTAGTTATCTCTTTAGTGACTGCCAAACTCCAAACCTGTTTTGTCTGATAGCTATGTCCCAAATCTTAGACCATTTTATAGGTGTACAAGTTTTTGAAATCATCCTCCATTTCATTTAGGAGTTCTTCACTAACGGTACACAGAATCAAGTATGACACTTTCGTGGAGTCATGGTAATGTTCCATCCATTTGGATTTAGTGTCATCCATGGGTGGGAGATCGTATAGTGGTATGTCTAACACATACATCAAATTCTCCTTTTCTAGTACATTTATCAAGTTTTGGTACCATACGGGAAAATTCCTTTTGGTGAGTTTATTTATGTACGTTATTTGTTGGTGTTGGAATACCTTATAGTAGCTATGGAACATCTACAAGAGGGAAACAATATTTTAGTATTTCATGTTACTAAAGAACCTAATTAAATAGATAGACCCAATAGCACATGTTTCAATTAAGACAGATATCCTATTTCATAAATGCAAGTGATTGGCTTAGCACTATTCACTTGTATTTACTACGTAGCTGGGTAGTGATTACCGATTGCGTCTCACACAACTCTCCATTTTGGGGTTCATGACGTATTATGAGAATTGCAATTCCATTTTACGTCTTTAATTAAATACATTAACTTTAGACAGTGACCCTATTTCACATCTACAAAGGTGATTGGCTTAGCACTACTCATTCCTGCATCTGCTACGTAGGTGGGTAACATTTTACCGATTATGTCTCTGCATAATTCTCAGATTTTCGTGACACGATTCGTCAATTTGTACGTTTATGCCAACTATGTCCACTTGCCATGCTACAAGTGATATTATCCATAGATAATAAATGTGTTTCACCGGCCTCTGTTACAGAGGAATCGCGACTCGACCTCGTACCGAAATCGTAGGCCCAATTCAGGGTAAGCGCTAACAAAGGGGTTCGGATAGATCGGTTCGAGTGTTTCAAATCCAGGATGCGATCGTTTGCATGAAAAACAAGTCATGCATTTTTGTAAAATCATATTTTACTCATTCGTGAAAAATTCTAAAAACTTATTTTCGTCACACGATGCGATAAAATTAGGTTGGTAATTTATCACAAATTCTTTTAAAATTAATAAAGACTCTTTATCAATTTTATGGCTTTTAATATTTTGACTATAAAATTAAAGCCGGTTTTATAATAACGACTTATTATACACATGTCTTTTAATTTAAAACATCTTTTAATTATCAACATTTATTTTAAAATTGCGTAATCCAGCTTGGCTAAATGCATTATTCTAATAATCAATCAACCATAATATATGGAATCGAGCCATTATGCAAACCTATAAATTAAATCTTTAAATTTTCAAATGGAAATAATGGGTTTATGGTTATCCGGTATAAAGCCTATAAACAATTAGTTGCTAAACATAAGTGTTAAGGTATAGATGGGAATCGAGTTGCACACACTATTCACGAGAATCACACACTCAAGCAAGAAAAGTGAGAATACGAGATTTACGTGGTTCGGTCTACACTGACCTACGTCCATGGGCTAACTAGGAGATATATATTTCTTATGCTCAAATCAAACGTTAAAATTACATCGGTATAAATAGAGAAACAATTAGGTCATCCTGTAAATGGGCTGGGCCCAACACTCTAGATGTGAACTGGGCCAACATACCCAACAATTCTCCCACTTGGTGACCATTGACATCTTTAACTCTGTCGGCCGACACCTTGTAATATCTGTAATCGTCTTTCATCATTTTAGAACTTCTAGTCTTTTCCAACCTTCTCATCATTCATTCCTAAAGGCCAGTTGAACCTATGCATAACTTCAACTTTTCTAAGGTAACAACCTTAGTCAACATGTCTGCTGGATTTTTTGTTCCTCTGATCTTCTCCAGCTTTAAACGGCCATTACTAATCAAATTCTTGATAAAGTGATATCTCAGCTGGATGTGCTTTGTCTTTCCATAAAACACAGGGTTCTTGGCCAAGTGAATAGTGCTCTGACTGTCAAAGTACAACGGACAGTCCATTCGCTTCTTGCCTAGTTCTTCCAGAAAACTCTTTAACCATATAAGCTCTTTGGCGGCTTCAGCCACTTCCATATACTCTGCTTCTATGGTTGAAAGAGCAACGCTTTTCTACAATCTGGACATCCAACTGATTGTCGTTCCTCCCACTGGAAAAACATAACATGTGGTGCTTTTGAATGAATTTTTGCACCCGCCCAAATCTGCATCTATAAGTGTATTTTAAAATAATAAAAAAAAGATAATATCCTATGTAAAAGTTTTGAACATTTAAAAAAAATTGTAAAAAACTTAATAAAACGTTAACATAAGTGGCTAAAACTAAAATTTCCCTCTCTTATTTTTTTTCTTCACCAATTTAATCTTAATATTTAAATAAATCTTAAATAAAAGCTAATGGAATCAAATTCTTCTTAAATTATATAAACATTTTAATAAAAGCTAATGGAATCAAATTCTTCTTAAATTAAATAAACATTTTAGTATAACTTCTCCCTAACTATTCTCTTTAGCAGCAAGTAAAGCCGTAAAGGTTAAAATCTATGTGTCCCACTTTGCATCTCTATATAATAAACACCCTTTTAAATTTTGAAGGCATTGAGTTCATCCGGTTCAACTTTTATCAACATCGCCTAATAATATGGTGAATGAAGATCTCTTTTCACATTAAATTTTTCTCTTTAAACTCTCTTTCCAGTTTCCACACTTTTATCTTTATTGTTTTTATATGTTTTATTTGGGATTTTTATTTAAAAAGGCTTTACTTTTACATAACCTAATTACATTCTGTTTAAATCATTTTTCTTAACCATTTAAAACTTCAATATTTTTTTTTTATATTTATACACTTAACTGATTAACCTTATTAATTTTTTACTTATTGTTTTCAAACTTTATATTCATTTATGAATTAAATGCATTATAGGTCTGTTTATCCATTGATTTTTAAAAATATATATATAATTTCTGCATAAAGTAGAACTAATTATTAAAATTAGTATTGAATTTGATGTTTTTATTTTCTTAAAAATCGTCCAATTTGTGGTTCTTCAAAAATATTTAAATAATCAATTAGAAATAGTAACACAATATATTTAAAAATATATAAATATAATTCCATAATTTATCTGCAGGGATATTGTTAAAGTAAATCATAGTTTAAGAAGTATTTGATGGAGTTTAGAGAGAAGAATTTGATGAAAAAAGAGATTTCAACCCACCGTGTAAATAGGGATGTAAAATTTTTTGAATAAACTTTTAGTAACATAAAAAAGGGACTAATACCTTGCTCGAATTAAAATAAAACAATTTTGATTTTACCCTAAAAAAAATTAGAAAAAAAAACACAGTTACTTTTTAAAAAGTGGATTAAACTAATAGTTTGTTGCATATATGGCTACTCATACATCCAACACGACCCAACCTAACCCAACCCATCCTTATCAGATGGATACCCCCAATTTAGTTTTTTATCCCATGTACTGCATTCATGTTACTAGGAAAATAGTTTTATCGAGTGCTTTCATCCCACGTATGCTTCTTTTTTTTTCTTTTTCTTTTAATCATAAGAAAAGTAACCAAGTTAGATAAGTGTTTTAATTAAGTTTGATAGGTGTTCTAATAAGGCATTTAAACTTTTTTCTATTATAAAGATCACTCAACTTTCAATTTGTATTTCAATTAAGTCGGTCTATCTTTTTCTATTGTAAAAACCACTCAACTTTTAACTTTTGTTCCAATCTTGTTAAAACTATACTTTTTTCCCCAAAACTTGATATTGTAAAAACCACTCAGCTTTCGACTTGTGTTCCAATCTTGTAAAAACTATATTGTTCACATATAAATAAATTGACACGTCATCCTAAATAGCTAGGAAAAAATATATTTTCACAAGATTGGAACACAAGTTGAAAGTTAAGTGGTTTTACGATAGATAAAAAGTAAGAGTGACTAACTGAAACACAAATTGAAAGTTGATGGTTTTTACAACTGAAAAAAAGTTTGGGTGAAAAATATTTATCGAACTTGGTTACTATTCAATGACATTTTTCCTTTTATATATAAAATTTAACATGTTATAAAAATGTAATTCGATAATTGGAATTAAAGAAAAAAAATTAACATTCGACAATATAAAAAGTTATAAATTTGAAAATACAAACCTATAAATAACATTTGATGTTTTGTTTGTCACTTTTCCGTCTTCATCCAATATGAGAAGTTTTTGTCCATCCCTGCTCTTAACCCTTGATAATGCAATATAAAGCTGACCATGACTAAAACATTGATTCTTCAAATAAAGTCCAACTCTTGAAGTTTTCTGATAATATTCATCTGATTTGTTAAACATTAAATGGTCTTTCTGTATTTCATCAATTGTTTGTTGTTGAATATTCTATCTAATCCATTTTTTCGGATACAAACAATTGTTTTATAGGAGATGTTTAAATATGCGCAATTAATATTTGGGATACAAAAAATTGTGATGTCGATGTTTAAGAGTTGTTGAAAAAAAATCGTTTTTCATCAATTGTTTACTATTGAATATTCTATCTAATCAAATTTTTCGGATACGAACAGTTGTTTTATAGGAGATGTTTAAATATGGGGAATTAATATTTGGGATACAAAAAATTGTGATGTCGATGTTTAAGAATTGTTAAAAAAAAATCGTTTTACATATTGTGTAGTGAATAGATTTAACGAACCATATACATGAAAAACATTTTTTCGATATATAAATCTAACGTTTATACTTAAATAGTCATTAACAAAATCGTATATATCTAACTTTGAAATCGTTAAACATTTAACGAACCGTATACATTTAAATAGACATGTTTATGTTTAATTATTTATGATAAATGTTGTATAAGAAGTAAAAATCTATATGTTATACATATCAATTATAAGTAACAATTTAAAGTAGATTAAAGAATGAAATTTGAAAGTAAAGAGATGAATATAGATAACCAGAAAGAACTTGAATATCAAGTAAGAAGAAGAAGAATGGTGATGAGGATTATGAACTCGAAGTGAAACAGAAGATTAGGATGTTTTAGAAAAACCTCTGTTGGTGATGATGATTATGGTCTTTACGAACTCGAAGTGATTGTATACATATATATAGATTTTTAAAAAGATCATGGCGCAATCATGAAATTCGAATTTTGTTTCAAAAAAAAAAAGATGATACATCAAATTCGGCTATATATTTAGGGAAATTAGTTGGATTAATTTGGAATTTTAAAAATTTCGGAAATTTGATTGTTGAATTTTTAAAAAATTGAATATTTGAATTGGTAAATGGTCAACATCCTAAAATTATGAAATTTTGTAAAATTGTAACCGAATATTGTTTAAAAATATATAGAAATTTGAATTTAATGTGCAAAATTTTCGGATATATTTTGCAAGTATTTTTTTGTGAAATTAAAATGTTTAAACAATTAAAATTTTTGGATGTTTACTTGCAAGTTATTTCCGTGAATTTCAAATTATTTTTACAATTTGATTAATTATTTAGAAAAATATATACATTTAATATTTAATATGTTTATATAATTTTCTTACGATTGATAAATGTTAAATTATGAAATATATTTTGAATAAACTTAGTAATTGATATGAATGTTTGCCAAAAAAAATATTAATATCCTCATTCATTCTGAATTAATCTCAATTAATTTCAGTTTTTAAATTAGGATATGAGATATCATTTAATGTCAATTACTTTGTTAAAAAATTAGTTAATGACTTTGTCAATTATTCAAACGAATAAAAAAATATGAGGCATACCATTTGAGCGGGAAAATAAAAAAAAGGATTGTTGTGGTGATGCCATGGGGCATTCAATCTTTTCATATATATATTATATAGAAGATGATATAGATAGATATAAATACGAACTCGAAGTGATTGTATACATATATATAGATTTTTAAAAAGATCATGGCGCAATCATGAAATTCGAATTTTGTTTCCTAAAAAAAAGATGATACATCAAATTCGGCTATATATTTAGGGAAATTAGTTGGATTAATTTGGAATTGTAACAATTCCGGAAATTTGATTGTTGAATTTTTAAAAATTGAATATTTGAATTGGTAAATGGTCAACATCCTAAAATTATGAAATTTTGTTAAAATGTAACCGAAAATTGTTTAAAAATATATAGAAATTTGAATTTAATGTGCAAAATTTTCGGATATAATTTTGCAAGTATTTTTTTTGTGAAATTAAAATGTTTAAACAATTAAAATTTTTGGATGTTTACTTGCAAGTTATTTCCGTGAATTTCAAATTATTTTTACAATTTGATTAATTATTTAGAAAAATATATACATTTAATATTTAATATGTTTATATAATTTTCTTTCGATTGGTAAATGTTAAATTATGAAATAGTTTTTTGAATAAACTTAGTAATTGATATGAATACTTGCCAAAAAAAAGTATTCATATCCTCATTTATTATGAATTAATTTCTTAATTTCAGTTTTTAAATTAGGAAATGAGATATGCATTTAATGTCAATTACTTTGTTAAAAAATTAGTTAATGACTTTGTTAATTATTCAAACCAATTAAAAAAATATGAGGCAAACCATTTGAGCGGGAAAAAAAAAAAGATTGTTATGGTGATGCCATGTTGCATTCAATCTTTTCATATATATATATATATATATATATATATATATATATCTGTTTTTGTTGTTAAAACAATCAAAGAAAAAGAACATTGTCTCATTTGGTTTTCTTCTTTATCTCTGTTATTATGAGAGTCTAATCTCCTCAAAGAGTTTAACTTAAGAGATTGGTCATTTTAAATCAGCGTCTAACAGCTCCTCACATCAACTTGTGTGTAATCTCATGTTGGCTAGCTTTATATAATCTGTTATCAGATATGAATAAGAGTTACACCCATAATTAAATTGATATTAGGCCATCCGTAGTGGGGCTCCATGGGGGCTCCATGTTAAATATAACGCCCCTCATGGAGCCCCTTCCCACCCCCCTGGGCGCCATCTTAGGAGATGGGTTCACCGGCGCCATGTTAATAACGCCTCCCCCCTCCTTCTTGATTGGCTGATTTTTTTTTTATTTTTTTTATTGGACAGATTTAATTGAAAGGTTTTTTAAATAATAATTGGGTAATAATTAGAGGGGCGTTATAAATTGGTTACCACTACACCACTTTAGTCATGAAGCCCCTCTTGATGACGTGGACGCCACATGGCGCATAACGCCCACAAGGGGCTCCATCCACTACGGATAGCCTTATAACGTACAAAAGATTAAAAATTATAATTTAGTCTAAAATAAAAAAATTGAGACGGGTCAAAACTGAAAGTCTCAAACCGGCCACCCCACTGGTCTTCTCCTTCCCCCTGCCACCGCCTCAAGTATGTTCCTAAACCCGCCACTTGTATTTTCTGGCGACCGGCAACCACCAACAATCACCGACGGCTGTAAAGATGATGGGTTTTCAGATCTAGAAGGCCCATGGTGTAATGGAACGAGACAAAAGACGTCCACGATGATCAAACCATCCCTCCCGAATTCTTTAGGGTTTTCAGATCTAGCTAGGAGGTATTTGGTTTAATTTCAAATCTATATATCCACACACAAATGGTCCAGGTCTTCTGCATGCTTTGGATCATCATCCTGGATTGTTTCCATCGATTACTTCTTTTACTTCACCAGAATCTTTCGCTTGTTGGTGGTTGCGGCTGTGGCCGGAAGAGGGTTTAAAATATAAACACTAAACTATTTTGTAATTACAAGAATAGTTGGTTCTTCATTATCTATAGATTTAATGGGATGGTCAATCCGGTACATAGCCTGTGAGGCTGCATGTTGACTTTTTCTTAATAAAAGGTGTTTAATACATTATATAGATTATTTAGTGGAAGAAGTGGCTTGCTGGTTTGTATGCTTGCACTGAACGTATGCACCTAGTTTCGAGACTCGGGACCGGAAATTTTCTTTTTGTGGCAACCAATGTGGCGACACTTGACATGAGGTGTATACAACATTCATTCCACATTTATTCTTTTATAATCTCTTAAATAATTAATTAGCTTCTTGGCCCTTGAATAATTTTTTCTAGTGAATGGATTAAATTTGAGATAATAACATCTCTTCTACTCAATAAAATCATATGCAAAAAGTGGTTTTTTTTTGATATTCTATATAGGCAAAATAGGGAGTATCATTCTGTATAAAAAAAAAAAAATGTTTCTGATATTAATTGTTATTTTTTGGATAGGTGGTTTAGGCGTTGGGCTTCAATCAAACTGGCACGTGTTTGAAACCACGGGCCTTCGTTTTTTAACCCCCAAATTTCTTGACTCAACCCACCACCCAATTGCGGAGGCGCAAAGAAGTCATGATGTATGGGATGTAACCGCTTGTTTGGACCACGTTTGGTTGTGAAGTCGAGGTGCCCAGGCGTTGTTGGTTTGGGTTGTTTGGCATGTTAAACATGCATGTTAGAGTCGAACTGATTTATTTTTTAGTGTTTGTAAGTATATAAAATGTAGAGAGAAAGAAGAATGTTGGTATGGGCGATGATGGGATGACTCGTAACCTTAATGTCACGAGTTGAGTCTTTGAGCTAACAGGTTTTCCACCCGGGCGCTTGCGGATGTGGTTTTCCCTGGAACTGGTTGACTGATTGGCTTGGGCGCCGAAGGCGGCCTTTTGCCATTGGGTTTCCCGGTTCAAGTTCAGGTCTCGTTTAGTTGGTCGTTAAAAAAAATTAACTAAAAATAGCGGTGGACGGGAGCCACGAAAAACCAAAAAGTGCGGTGGACGGGAGCCACGAAAAACCAAAAAGTGCGGTCACGAGCCTGGTGTTTGCAGAGTGTGGCCGCAGCCACGTAAACAACTTAGGCCACAGTGTGTGTCTCAAGTACTACAATTAGCCTAAAACACACCACTCAACCAACATAATCTCCTAATTCTTTCACTTAACACCCGAATAAATTTCAATTTACACGATCCATAAAATGTAAAAATCATGTTTTATTGAAGCAATAAAAAAGACATTGTAATTTAAACGCATCATTTATCGGTGAGATGGAATCATCAAAAGGCATTTGGCCTAGTATGAGATAGTACGAGGTGATGGTTAGAGTTTGGGGATCTTGAGGTTTTAGGTTCAAATCTAATTTAAGAGGGTTTCCTAAGTTGTGAGTTTCTTTCTTGATTGTGTGTTGGATGAGTCAAGCTCAGAATGTCAAATTCAGTATGAACAATTGCAACTCTGTCTTATGGGTATCAAAAATTTAGGAGATTTCCAAACGTAATAAAAAAAAAAAAATTTTTTTACCGGTGAGATGTAGATGAGGATCGAAAGATTTTTACTATTAATCCCACCAGCAAACTCTCGAACTCTTTTGATTCTTCCAACATAAGAAAGAAAAAGTAAAAAACAACATCCAAAACGTGTTGCCACATATATCCCTTTCTTTCTCGATTGTTCTACTTCCACATACATAAATATTCCTTTCTTTCTCGATTGTTCTACATACATATTCCCCATCACTATTTATATCATCGTTAATATCTTCTTTCTTCATAGATCATCAAACATCAAATCAATTTGCCATCATCATCATCATGTTAATGTCAATATTCAGCTCCATTGATGCTTTTTGTGCCGAATCAATGAGACGAAAGCTTCCTATCACCACCTCTAAACATTCTTCACCAACAGAGACTCCGAAGACCGAAGAAGACCATCGTAGTAATCAGCTTCCATCTTCTTCTTCATCTGTCAAGAAACCACCGGAACGGGAGATCGGGCCCAGGTTCGCCCCGGAGTTCGATGGCGTCAACTGTTTCGAGACCATCGTTCCATATTAGTTAGTTACTCATGTATGTATGCATTTGATTTCATAATTGTTTGACAAAGATTCACCTTTGTAAATACCTACCTGCAGGATACTATTTTTTTTTTTAATGTTAATTGGTTTATTTCAAGTTGGATCTCATCTAGAATTACCGATATGATCATAATTTTTTCTTTAACTATATTTTTCCGAGTCTTTCTTTTTTGATGGGAATTTTAACCGTCCTTAGTTTTTGGCGTTTCAAGCCAACTCAAAAATCTCTATCATAGACGGAAATCATAACAACGAGTAAAAGCGCCCCCGACGAAAGTGTCGGGATTGAAACGGCAACCTCTTCTAAAAGAAGCCACTGAGCTGCCGTTAAAAACGTAGACGTGATAACTTTATATACTTTTCTTTACATGATTAATTTCAGCAATGTCACCGTCACAACAGTACAACTTGACTTAAAAGCTACATATCATATGTTCTTTCTCTCTGATTTTCACATTAACTAAGGTTAGTTTTGGTGAATTGTGATGATGTTTTCACTAATGGAGTATATAACTTTTAAAACATGATGTGTGTAGTTTATAATTAGGGCGGTTCAGTCATTTTTGAGATTAAGACAAATGAATGAATGATGTCAAATAGTTTATATTTAGGGCGAATCAATCATTTTGGGTTAAGGCAAATGAATGAATGATACCATTTGACATGAATGATGTTTCTAAAAGCTTAGAATATAATATGTTTGTCTGTTTAATTAATGAAAATTATGTGACGAATGTGTTGTGGGCCAAGAATAAAGTCCACAAGAATTGATTGGGGTCAAAGAAAAGTATCCAGCTAACAGTGGAGGCAAGGAAGAAGTTTGTTGACTTTGTGTTGGGGCGAACAAGGAGGTCAACTTTTGATCGCGCCTAATTTAATGAATGCATGTTTATTTTTGTTATTTTTTTTAACAGCCAACTCTATTAAAAAGCAATAGCAAGGAGCCAGAAACATTAAGTTCGTTGCTAGAAACATGAAGTTTAAAAAGAATGATTCACTTGTTTTCATGTTATTATTAAAGAAGTTTATGTTTTCAATTAGTTTTACGGTTTTACTAACTTTTAGCATGTTAGGTTGATTTTAGGTAATGATTAATGCAATTTGTTATCTAGATTGTGTTTAAATAGTGCTTGTATTGAGAACACTAGCATATTTATACTGAAGTTTATCTAAGAACATTTTATTTAGTTTCGTGTTTAGATAAAATTTAAAATGTTTTCATAACAGGATCGTCCGGAGCGGTTTAATCGAGAACCAAAACCACTAACGGTTTGTTTTGATGTGTTCGAATCTTGGTCACTTGAACTGCCAATTTTTGCAACGAATCAGTCGAACCAGTAACTCGATTTCAACTTGAAGGAACTATAACACCAACATTGTGGGATCAATTATGAACAAGGAAATACATTTATTAGGTGCTTTGACTTGAAGGAACTATAACACCCCAATAACGAAGTTACACTATTATGATGAGTTTCAAACACTAGAAGTTATGTGATAATAATTTATACTATATTGTGACACGCTTGTTATTTACTTAAAAATTAAGAGTTTAAGTGAGCAAAATCGTTTTCGTCTATTATGTTATTAAATAAATAAAAGTAAGTGAATATGCAATTAATAACAATATTGGTTTGGAGATGTAATTATGTAATAATACTTTAACTAAATTTTAAACATCATTTTTATTTTATATTAATATAAACTTTCGTTAAACCTTAAATATATATAACACTTCATAAATTAATTGTTGAAACGTTTTACAAGTATGTATATATTATAATAGGTTGTATACATAAATGTATTTATCCTATAGTCAAGGATATGTATTGTAAATAGGTCCATATGATTGTAATTATATATTGTTAGTAAATCAATAATGAAGGCAAGGGATTCAATCCTAACATAGTATCACCCAAAATCGATCATCTCTCCTGTCCACCATCTGTGCCACCTTCTAACCCTAAGTTTGTCGGCGTCGTCCCCCCCCCCCCCCCCCCCCCTCATCGTCGATCTTCTCCCCCTACAACGATTGATGACAACCCCTCACCCCTCTCTTACTGTTATAAACATCAAGATTTCATCCCTCTCACCCTAGAAACAAAAACCGGAAAATTCATTTCATGGATGAAATTCTTTAAGATCCATTGTAAGGATTTCGATTATTACGATCATCTAGAACACACTGAGCCCCCGTTCCGGCAATTTCTTCCTCTGACAAGGCTGCTCCGGCTGTCAACAAAGCTCTATGGAAAAGGTTCGACGCCATCGTGCTTCAATGGATATATGGCACGATATCTATTGAACTTCTAGGTGCCATTCTCAAGCCTGACACAACCGTTTGCACTGCTAAGAAGGCTCTCAAACAAATCTTCAATGACAACGAGAATTCTCGGGTGCTTCAATTGGAACATTAGTTGGTTAACACCAAACTGGATTCCTTCTAGGATGTCTCCTCCTGTTGTCAAGCATTGAAGGAGTTGTCGGATCAACTCGCTAATGTTAATGTTCCCGCTTGCAACTCTAGTCTGTTGTTGAAATTAATTTCTGGCCTCAATGTTCAATTTGATGGGGTCGCTATGCTCATTCAACAAACAACCCCCTTACCGTATTTTTACGCCTGTTCTAAGCTCATTTTAGAGAAGACCCATAAATCCCATCAAGCATGTCACTAATGTCGCCCTTCATGCCCATGCTCCATCAACCTATGTCGCACCACCACCTGTTCTGCCGCCACAACAGTCTGTCGGTGGTAGGGGGTATCCTCCTCAGGATGCTAGTTGAAATGGACGTGGGTCTTAGGCCCCGTTTGTTTTTTTTCCAGAGATTTATGTATGAATCTTAATACCACATCTGAATGTTAAGAGGTGGTTCATATGTCTGAAATCTGAATCATTAAAGTTGTTTGTTTTCTGTAAAACATCTGAATATTAATAAACGTGTGTTTCACCATTTTAAATGTTAAACTTATACAGTTAATTTAAAAAATAAACTTCTCTTAACATAAACGTTAAAAAGAAAGTACAAGAACAAATACAATGTTTCCACATTATGAATCACATATAAGATTAGTACAAAATGTGTAGCATTGATTGGCATGAAATACAACAACCTTAACATGAAAATCAGCTTATAAACATGAAATTGAACAACATTATCATCAAAAGAAGCTTCTAACCATGAAATAAAGCAACATTTTCATCAAAATCACTTTCTAATTAAACATGAAAAACACATCGTTTTCATCAAAATCAGCTTCTAAACATGAAATTTAACAAGATTATCATCAAAAGAAACTTCTAACCATGAAATAAAGCAACAATTACATCAAAATCACTTTCTAAATCACAATTTACGTAACCTTTTAAAAAAATCACTTTCTAAATCACACAATATCAACATGATTTGAACATTACGTTTCTAGATAAAAAAAGAATACAAAAATCATGTTCTACATCATGTTCTAAATCAGAAAGGAATACATAAATCATGTTATAAATCACATTACTGTTCAAGATTTCAAAAATTTTAAAGCAATCGCACCTGATTAAAGCAGCAACAACGACAAACGGAATGAGTAGCGATGGTGGAGGCCGGATTCGAGAGCGATTATGGAGGCTGGATTTGAGCAGCGATTGTGGAGGCCGGATTTGAGAGCGACGGAATTGTGGAGGCCAGATTTGTGAAAAGAGGAGCAGCTAGGCCTGTGCAAACCTGAAATACCGGACCGGCCCGGCCCGGACCGACCCGTGAAATAAACCGTGAAAGACCAATAATGAAAACCGAATACCGGCCCGTGAAAATGAAAACCGGTCCGGGACAAAAATCGGGATTCCGGTTCGGTTTCTCGGGTGTTTTATGTGGCCCGCGAAAATAATAAATGGGTTGCCTTTTGTTTTGGCCCAATCTGCTGAGTAACGACTGAAATTGTTCTTTAAATGCTAACCTGCTGATTGCTGAAATAACATAACCAAAACATTCCAAATAGCCTGCTGAGTGCTGTAATATGCAACCAATATTTCAAAACATTCCAAAACATTCAAGTCTAGTAACATCAAAAACATTCAAAAACACCCAAGAACATTTAAAAACATCAAGAACAAATTAAAAAAGTCACAAACATTCATAAACACTATTCCAATGTCTCGAATCTTCATTCCAATCTCATTGACTCTATCTTCTCATTCACATCTAAAAATAATTAAACGATTAGTAAAACATCAAACAATTTTGAACGTAAGTAATTAATCACAAAAAATATTACCTTTATCAATATCATCATATTTTTCCAACTCATCCATTTCTTCATTACTTTCAATTTTCCCTTTTGTTTCTTTTTTTTCTCTTCGGATCCAATCTTGTGAACAAATTAATGCTTCCACGATTTGAGGAGATAAGGAACTTCTACATGGCTCTATGACCCGACCACCCGTAGAAAAAGCCGACTCGGAAGCCACGCTTGAAATCGGAATCACCAATATATCTAAAAGGATTTAATTTGTTACATTAATAGTTACATTAATAGTTTAAATTTGAAAATGGAAAAAATATAAATAGATTACGTACCTTTAGCCATTTTAGCCAATGTTGGATACCTAGCCGCGTTAAACTTCCACCATTGAAGTATATCAAAATCTTCGGTTTGCTCTTCCACCGCATCTTTGAGATACTTTTCCAATTCACTTCTCTTTCTAAATGTTTGAGTACCTAGTTGTTGACTCGATGCAAACTTGCTCATCCATGAGTTATTACCCGGTTGAATAGGACCAACAACATTCTCTTACCGAATGGGAATACTTGTACACGCTTGATAAATTTTCTCATACTCAGTGACTAGTTATTGCATCTCGGATGTCACTACACCAACCTTTTTATCTAGAATATCTTGATATATATTCTTTATCAGGCATATCCTTTCTGTTCGGGTAACTAATTTCAATTTCTTCCATACAAGCACATGTTGGAGGAAGAAGTTTGAACCTCGGGTCTAGTATCACTGCAAACTCAAAGATTTGGTTAATCTTTCCTCCGGCATCTTCAAAGTACTTGTCAAACTTTAAACTCATCGCCTTTAACGTATCCCTTATATCAGGATTGTTCTCCACACATGCGCTAGTCAACTCGACTAACTTGTGAGAAATTTCCTTAACTTGAGAATAATGTCCATGCGCAATGGCATACGTCGAACAAGAAACTTCTGTAGTTTTCACGCTGAAAATTTGAAGTAATTCTGTAACTTTTTTCACATACGTCCAAACGGTTGAACAGGGGACTACATCTAAGGATTTACGAAAGTCCTTTTCCCTAACGGCATTTAAGTCGAAAGCCTTTTCAAAAACGGCAACTCTTGCCAGCATCTCATACGTGCTACTCCACCGCGTGGGGACATCAAGGCTTAAAAAAGCTTTCGACTGTATTCCTTTTTCTAGTGCACAAGACTTAAAAGCAGAAATCCTCTTTGAACTATGTCTTACAAATTTCACCGCATTTCAAATACATTCAACATTAGAATGTTCTGCCTTTAACCCGTCCTGAACCATCAAGTTAATGATATGAGCAAGACATCTAACATGAAGATATTTCCCTCCCCGTAGTAACCCTGGTAAGTTACCTGATAGCTCTCGAACAGTGACATCATTCGCAGACGCGTTGTCTAGTGTAAACGACATCACGTTTTCAATTCCCCATTCTGTCAAACAATTTGCAATCACACTAGCCATTGCATCACCCTTGTGGCTAAAAATTGGCTTAAAGTTTATGATTTTTTTGTGATAATTCCAATCATCATCAATAAAATGTGCAGTGAGGCACATGTAATTGATTCTTTGGATCGATGTCCAAGTGTCGGTGGTGAATGATACTCTAGGTTTATGTTTAATGAAATAGCTCTTCAATTTTTTTTCTCTTCTAAAAAATATGCAGCAATATCACGAGCTATCGTATACCTAGAGGGAATCCTTACGTTCGGACAAAGAGTGTGAACAAAGTTTCTAAACGCCTCTTGTTCAACAAACGAAAATGGCAACTCACACTCTATAAACATCTTAATTAAAGCAAGTCTAACATTTGCCGGATCAAACTTCCATGCAGTAAAAGTAGGTTGACCACCCTCATCCTGTTGCGCACTCATTTCTGGTTGATCTTTTGGTAAATTATCCGGGTTTGACGGACATCTTTTGTAATGTTTGTTTAGACCATTTGTTCCATTTAATGTGGAGTCGGCTGCCATAGGTTTATGGCAAAAATTACACCTTGCCTTTATTTTTCCATCTTTATCTTTGTATTGCTTGCCAAAATACTTCCAACAACCAGCTTTTTTAGCTCTTGGTTTGTATTTCCTTTTTTCACCGACTTGTTTAACGTCGGAGACGTTGTCTTCTTCCGTTCCCTCCTCGTAACCGTTCTCGTTCGAGTCACTATATTCATCTTCTAGTTCTACATCCATCTGTACACAATTTCACAAACAAATAACGATAGTATTTATATCTAACTTTCATATTAAAAACCAAAGCAATAACCATTCGAAAAATTGAACAAATAAACCAACAGTTTAGTAATTAGTATGTAACTATAGTCACAAATCACAAACAATTAAACAAATAAATATCGAAACTTGCAAAGCAATAACCATTCAAAAAAACCAACAGTTTAGTATCTAACTATAGTCCATCGTATCATCCATTGCAGTTGTCATACTAAAAGTCTAAAAACCAACTATCCAAGAGTTAGAATCATACTAAAAACCATATAATCATACTATAGTATCTACTTCTACTGTTCTACATCCATCGTATCATCCAACTATCCAAGAATTGAGAATCATACTAAAAACCAACTGTTGACATGTCATACTAACCTCTTCTTGTGGATCTTTTGAGGAAGATGGCTTGATTGGCTTCTTGCTTGTAGTCTTCTTAATCGTTTCACCTGTCATCTTCAACGAAATTGCCTAGGGTTTTTGCCGGCGTGTTCTTGGGTTTGGTATAGCGACGCTGCTAGTGCTAGGGTGTAAAAACAATCATGGATATTGGAAATTTGGAATGGAACTTGAAGGCTAGAAATTAGGAAGGAAGTTATGGAATATGGATGGTCCTTTAGGAAACAATCAATTTAGAGATAAAATATAAATTTAAAACTTTTAAAAATACCACAATTCGCGGTTCCACGGAATTAACTAGATTTGGCGGGTTTTACCCGGCCCGGACCGAATACCGCAAATCTTTCAAAATGAAAACCGAGTCCCGGACTGGTTAGACAATTACCGGGTCGGTTTTTCTCGGGGCCGGTTCGGTTTCTTGGGTAATTCGGTCCCAATGCACAGCCCTAGGAGCAGTAGCGTGATGTGAATGGAGGAGGAGGCAGCGAGCGTTTTTTTTTGGAGGGAGATCCAGACGTATTTTTAGGTTTTAAGAGCATGTTTTACCTCTTGATAATTTAGAGGGTTTTAAGACATAAGACATCTTATTAACAAACAGACCAACATCTTAAAACCTCTGATTCAGTCAGAGATAAGAGGTTATTAAGAGGTTTTACTAAAAAACAAACAGGCCCTTACAGCCCAAATTATCACGGACGAGGTCGAAGTAACAACTATCAGGGACGAGGCCGTGGTCAGTCTGGCCGTCGTGGAACCCCTCGTATTCACCACTGCCACCTGCTTATGCCTCCTACTTCCCTCCTCTGCCAACTGCGGGGTATTCTTGAAAACTCTGCCCCATGCCTCCGTTAGGGGTGTTCAAAAATATCCGAGTACGAATTCGTATCCGAATTATCCGAAATTCCGTATCCGAATTATCCGAAAATTTCGGATATCCGGAATTTCGGATATCCGAAACTCGGATATCCGAAAATTCGGACTTGGACTTGGACAAGAATTTACAAAATTTTTGGAAGTTTCGGATACCCGGTATCCGAAAATTTAAATAAATTAAAATAAATTTTATATTAAAAAATAAGGAATTATTGAATACTTGGACTATGTTTATTTGTTTTGTCGTTTTTTTAGGTGGAACTTATGTTTATTTGTATTTGAAGACTTGGAATATGTTTATTTGTTTTGTCGTTTTGTCGTTTTTTTTGTTAAATTGTGGTTTTTTTTAAAAAAACTGGATTTTCGGATATCCGTTTTAACTATCCGAGTCCAGTCCGAAATTTCGGATATCCGAAATTTTGGACATCCGAAATTTTGGACTTGGACTTGGACAACGAAAATTGATATCCGAAATTTTCGGATACCCGAAATTCGGATATCCGAAATTCCGGGTATCCGGTTTTGAACACCCCTAGCCTCCGTTGTGGTCCTACCCCGCTGCAACAAATCTACCACCCGCATATGGTTGAGGTGGACCCGCTCCACCACATGCCTACATTGATACTCCAGGATATGATGCTTACCATACTCCCACACAACTGGCTCCGGGCATGCACCCCATAACCTGACAACACGTGGTACCTTGATACGGGAGAAACCAACCACATGACCCATAATGCAGGTATACTACACTCTTATGTTTATAATGAATGGTTGAATAACATAGTTGTTGGTAACAGTGTAACCATACCCATACATGACACTTGTACAACCCATCTCCCTCACCGTTCCCTCCAGTACAACTAAACAATATCCTTGTCCCTCCCCCCTTAATAAAAAACCTATTGTTTGTTCATCGTCTAACCAAAGATAACAAAATTCTATTGAATTTGATACTTTTGGTTTTCTTGTGAAGGATCACTGGACGCGGAAACCCATCCTCCGATGTGATAGCAACGAAGAGCTATACCCTCTTCTTCCTCAACAAGCCTCCTCTCGGTCCTCTTCCACCTTCACCGTTGCTTCTCAAGATTTTTGGAATTCGCGCTTATGCCATCCTGGCTCTTTACTTTTACGTTTTTTGCACAATAATAAATGTATTAATGTAATGAATTTGACGAATCGTTATGTCAATCTTGTGTTCTTAGTAAACATATAATATAACATTTCCATGATTCTACTTCTACTACTCTGTCTCCTTTTGATATTATTAGCAGTGATCTCTGGACTTCGACGGTCACAAGCTCCGGGGGGGGGGGGGGGTGGGTCACAAATATTGTGTGCTTTTTCTAGATGATTATACTAACTTTTTATGGACCTTTCCCTTGGCAAAAATATCTTATGTCTTCTCATTTTTTTAGACCTTCCACCGATATATTTAAACTCAATTCCAACGACCAATAAAATCCTTTCAATCTGATTACGACACCGAATATAATAACAAGTTGTTTCACGACTTCTGCTCTAAACATTAGATATAATTCTGGTTTTCTTGTCATTACTTATCTTCTCAAAATGGGAAATCAGAAAGAAAAATACGTTTAATCAACAATTTAATACGAACACTTCTAAGTCACTCCCCCGCCCCCTCACTTTATGGCATCATGCCCTTCAATATGCCACTTATCTCCTAAGAGTTCTTCCCTAAAAAACAAAGTCTCTCAACACCCCACATACCTTCTCTAATCATACCCCAACTACACCTATCTTTACATCTTCAGATGCCTTTGCTATCCACTCATTCCGTCCACCATCGTTCATAGACTCCAACATCAATCTATTCCATGTGTTTTCCTAGGGTATCCCACCAACCATCGCGGGTACAAGTGTTATGACGAGAACGTTTACCCTTTTGCATAACTTCATTTAACTCCCTTGACGACGGCCCTCATCCGTCCAGATGGGTCCGCTCATTGTCGCCGCCCCTCTCCATCCGCTACTAGCGTCACTCCGCCACCTAGCCCCTCCGTCCAATCGCCTACCACAACTCCTCAGCCCACCCTACATCTCCCATCTCGTCTTATACGCCATACACACCCACCTCGGGTGACTCTTCTACCTCCTCTTCTTCCTTGCCTAACACCAGTGCAACCTCCTCCGCCACCTCCCCACCCAGGGTACCATGCATACACGCTGTGACAATTGCCAAATTCCCAGGTTAACACCATTAGCAAACCCGTAACCCGCTATTTAAATGTTTATATAAAAATATAGTACTAATTAATTTAGTAATTTAATTCACGACTTTATGTGTTTCTTGGAAATTGGCGTTTTATGAGAAACCGGGTTTCGTATGCGATTTAAGTTTTACATGCGTACACGACGATGATACTTTTCTCGACTAAATATTTCATGTTAAATAAGTTATAAACGCTTGGAAACATTTCTAGTATTTAATTTCCAAGCTTTAGGTTAAACCCCACTTATTACTTGTTTTGGAGTTTTTACACATGAATTAGAACATGAGGGGCCATTTGTGTAATTTACCTAAACTCAAAAATCTGCCCTAGGACCCCCTACCCCCTTCACTTCACGCATTTTCTCTCCTCCTCCTCTCTTCATACGGTTCCAAACACACCCCCACCTACACTTTCGATTCTTGGATTTCTTCTTCAAGTTAGGCAAGAATCAAGTCTTCTAAGCTTTTACAAGCATCAAGGAGTGTAGGGAAAGCTTTGGTTTCACCTCATCCTCCTCCAATCCGAAAATCTTCTCCACTTGTAAGCCCTAAAAATCACTTCTTTTGGAATTTGTTGAAAGCATGTAGTAATCTTGTGTTTATGTGTTAATTGGAGTATGAAATCACTCATGAATCATGTTTTATGGTAGGTTAAGTTAAACTATAATTTGGGGCTGTTTCTATGGTGTTATAATGGCTGTGCTTTTGAGATGAAAACATGCCATGGGTTGTTCTTGCTAATACTTGTGTGATGGAACATGAAATTTTGGTGTATATGCTTATATGCAAGTCTTATACTTTGATTTTGCTATGAATGTCCTATGTATGCTATAAGGGTTGTAAACCTTGGGTGAAATGTTGTTAATGATATTACAAACCTCTACAAAAAAAAAAGATTGAAGATCAAAATCTTTGAAGCTCAATTTTTGTAAACACCCGTTTTTTACAGCTTTTGGCAGAAATTTGGGTCGTTTTGTACTGGCCATAACTTACTCAATTTTTATCAAAATCGAGTGATTCTTTTTGCATAGTAAACTTATATGTCTTAGCTTTAATTGGGATAATCATATGCCTTCCAATACCTCCGATTGGTCACCCAAAAACCTGCTGCAAGTTGGGTACGCAGGGCTATGAAAATTCAGCTATGAGTAGACTTTGCATTTTTGTTGGGCTTGGTCCTCGGGGGTTATTGAAGGGATTTTTAAATGAAAATGTTGGATATATATTAATATTGAGATCTGGAAGTTTTGGTAGGCAAATAACAAGTTTTGACAAAGTTATGCCAAATATAGGATCAAATTTTCTATGTTACAAAAACTACACAAAGCTGATTTTTAGCCAACTTCGTATGCACATAACTTGCTTAGTACTTAACCTTTTGAGCTTATTCGTTTTTGCAACAAGTCCATAATATTATGAACTCTCTGCCTGTAAAATTTGAGAGGCTAACTCCAAGCGTAGAGAAAATTAGGCATGCCACCAAATGTATGATTTGTGTTTGACTTTTAAGTGTGGCATTTATGCATGTTGACATGGAATTGTGCATTTATGTTTTTCTACGAGCTTAGGACTTGTGTTTAAATTGTATGACAAAAATGAATGCTTGATAACATGATTGATTGTTGATAAGCAATTCGTCCTAGCGACAACCTCTAAATTGATTAGACCTTATTCACTAAAATAAGTCAATTCTAACCAACCCCTAAAGTCAAGTGCCGAGTACCTATGCACCCTAAGGTGAGTTTCACTACCTCTTTTAGTTACATTTCGGTTGTGGATGGTAACACACATATAGTTGCATCCAGTAAAGGATGGCAATGCAACGACAAATGTATTTTTGTCTGTTTTAGTAGTTATCCGACACATATCACTTGTTTCACTTGAATTGTTTTATAATTTTAATAAATTCCTTACTTTTCTCGGACCGTTAATATAGAATAGCGAGGTAATGTTGAGTAGTACTACTGGGGATTGACACCCCCGCTCAGCGGTGCACCGAATGCACCTTCCTGACTGGCGGTCGGACTGAGACCAATAGTAGCCTAACACTACCGTGATCTGGAAAGACACGGGGAAGGCAAATCGCACAGGTTAAGACCTGTGACGCATAGTCAGCTTCGGTTGCGAACATTCAGGTGAACATAAGCATAGGCTAGCTACCTAATGATATGGATAATACTTGAAATTTATGTTTTAACTTACGAATTAGTCTTTTGTTATTCGTATACATATTTGGACTACACGGTGTCGTGTAGACTGCTTTTGTGAACTCACCAGCTTTGGCTGACACTTGATTGTTGCATGCTTTTCAGGTCGTTAGGAGGATTGCGTGGACTCACGGGCGTTGGCAATACATCTCTTTTTGGAAACCCTTTTGGGAGATGTACTTCCAACATTTTTGTATCACTTTTAGCAAAAACAACATTTTTTATAATCTATTAAAATGATTCCGCTGATGTGCTATTTAAACTCTGTCTGTAAAGCAACTTTTAACTAATTATATTATTTTGATGGCTTGGTTGTAACTAAAGACTTGGATCCTGGTCTGGATCACACCCCCACACGGTTATACTCCGTTAGTGGAAATTGGGGGTGTGACACACGCAGTATGTCTGGAATCTCAAAACCAAAACAACCCTTCAACCTCCTTTTAGCTATCGATATAACTCCTCTACCCAAGTCACCAAAAGAAGCCCTTTCCAACCCCACGTGGCACCATGCAATGACTGACGAATTTACTGCCCTTATAGACAATAAGACGTGGGAGTTTGTACCTATCCATCCTAGCATGAACATCATCAGATGCATTTGGTTGTTTAAACATAAGTTTAAGGCTAATGGTTCTCTATAGCGCTACAAGGCACGACTTGTTTGTGATGGCAGGTCCCAGCAGGTTGGTGTGGATTGTTAGGAGACTTTCAGCCCGATGGTTAAACCCATCATAATTCGCATTGTTCTCAGCATCGCATTGGTAAAGCACTAGGACATTAGTCAGTTGGACGTAAATTAAAGTGTTTCTTCATGGTAATTTATCGGAGACCGTCTATATGCATCAACCCATGGGCTTCTGGCATCTTTTTTTTCCAAATCATGTTTGCCACCTATGCAAATCATTATATGGGATCAAGCAAGCACCTCGAGTATGCTACCAACAATTTATTGATTTTGTGGCCACCATTTGTTTTCGCCACAACCTCTGTGATCACTCCCTTTTCATCTACCGACATGGTCTCGAGACTCCTTACATACTCTTGTACGTAGATGACATCATTCTTACTACATCCTCACCTGGTCTCAAAGAGAATATCATGGGTCACCTTTCCAGGGAATTTGCTATGAAAGACCTTGGACCTCTATGTTATTTTTGGGCATCTCTGTAATGCGGAACTAAAATAGAATATCAAATGTTGTATACACAAAGATATTTGAAGGTTTATTATCAATTGTTGTAACTTTTCATTTCTTCATTACTATATGTAATGTAATATATAATTTGATTTAAAAGAAGTACTTGTAAATTATAAAAATTATGTGGACTTTTTTGTTTTCCTTAATAATATTCGTTTATTTGGTGGAAACGTAATAATTTATTATTTGAGTTAATTGCCATTTGCGTCCCTAAGGTTTATAAGGGTTTGCCATTTTAGCACAAAAATTATTTTTTTTTCACCTCAGCTTCCCAGACATTTGTAGTTACTATCATTTTCGTCCCTATCACTAACAACCATTAAATACTAACTCGAAATCAACGGTATTATCGTAAATCAGGTTATCAGCGCCTAACTAAATCAGATTATAAGCATCGTTTGAAACAACAAACCCTAAATCAGTTTATCAGCGCAAATCAGCAATGGGGGAAGATCGTTAGCGAGTTTGAGCAGTTGATGAAGCATTCGACATTCATAATGCGTATGGTGAGTATCCTACTCGATTCACACTTGAAGTCCACCATGGAGGTTGGTTCACTGATTTTCCAGAAATTAAATACGTTAAAGGTAGTGTTACTTCGATTGACATGGTTGATTATTTTCTTATTTCCTCTAATATGTTTGCTGAAATGGAGGAAATCAACTATTCAAAAAAATTGATAATTTTATTTACAATAATATCCCTGATTTCGAGTTAGTTTTTAATGACTGTTAGTGATAGGGACGAAAATGGCAGTAATTAGAAACGGCAGGGAAGCTGAGGTGAAAAAAAAACCCTTTTATTATACTGAAATGACAAACCCTCTGTAAACCTCAGGGACGAAAATGACAATTAACTCTGATTATTTTGTTATATATGGTTCCTTGGGATTTATCAGTGGTACATCGCCTATGATAGGCGACTCATTGACTAAGAGATCATGAGTTCAAGTCTTCAGGCACTTGGTTTTACCACCAGTTGGAGCGGGTTTTCTTCGGAGATGGTATAACATAGATGGTCTCAGTTACCACACTCTCAGCGTTTTGCGGATGTCGTGGGTAATATATTTGCAAGATGTAACCCCGGGTAACCGGGTTTTATGTTTACTGTTAAAAAATATAAAATTTATATAACATTTAGTTAGATCATATTATAAATATTTTTGTGACTTAACGTTGTATCCCTTATTCAACTCGTGTATTCCACTTACTAACCCACTTGTAATAATATATAATTTATAAAAAAAATAATTTTGCGGCCAAAATTTTAAAGTTTAAAGAACCAAATATATAGAATTGAAATGACGTCGGAATGTCGGATAAAAGAGGTGTGCTGACTGCCGACTCTCTTTTCCCTTTCATCTTCTTCTTCCGATCATGGCTTCTGAAACCCTAAATTCACATTTCAAACCTTCCCCTTCACCTCCCAATTCCTCCAAACTACTCTCCGCATCCTGTCCACCTCCACCGCCACATCCCGAATCGATGTTTACCTCTCTCCCGACCACCGCCAAATCATCTAAATGGCTCCAACGCCTCCGCTCCTCCAGAGGCTTCCCGGAATCCGATCACATTGACCTCGAGCACTTCCTCTCAACCTCTCGAGAGAAAACTGACCCCACAGATCCTGTTCTCACCTCTAAAATCCCCCTGCCGGAGGACAACCACCGCGTGGCCGAAGAATCCGATGATAGCGGAGCCGTACAGGAGCGTGATTTGATAAACAATGTACTCTCGGAGCTCTTTTGCATGGGAGATTTTGAGGATAGATCACGAATTAAGAGGAAAAAGAGCTGTAGGAAACAACAGTGCCCTAGAATCTGTGTTGTTTCGACAGATTTGGATGTTCAGAACGTCGCTCCTCCTCGAATTGATAGGTTTTCTTCGCCTTCTCCATTGCCGTTGACTTTGAGCAGTAGACGGAAAGTAACTAAAGTTAAGGAAGTCAGTCAGGTGACAGAGCGTGTAGGAGAGGAAGAGAAGGCTCACTGGGATGTTTCGGCATATTCGCAAACCGAGGTTACGGTTATCGATACGAGTGTTCCGTGTTGGAAGTTTGAGAAGGTGTTGTACAGGAGTAAGAATGTATGGAAAGTTGGGGATAAGAAAGGTAAGGGTTTAATGAGTGGTGATAGAAAGAAGAGAAAAGAGAGATTGAATGAGAATGGTGGCAATGTGCAGAAGAAGAAGAAGTTGAAAAAGAAGTTGGAATTGTGTAATTCATCAAAGTATGTGGATAAGGAAGAATCCATGGCTCCACCAAAGTTCAATCAGGTATAGCTCTTTACTTTACATATTTATGGAATTATGCTTGATTGGGCTGTGTTGCTTTGTTTGGGAATGCAGCAGTCTACATTAGTTGATCATCTATAGATCACTGCATTTAGTGAACAATTTGCAATTTTTCTGGATGATGTTCTTTTCTGCGAAAATCAACAAATGATATCCTGTTTTTGCTTTAGGCCATCACTAGGCAGACACAATGTTAAATGTTTGTTTGTTCGTTTTTTTTTTATCGTTTGGTACATGAAGTTGCTGTTGAAAAGTTCTCTATAGTTTGTTTACAACAATGCATTAACTTTCTTAGCATAAGGGGTTGAGCAAGATAAAGCTGATTATACTTGAATTCTCTATGTTATGTTATGTTACTTAGGGACATGACCAAGGCAAGATGGTAGCAGCAAATGAAAAGAAACGAGATAATTGTAGCCAAGTACAAGAAAAGAGGTATGTTAATTCAGACCATGCATAGTTTTTTTGATAGACATATGATTGTAGATAAAACTTACCTTGTTCATCACCTCATGCTCTCATGGGCATTATTTTCGCAGTTTCAGCAAGAAGCAAATAGATGAAGGTTCATCTGTCATTCTTATTAAAAGCATTCCAACAACAGTTAAGAAGAATGTGTCAGGTTTTTCAAACATAAGTGTGAAATCTATTCAGAGATAGTACATATCAGTTTAGGGTTCTTCAAAAGGTGAACTATTTTCTTTTATTCTCTTCTTCGCAATCAAGCATTCAAACCCTAATGATACTAAATACTTGATTTTCTTTTGCATATAAGTAAAAACTTTTTAGAATTGTTGCTTGCAATATTATTCAATTTGATACCCCATATTAGATTTTGGGCAGGGGATCAAGATACAAGGCTTTCTAGCTTGGTTTTGGTCTTTGTAGGGGTGTTACCTGCCCGTTGTTTCAGATTATTTGTTGTTTAGCTTCCCCCCAGATTATATGATAACTGACTAATTGAGCCAATTTAGGTAGCACAAGAACCATATGATCCGATTAAGCATTCTGTTTAATTGATTTGGATCTTGTTAAACTAAGACATCGATAGATTTTCTTCTAGCTTGTTACTATTACTTTAAAACGGAGTCCGAATCAACCAAAACATATGTCAAACTAGACTATAGCTTTGTGTATGATTTTGCTGGATATGTATGTTTCTTGGATTGTCACCTAATTTTTTATATGCTTAACATCACAATAACTTTAGGCTTCTGACTCACTTTGAATGTCTTATTACGACTTTGAATACAACTTTAAAACTCAACATTGAATATATTAACATAATGAAACACAACAATCTATCTTAGATTATCAATGTATTAAAACTCATCTTGCAAAATCAGTTTTGCAGTATTTTATCCTTAGTTATAAATGTTGCATATGTAATAGAAGTATGGGGTCTAAAATATATGAACCTTGTGAGGACTAAGAAGTTAACGTATTTAAAATTATCACCCTATTAGCTTTAAGTGAAAAAGCTATGCTTCCAAGCTCAACTATCGCTTCATAAAGTGGTTTAACAATTGCACAAAATCGACTTTATGTACCTGATACAATCCTGTTTTAAGCCTTGTCAAAACCAGGTAAGATGTAAACCTATCAAGTACCATGTCTATTATATTGATCTATATGGTTAAAAATACCAATTTAAGTAAGATAATAGTGAAATTAATGTCATAGTTCTACATCCTAAATGTCGAGAAGATACAATATATGTTTAAGCATCAGGTTTCATTTTATGTCAACATCCCATTTGATGCCAACTGCCAAGTTCCAGATCGTTTATGTGTGTTTTGATGCCAAGTTCCAGCCCATTTCATAAGGCACCGAATTGAAAAAGCCCTTTATTTCAGCCCATAAAATTCACGGTCTAGGTGCACATAACCGATAGACCGAACTGCCAGGTAGGTTTAAAATCAAGAAAAATGGACATACCATGTAGAGGTATATTCAAATGAAGGATGATGCAACATCCGATGTCAATGGTTGTAGAGGTATGGAAGGTCTCGAATGATTGAATGAACAATGGTTGATGGTGGCAAAGTGGATGATGAAACTTCCATTGTTCGGAAGGGAAGGCTGGAACTGGAAAGTTGCGCCTGTGATGAACTGTTGGAAGCAATTATGGGTCTTTCAATGATTTAATGTTTCCAAATTTTCAAATAAGTTCTAGATTTTTCAAAGCTTATCGGTTTCCAGCAATCCAGCACTTAGCGGTTTTTATCGGTTTTGGACTGGAACCGGTTTAATGTGGATTTGAGAACCGGGAACCCGGGAACCGACCCTATTAATAATTTCACGGGTCGGTCAGGTCCGTTCTGTCAAGTTTCACGGGTCGGACCGGTTTATGCTCATCCCTGATTCAAGAAGGTCATGTTCCACTTTGTTGGCTGGCTCATCTAAAATCAAATCCTTCAAGAAGGTCTAGTTCCACTTTGTTGGTTGGTTCATCTAAAATCAAATCCTTCAGGCCACCAATTTATCATTTTGGCATACATTCTAAAGTTATCTATTGTTAAACTAGATTACCAATCCTGCTTCGATCAGTGTAGTTTTAATATCATCAACCGATTGACCTACTTGTTCTGTTCATGATGTCAACTACACATTGAATGCGAGTTCATTTACCTTCCAACACATACGTGTTTTATTTGCATTTTTTTTCAAGTACTCAATCAATTGATCGGTTAATCACGACATCACTGGAACTAACACATTGAATGTGAGTTCATTTACCTTCCAACACACATTTGTTCTATCTGCAATTTGTTTCAAGTACTCGATCAATCAATCGCAAAGCATTGGAATTATCATTGTCAAAATATTCTTAATCGCCATCTTGCAAACACTTCCCTATTGCTTTCCCAATCTTAATCTCAACAAGGTGATGACACGACAAGGAGACAAAAGTTTGTGACTTTTTTCCTCAACCTTATATCATTATCGTCAAAGTGGATGGTAAGAGTTTATAGTTCACTTGTGGTGTAGAATTCCAACTAGGGTTAGCCGGTTAGGCAGACACATTCTAAGATTGTTTCTTTAAAGTCTATCATGCACTTTTATTTTTAGTAGTAGATTTACCACAGTTTTAGTGATGGCAGATTGGCAGTTCTACGTGGATTTCAAATCATGGTTGAGAAATAATGTGAGAAAGGCTTAAAGTGTTTACCTTCACAAAATTAAAAGGAAGCTCATCTAATAAAATCATGTGATTCTTTTCTTCTTTTTCCGTCAAACTTTCTATGCTACCTTATTTTCCATCATCCCCACATGTGAAAACCAATCTGTGTTTGACGACCACCCGACTTTGTCAAGCAAATAGCTCATTGTTTCAATTGGTGCTAAGAGACTAGTGCCATTTAGCTTTGAGGAAGGAAAATACTTATAGTCACCATGTTACACTGGCTTTCATATTTAGCATCATGGTATTTGAACTCCCCAAAGTAGTCTAGTCTCTACGTGTCAATTGACTGTGGTACCTTTTATTTGTCATTGTTGTTGCTTTTAAGACATCTAGCAACATTAGTTTTACATACCTTGACAATATATTAGCAAACATTGTATTTAACTATTAGTAGTTACACACATAAACCCTGAAAGGTAGCTTCACTTTGATCACTGGCATATATTTTTGTGCATCTTTTTATTATGGCGTGAAGCAATGCACTTAAGTTAAAGTATCCATGAATTAGATAAGTAACGTTGCCACGTTGGTCGATGCTAAGAAATCCTATAACACTATAACAAGAATTCTTACAATCTACAAACCCTTACAAAGTCGCAGGCTTGAAGATTATATACATTAGAAAAGCCCACTCTAAATTGAGGACACAAACTGATTAAGTAAAACTTTGAAGGTCTTAGAGGGACATTCTGATTGGCAAAATGCTTAGAAGTCATCCCAGTTTCCAAGACATTTTTATGGTGTTACTTTGAAGGTCTTTGGGACAATATTATGTGACATCAGACACACTAATTTATATGATGTTACTTTGAAGGTTTTTTTTATAAAGGCTCACCAAAACTCTGGAGATATATTAAATATTTATGGCAAATATATCTTGGGTGTTTTTGGAATGAATATAAGTTATTCTTTACATTGTTGATTGAATGGAATTGCTTGAGATGGTTGCTGTTTGTTTAGTTCTAGCCTATTACATATGTTTCTTATCATAAAATTTGGTGGTTTGGAGTTCCATTCGGCCTTGAGTCCACTTTTCAAACAATTGTTTCCTAAATTTCAATTGGTACCATGGTGTTAGACCTAGCATATTTTGATCTAGATCATAATATGGTCGAAACGTTATTACGAGTTGGATTCATAGCTTTGGTAAGGCTTGATCAGCTTTAAATTGACGCAATTGTAGTGTTTGTGTTCTATAATTATAAGTTCCCCAGGTATATGCAACCTTTTTGTGTATATTTAAATTATTTAGATTTTAGACGTGAATATACCCGGATTTGTTTTAGGATTCTAGCTACCTTTGTTAGTATGTTTTTTTTATATAGCAACCTTATTTTAAAAAAGCACCCAAGGCATGCCTACGGCCCTACGCGCGAGACACTCTTAAGTGAGAGGGTTATTGCTTCTGATTGCATGAGGTGATGGACGTACATGACACACACATCAGGAGCACTTCTTATACATGGGCAAATTTTGTGCATTGGGTGGCTGTACACATATCTTTAAGGTTGTACATAGAGGTTATTTATATATTGAATGATATAAACCTATAACAAATAGATAAAATATCATACAAAATTACAAATACCAGGAACCTCACGTAAGTGATGCATATGCGTCTGGCCTCGGCTCCAGGGACCTTATCGCCTTGGGGCGCCTCACACTTATCAAAACAAAGAGAACATATGGCATGAACTCCTGGATGGATCTTTTTATGTAATTGTTTCTGTTGATTGGCTAGATAGTTTTATTACCAATTGGCCAATATTAATCCCAATTTTAAAATTGGCCTACATTAATCCCAATTATTAAGGTGCTGGATTTCATTGGGCCCCCGTTAAGTTTTCCTTAACTCTGTTAGTTTTTTGCTGACGTGGCAGCCACGTGGCTTTTATTAATCAGTGCCACGTCAGCAAAAAACTAACGGAGTTAAGGAAAACTTAACGGGGGTCCAATGAAATCCAACACCTTAATAATTGGGATTAATGTATGCCAATTTTGAAATTGGGATTAATATTGGCCAATTGGTAATAACTTGGATTATTAAAATCCAATTTTTCCACATTTTAAACTCTTTTTTAGTTCAAAGTTACGAATTGCGTGTGTAGGTCGAGAAATGGCATGAAAAGACGGAAGTAACATGGACAAAGATAAAAACATACCTGGTTCCCGATCATCTCGAGCTGGTCTTCAGGTTTTTAACAAAACCTATCTAAGATTTTATTTTCTTATGTGTAAAGTTGTAAGGAACTGCAAGTAGAAGGTATTAAATAACCTATGCTTGTTGTCTGTGTTTAGATTAATTTTTACAGTTCTTTTTCATTATTATTTTTAGTTCATATAAGACTCTAAGCTGCTTATGATCAGTAAACAAGTCTATCAAGTGTTTATAACATTTTAAATTTCCTTATTTAATGAAGTTATACCATTTTTAGTTATAATTATTGCAAGTATATTTTATTTAATAAACATTTACAATGTTTTTGTGGATCATTCCAATTCAATCCGAGTGGTATTCAACTGTTATGCTGATTTTGATTTTTTGAAAATCAACTTAAGACTTGTTAACCTGTTTATCCTTTTAGTGTAACCACAGTTCTATTGTAATTGTTAACTTGTTTAACCTATTTTTGTTGCAACTAATGTTTTGGAATATGAAGTGATGCTTATGTTTGAATGATAGGAAAAAGAAATAAAATGTCTTAACACAAGAGTTACTTATTTTAGAGGTCTTAGGGGCCGTTTGGTTCGTAGAGTTTGTTGGAGTTTGAATTGGAAATTCAAGGAAGTGGAATTGGAATCTATCAAAAGGATATGGAATTTATAGGAATTGTAATTGGAGTTTATATAAAAATAGAATTTAAAAGAGTTAAAATCCGTTAAAAGGAACTCTACAATTTATGGGAATTTGCTCGGGCGGGTAGGACGGTGTGGCGCGTGGGGAAGGTCCAGTTGATTATAAACTTATATATTATATAAATTAATGTATCTAAAGATTCTTTTAACAGTAGTTTTATGTGGTAGTTTAAGACTTTAAGATTTGCTTCATATAAACAAATAAAGAACAAAGGATATTTGTCCTAATGATATTTTGGTGGTGTAATGGGTGCCTCCTCCTTTGGAGGTTGAGGGTTCAAATCCTGCTATAGGCGGGTCTGGTTGGCAGGTTGGTGTAGATTAGGAGCCGTTTAAAAATATATAAACAAATAAAGAACATAGTTTATCATGCCTACTTGCAATTAAATACATTAAAAAGATAATATGACAACTTTATGTGGACCATTGAGGTCATGGGTAACACTTCCAGAGGTAAACATACCAGCTTTAAAAATCATTTGAAATCCTTATATTAACAATATATTTTTACCAATTCTTTATAAGAAAAGTTTTTTTTATCTTCTAATGTACCTATAGTATAGTTAAAATCATTTGCTACCAGTGTTGCCCATCTTGTAATAATGGGATAATTACATGTGGGTAGAGCTCATATGGTGTCCAAACTTCTTGTTCCCAAACTGCAGCAAGTTTTATTGCTTTGTAGTTATTTAATTGTTGTCCCTTACCACTTCTTTTATCTTCTTTGATTCTATAGTATACGAGATACAAAACAAGAAAATAAGCATTCAAATACGTACACATAGACCTATTATACAACGTATTCAGCGCTCAAATACGCAGCTAACAGAACTTCCTTTGATATGTATACTGATCTTGTATTTAATGCACATATAGGTTGTCCTATGTTTTATTGTAAAATTAGGAGTTGTTCTCATTACAGTTTTAGTGGATGGCATCTCATCCATTTAGAAGATGTAGTGGGATCAAGTGGACCTGGATTTGTGGTAAAAGTAGGAGAGGCATATGAAAAGATTATCTGGTCATTCGTTGCAGGAGTGTTTAAAGTTATTGCCATGGCATCCTGTTGCTACCAAAGAAGTGTAGGTGGAAACTTTGTTTGTCAACAACCATTCAAGTGTCAGGGGCAACTTCAGGTGCTGCTAATGATATATATCAAGCTCATTAGAAATTTGCAACATATCTAAATCAGAAAAGGAAGAACCATGTAAGTTGTTTGATCTTGATGGTCTTGTTGTTGCTGAAGGTTCGCTAAACTTGACATTTGTAGAGTCTCCAACGAGTTTGGTTCTTTTGTCGAGTATTCTATTTACCTTAGATTATGTGGAATAACCATGAGGCAATCACCTCATCAGCTTTGAAGGCAAACTTAGAGATATATTGATCATCCTTGTTGGTGAGGATAACCCAAGGACACCAAAAAGGTATGGAAAAAATGAATGGCTTTCTACCATGAAGAACCATATGAGATTTAAAGATTTTACATCGCGCCAGCGGCAATACCACGACCATACCGAGTGGAATCCCACAAATAAAAAAACTATTGTTATGGTCTTGGGAGGATAACTATTTTTCTATCTTAAAGGATAAAAATCTTGCTTGAGACAATCAACTCCAAAATCCACAATGGACATGAGAAAGTATATAAGAAATATTAGCACCTCCAATGGAAACAAAACAAGTACCAACAAAAGAACTAAAGCTATGGATGCAATACTCTAGGTGATATATAAACATTATGGAAACACAAAGCCAAGGTAAAGGTAGCATGCAAAGGTCATTAAAAGAAAATGCAAAACTAAGTCTCCCAAGACAAAAAGACAGCCATAACTTCCCCTTAAAAATCTCTAACATTAATCATACATAACCACAAAGTCTTATTCTTGATCATATTTTCAGAAATGTGCAAGTCTAACAAGTGATGCTTAATCTACTCATACCAACGACTGTATCCTCTAGGAAGTAGTATCCTCTATCATATTCTCAGAGAGGTACAAGTACCAAACAAAGCCACACATTTTGACATTAAGAGCCCTATTATGGACAAAACAAGTCGTGTCAATAACTTCTAGCTTGAAAGTCTTGCCAAATCTCAACATAATCAAACATGGTTTTTAGAGCTTCATGGGGGGTTTTATTTCTCCTCTTATTAACACTATTTGGCTAAAATGCTTTAAGTGTATTAAATTGACTTCTTATACTTTTCTCCTCACAAAAGGTGGTTACTGGTTAGAATGTGATTTTTGAACTAACTTCTTTGACCATTAAGCATCTCAGCGTTCTTGTAAACATCATTAGGGTTTTAGTGGTCTCCTCAATCCACATTAGAGAATACAGATGTATCTAGAATAGTTATCAACTACAACTGGCCAACTAGGCAGTACTTTTTCCTCCCTTGGCCCCTGATGCTGATAGGTCCAGATAAGTAAAGCAAATGAAATGTATAATTGAGAAAAGAAAATAAGGTGGTAGAAAATGGATCTATGGAGGAGAAAACATAAAATAAAACCATCAAATTTATGAAACTTATAATATGTTTTATATATACATATACTTTGCCATTAATGTTACTGAAACTAAATTCGTATTTTTATATTAAAAAACATGCATTATGTCTCTGAAAATTAGAAAGTGTATAATATCATTTAAGATATGTATTAACCATATATATGTGCAAGTTTATCACTTATAAATCTGTGATATTTATACATGTAAGTTTATTTTTTACGTATGTGTAAGTTCGTATCATTTTTACATATGTATAAAACAAACTTGGAGTGATCTAGAGAGGAAAAAAGGAAAAAAAGTTAACTAATATAACAAACGAAAACGAACCAAAAGACATGGGACATAGTCACATAAAAGAGTTTATATTAAACCGTAAAATGAGAATCCGTAAATAATTAAATTGAGTGGTGTTCAATTCTAGAAAAGTTTATGTTTAAAAAGAGCTTCACCACCGATTTGTTACGTCAGTTTAGCTAAAGAACAGGTTGAATTAACGGTCGGTTGGTTAAGCAGTAATGGATGGTTGATAATCAATATTCTGATCTAACTACAACAACTTCTTACCTTTGATAAAGATTTAACACAAGGCAACAATTAAATATGACAAAAGTGATTAAAAAAAAAACCAGACGATTGGTAATGAATAATTATAAATAAAGATTTGGGGATTGAAATGACTTTTCATACTTTTGTAGTTACTACAAACAGTTGGAGATATTAACAAAGCTTTCGTCCTTGTATGGTAAGAGTGATGGCCGTCGGAGGGACTCGGGTGGCGGTGGCGGCAGACCGAGGTGGTCAGCCAACCATGGATGTACGTGGTTGTACGTAGTAAAGGGAGAGAAGGGAACCGAATTATAGAGAGTAACCATAGTGAGTTTGGGTTTTGCCAATTAGTTATCTTCATAACCAAAACCTAATGATTGTCTAAATAACCATCTTAATCCATAACATACCCCAATTCGAATTCTTTAATTCTCAATCCCTCACGAGCCCAAACATTAATTTAGAATAAAACCTTGTTTATCTAAATTAATTTCACCAGACTTAAATAATACGAGATTATTTAAATTATCCATCAATTATTATTAATCCATATTAATAATAATTATTAATTTATTAATTATTTATAACTTTTTATAAATAATACAAATAATTAATTAGTTTCCAACTTTCCATTCATTTAGCGGTTAACCGTGCGTGTAAGCGGATTTGATGTTCGTTGCACCCCGTGTAACTCTTATGGGTGTTAACCATGTCGGGTCTGTAATTTGTCGGGTCTGAACATATCTACTCCAACAAGACTAACGACAACAACGGTGCAAAGCTAGTACCCAGGACATCAAGGAAACCAACAAAGCAAAACGCCATCAACGACGGCCGGCCACCAAAGACACCATCGGCTACCAAAAACATCACTGACGACCAGACAATTACAAAACCCACCATAACCATCGTTTGATTTGGGCTTCTACTGAAAACCTAGAACGAAATTGAGAGCTCCAGATCTAAAATAAGAAAGAAACAAGATACATGAAAAAAAGAGACCGTCTGTTTAGTCCTAAGTACACACATTTTCTTCATTTGAAAGCCATATGGGGAGTTGGGGACATCTAGAAGGCATCATATTAATCTTGTGATACATAAAAGGGTTGTACAATACATAAGCACAATATGGTCCAACTGCATGAAACTTGTACAAATGACATAAAATGATATATAATAAGTTGGTAACTGTTAGTATCGATATATAATATAATTGATGGAAGTTAGTGGGTTTTAGTTGATTAAAATAAAGATGAAAGATCAAGGATTAAAACTATATTCCTTAAACTACTGAACTGAATTGGTTATTTTAACAAGCATAAGGACTAAAAGCGTAGTTTTTTCCTAAATAAATATTAATAAAAGGGGAGACAAAAGCTCATGATTAGCGGAGTGACAGGCTACACCTTATGCTAACCAAACGACAATACGTGTCACAAAAGATACACCGTAATTTAAAACCATTGGATCCCCACCCAACATTTAGAAATAACACGTGTCACTTTACATACCATCAAACCTCACTAAATATCTCATGTGGGCCTTCACCTGCCATTAAAAAGAATGTGGGCCTGCACCTTCAAAATATCTACACATTTACCCTGATCTTTGCAACCTCTACACAACTCTTAAATATCTTCTTTTATGATTCAATCTGGAAAAACAATTTTTTTTTTTTTTTTGGAAAAACAATTACATCAACCCCTTTTCGTAGGTGTTTTTTTATCATAAAATCAGAAATAAAAATATCATAAGATTTATAAGAAACCCTAAAAAATAGTTGAGAATCAAACGAAGAAGTTTACGTTTGAAAGGTAAACAAATATACCGTCTAAAGGCAGGTTTGTTACGTTCATTTCAAACTGTTTTAAAAATCATGTAGACAAATAATAAGTTATGATCGTTCAAAGTTGGATGTTTTTCTATCCCACTTGTTTTTGTTTAGTTTATTAAAATATCAATTTACAAATAATATAAAATATATTCCAGCAATTAGTTTAGTTAAGAAAATGTGTTATTATATTTTAGAGCATTCACGATAGTATTCACATATTACATTAACCCTCTAATTTAAAAAACAAATAACAAATTTTATTTATTTTTTATTTTACATTAGATTTCTCATCATCATATTCAAAAATTAAACTCATCACCCATATTTAATGAGTGATTTTGTGTAGATGAAAAAGAAACAATAATAATTTTTTTTATATGAAATAGAAGTAGATATGAGAAATGAGGTTGAGAGGTTATTAACACATTGAAACCAAATTCTGTATCTTTATGTTTATAATTTACCTAGTGTTCATCGAACACCACTCCATAGTGCACCTACAGCCATTCTTATGAAAAAATATATAAAAAACTGATATGACATTTCGACTAAACCTACATTTGAAAATAATAACTGTTAATGTTGCGAAGCTTCTTAACCATCATCGTAACCTTAATGATTCTCCATCCACTAAACTAATTTAATTTAATAATAATAATAACCATTTACGTAATATTTTATTTAAAGAATAGTAGAAAGACAAGGTGGGATATTTTATTCCGATTTTATTGAAAATATCTAAAATTTGAGTGGTTTAGATTTGTTGGCAACGATTATTTAAAAAGAAAATTGGATTGGATTGAGGCAAGTGGAGGAGACGTATGCAGCACCAAGAGAGATGGAAGGCCAATAGCTTTTTCTTTTATCAAAGTCTACGTGGCAATTTTGGGCCATTCAGCGACACCATAGATATTTTTTTTTAAAGATTTGTTTCAGATATTTTTGATTCATTTCATGTTACATTTAGGATCACTTTTCCTCTTTCAAACCAATCCAGACATTTGTTTCAATCTCTCCTCCCTTTCTCTCTCCTCCCAAAAAAGAGACAGCTATGCCGGAAGTTTTTTTGAGCGGCGGCGGAGCACCGGAACTTATGCTGAGAAGTGAAGACAAGACGGTTGATGGTGGTGGGGGTACCGATTTACCCACCACCACCACCGCCACCGCTACTGCTAACAACTTTGTTAGGTGGGAAAAGTTTTTGCCCAAAATGGTGCTTAGAGTTTTGCTGGTTGAATCTGATGACTGCACTCGCCAGATTATCACCGCTCTTCTCAGAAAATGCAGTTATAAAGGTAACTTTTTTCTTTCTTTTTTACCACAAATCCTTCTAATTTTGCTATATTGTTATGAATTAGACTCTAGTCCACGTTTAATTCAAGAAATTATTGATGGGTGTTTCAAGATCTTGAATTCTTGATCCCAATTTGTGTTTGTTCTCCAAAGTTTAATGATCAAAATTAAAAGGGCAAATTGGATTTTAATCTTTTTTTAACAACTAACACCTCATAAATCTGGATTTGAACCCATGTGCTTTTGGTTTTGATTATTAAAACTGTCAAATTGAAATTGAGGAATTGAGATTGTGGTCAAAATTGAGTCTAAATGTCTCAAAAACATGGAATAATAATTTAGACTAATTTGTGTGTGAATACAAGCAGTTGCTGCTGTTTCTGATGGTCTAAAGGCATGGGAGGTGCTGAAAGGAAGATCAAATAGCATCGATCTTATACTGACCGAAGTCGAGCTGCCTTCGATCTCAGGGTTTGCTCTTCTCACCTTGATTATGGAACATCAAGTCTGCAAAAACATTCCTGTTATAAGTACGATTTCCAATAACGTTTCAAACCCGTTAAGAAAGACTAGATATTCGTTTCGGTTCTAGGTTCTATGTTCTAACATCTCATTTTGGTACTGCAGTGATGTCTGCACATGATTCGGTTAGCACGGTTTATAAGTGTATGCTAAGAGGTGCTTCTGACTTTCTGGTCAAACCCGTTAGGAAGAACGAATTGAAGAACTTGTGGCAGCATGTTTGGAGGAGACAATCTGTAAGAAGAATTAGTCTCTCATGTTTGTTTCCTCTTGTTTTATGATGATTGATGAATTGTTGGATCTCAATTCTCAACCTGTGAATTATGATCTGATCCTGGTTTATTTTGACTTTTAATTTAGTCAACCATGGGTCGTAATGGGAACCAAGAGAGCGATCCACCACAGGAAGTAGAAGCCACTGCTGAAAACAACGCGACTAGCAATCGTTCGAGTGGTTACATGGCTTGCATCAAAAGAAACCGCGAATGCATTGAAAAAGGAAGCGATGCACAGGTAGTTAGTTATAAACTTATAGTTTTAGGCCCCGTTTGTTTTTTACAAGAGATTTACGTCTGAATCTTGAATCTGAATACCACTTCTGAATGTTAAGAGATGGTTCAAATGTCTGAAATCTGAATCATTATAGCTGTTTGTCAGCTGTAACAGAACTTAAATTGGGATTTAGTTTGACCTTTTACTCCGCTGTCTGCAGAGTTCTTGCACGAAACCAGATATGGAATCCGATGAACCGCCCATGGAACAACCGACGGACCACACAAACTCTGAAACTCGGTTGGGGACCGAACCCAATGAGCCGGAAATTAATATGGCTATAGATGTGAGATGGGAACATGTGAATAATGTTGCTGGTAACAACTCTAGGGAGGCAATTGATTTGATTGGATCCTTTGATAGTTACCCTAAACCAAGCTTCAAAAGCTCGTTGAATTACGGCGAAAATAAGGTCGAACATCCTGCACCAATGCTAGATCTTTCGCTAAGAAGATCTCATCCGAGTAGCTCAGTGAATCAGTTCAGTGATGACAGGCACATGTTAAAACAGTCTGATGTCTCCGCGTTCTCACGGTGAGTTCCACCTGCCAAATTGATCTGTTCATAAGTAAACGGGTCGAAACATAACTGAAACTAATTTATCTGAATATTGTGGTATGCAGGTATATCTGTAGACAACAACAACCACCACCACCACCACCTGTGGAGTATATTTCCGATACGCATAGTGCACCGGCCGGAAGCTCTCAACGTAACATGATCAGTCAAACCGAAAGTCAAAGTCAAAATCAAAACCAAAACCAATTCACTTCACCAAAAGAAAGAGTGTTTCCAGTTCCAGTATCAGTTCCAGTTCCAGTAAGAGGTTCAAGGTTTGACAACCCATGTGCCACATATGGTTCCGGACTACCTCCGTTTTGCGTGCAGCCGATGCAGAGCCCGTGTTCATCGGGCCATCACGAGCCAATGTTTCAAGCAAACGCGCATTTCATTCCCAATCAAGAAGCAAGAAATGAATCTCCACCCGAGCTGCAAAACACAATAGAAGCCGTTGAAGATCATAGCGGGAATAGCAGTTTTTGTAACGGTGGGACATTAACGCGTTACAACAGTTTAGGTAGCGGAAGCAATGGAAATAACAATAACACGAATCGATCTATAAGAGAAGCTGCTCTGAATAAATTCAGAATGAAGAGGAAGGACAGATGCTTTGATAAAAAGGTACATACATATGTTTATACTGATATTTATTGATAGCTTCGGGTTGGCTCAATCTGGTCAGTGTCTCATTCGAGTAACTGTTTTCGACAGGTTCGATATGAAAGTAGAAAGAAACTAGCGGAGCAGAGGCCTCGAGTGAAAGGACAGTTTGTTCGTCAGGGGCAGACGAGTAATCCTTCACCCATGGAAACCGATACAGAGTTGGCCGCCACAAAAATTATAGCTTGAGATTTCATTTCTTCTATATATGGTTTTCAAAGATCTAGCAAGAACACTGTGAAGAATCTAACAGCTTCTTTTCCCAAATGATTCTTAGTTTTGGGTTGTAAATTTTGGATTATAGAAGTAGTGATGTTGATCTTGTTCTGACTATAAACCAAGATAGATTCTAGTCAGTGATCCTTTGTCCATTGAGTTTAGAATCACTAGACATCTAGATTTAGAATTAATCAAGGGACCGA
Source organism: Deinandra increscens subsp. villosa (assembly GCA_039602395.1). Taxonomy (NCBI): domain Eukaryota; kingdom Viridiplantae; phylum Streptophyta; class Magnoliopsida; order Asterales; family Asteraceae; genus Deinandra; species Deinandra increscens. The sequence goes on along the minus strand of JBCNJP010000018.1, from coordinate 9,416,505 downwards.
ACTCGAACTCTGATGTATAAGGTGTTGGGCCTACTTGGGCCAGATTTCAGCATGTACAAGAAACTGTTTTCATAAGATGAACATGTGATATTTGGGTCACATGACAACAAGTTGCAGTTGCTTCAGGATCTGTCCCTTGATCAAATAGAGTTATTGTATTGTGTTGAGAGAATATTGATGTAAATTGTGTACTTTCAATTGAAATATGTTAAATTTTCTTAGTAATTCTTTGTACATTATATGCTGGATGACAAACCAACACTTTTCATACATTGGTGATATATGGTTTGAAAGGGTGCAATGTGTGTATATGAAGGGTTGAAAAAGATGTTTTGTGTTTGGATTTAGCTTTTTGGAGTTTTGGGTTGTAGCAAATTGATAACGGCCAGTCGTATAACCGTTGAAATAATCCTAACTCAAACCTATAGATAGGGTAAGTTGGGTGTCAATCTAGGAGAGTTTGTGGTTATTAGTAATTATAGGGACTAACTAATTCTAATTAAACCTATATAACCTGTCACTATCCTAGATTATTCTAATAACCTAAACTTAACATAATTACTTATTGCTTATGAAGTTGCATTGATTGTTGATTACGAGTAAGTTGATTTGAGCAATTAATTAATTTGATTTAGAAAACAATAATGATGAAAATGTAACTATCGTAGGACTCCGGTTTGTCAATTTATCATCTTGATTCAGATTAACCTAATTGTGAAAACTATATAGACATAGTCCTCTTTAGTGTTCGATCCAACCTAAATAACTAACATTAACATAGACTGCATAATCCCTAGATCAAAGTTTCCGAGATATGATGGTTTACTACAAAGAACCCTAGATATCTAGTTGAAAACACGCAGGTGTTCTTAATTTCAAAGTAATCAAGATAATTCCACAATCAGATAAACAAAAGCAAAGTGATAATCAAACAAACTGTTCACCCGAATAATCACACGAGAATTTAGCCAATAATCATAATGAACAAAACAAATACCGTCACTACCCCCGCATGCTCATCAAGATAATCAACTACAAACCTGTTCTATAAATTAATTGAAAGAGAAAAAATCAAAATACTATCATGATCTTCATGTAAAACCACAGCCTCAAAACATATATTTTTCTCTTTTTGCTTTCCAGGCGCAGCAACACAGCAGCCTTGGGGCTGTGTGAGCTTCCCAGCTGCCAAAAAAAAACCCCTCCTTAATTATGTGGAATTCCTCAATGTGTCCCCGTAGCTTTGACTGCAATCCCGTTTTATTATTTTTGCTTCACACTTTTCTCAAATGGGCCATCAAGCCCAATGACTTGTTTTTGTCTGCAGTTCACGAAACCAACATGTAACATTAATTTCGATTATTATTTTTTTTTTAATTCTGTTTTCATTTTAAACTCATTAGAATCTAATACTTATAAAAAATAATTAACACATTTGACTCGTTAATATGTCATGACTCGGGATCAACTTAATTACAACGTTTACGTTCATTTACACCATAACAAACTAAACACCAAAACTATTTAAATCAGTATCTTTTATATCTAACTTGGTGTATTTAGGGGATAATTAATATTAAATAAAATATAACTTTATGAAAGATAATGGAATGCGTAAATAATCGTTAATATTATTGATAATGAGCACCCTTTTTATAGGGAGAATACAATGACTTGTACGAGAAGATAACTACAAATTAGGAATCTAAATCAAACTATTCCTATCACAATATCTCTAATACATCTCTCAATAAATTCCATATATTCCAATACTCCCCCGTAGTAAGAGCAGTAGAGAATTGAACGTTCAGACTAGAAAATAAATAACAATAAATAATAAAACTAGCTTCAATATCCGTCCATGATTGTGCTTCAACCGTCTTCAAAATCTGAACTTTAGCCAATTTCGTAGTTTGCTTGAAGTCGGTCATCTTTATTCCTTATGGTTGCACTCCTTGGTGTTCTTGGTTTTTGATTCGAGACCCGAAGGTAACTCTTTGATCAGTCGATCTTGACATAAAATAAAGATTTAAAAAAAAAACAAGGTTGCTGATCGTAACCAAGCAACGATTTTTTTGGATCTGAAGACCACGATTTTCGATCCGTAGATCTGAAATAAACTAAAAGAAAATATAAAGAAAATTAAAAACCAATAAATTCCATAGATCCGAAATTTTGGAGTTTTAGATCCGAAGACCACGATTTTCGATCCGTAGATCTGAAATAAACTAAAAGAAAATATAAAGAAAATTAAAACCAATTGTTCCAGGAGTTGTAATAGCCAGGCGAAAAATTCCAGACTTCACTTTGCTTTCTTTTGGATGAGAACAAATAGAGAATTTTTTTGTTTGTTTGAGTGCACCGTTCAGTGTGGTGAAGCTTTATTTGAGCGAAAAAAAGAAAAGAAAATAACAGAGGTGGTGGACAGGGCGGTGGCGGTGAAGGCACACCGCCCTGTCTTGGGTCTTTATTTTTCGGTGTGGTGAAAATTGAACCTAAGCTCTGATTACCATGAAAGATAATGGAATGCGTAAATAATCGTTAATATTATTGATAATGAGCACCCTTTATATAGGGAGAATACAATGACTTGTACGAGAAGATAACTACAAATTAGGAATCTAAATCAAACTATTCCTATCACAATATCTCTAATACATCTCCCTCTCATATCTCAATAAATTCCATATATTCCAATACTTTACACCACTCCTCAAGTTTCTATGGAGGTGAATTGGTGAGACCCTTTTGGATTTAGCAAGTTGGGTGATTTTGATTATTTTTTTTTTGGGAATATATGGTAGTGGTGTGGTGGCATTGGTGAGGCAAGAGTTGTGTTCCGGACTTGACTATGGTTTGAGTGTTGATCTTCCTTTTAGTGGGTTAGTCAGGAAATTTACGGACGTCTCTTTTTAACAGAAATCCCGGTACGTTTGAAAATATTAAAGAAAACATCCCTAACCAAATACTGTCGGTACTTAAACCCCGGGAGTTCTCTATATTGTACCTCATGCTCCTCAAAGAATCCTAACACGTCTTGCAATGGATGTTCATCGGGTTCCATTTTGGGTTCTTCAACGGTGCAATCGCTCAAATTAATGGTTCCTTTTGGAAATCACGTTTATGGTGTGGGACCTCACAAATATTGCAGAACTTTGATGACGAATGAACTAGGGATCCGATTCGAGATTTCTTTGTTACGAAGCTACAAGTTCAGGGACTAGTTTGGTCATTTTATAATATTGATTTCGGTAGTTGAGAGTTCGTTACAAGTTAGGGAGGATTAATGTGTCATTAGTCCATAGTTGAGGGTTAGAAGTGTGTCTTGTATATAAACTGATTGTAACGATCGTTAACGGCATTTGTGAAATGAAACAACTTTTCCCTCTCTCAATTCTGTTGCTTCGATTACGGATCTGATTAGCTCAATTCAAGATCTTTTCTTCCAATTCCAAGATATCTTATCGTTAATCCTGTAAGGATCAGAATAATCCCTCACGTGATACAAATCTATCAAACACCGTGCGGAATCCGGTGTGTGATAGTGATTCGAGAAAAACAAATAAGAACAAGACTAAAGAACACGAATATAATAAAGTTTACCGGAAGAGGAACACAAGAACAATGAAACCGAATTCTTGAGGCAAAGAATTCGTAAACCACACTTCAATATCACCAAAAACCAGCAACCCTAAACATGATGAAAGACTATCTATATATAGGCTAAGGTTTGAGTGGAGAACAAGTTTCCCTCAACCCTAAATAATTCGGCCCTAGCCGAAATCCATAAGCCCATCAAAACAAACCTAAAGTGTTAGCCCAACCCATTACATTTAACCAAAAAAACACATACCTAACTAATGCAAAAGCCTTAATAAAATCTAGGTCTTTACAATCTTCCCCTAGGCTTTAGCATTAGTTGCTTCCAATCACATCCTGAAATGTCTGGAATGATTCACCGTGAGTGGTGAATACCAGAGCTTTTCTTCAATTATCCGTGCTACTCCCTTGGTGTAGACCTTGGCCAACTGCTCCTCCTCTGCTGTGTGAGCAATCTGATGCTTGCTAAGCACCCGAATATCAACCTCATAAAACCTTAAAAGATCATGCACCTCCATCACTGTGATTGTGTTGAATTCACACATTATCTTAGTAGTTCCAGAATAGCTACAATAAGCCCAAGATTTAAAATCTGAGAGGCAACCCTCAGGGTGCTTCATTGGCAGTGGGATTTGCTTGGTCTTATTGGTAGGTGGATATCTCTTGTGGCAATATATCTTCTTGTCAAGATCCCAGACTCCCTTAAAGTGCTTCAGTTTGGATTTTACATGTGGAAAATCTGTAAACACTTTGAATCCACTCTTGATAGCCTTGTCCAACTTCTTCCAGAAATGATCAGCATAATCATTGTTTGATGGATTAAAGAACGGTGCATTGTGAAGTGAAATCAAGTCCACAGTGGTCCAAGAGTAAAATTGTGTCCAGTCTTTACAGTACTCCAGAGGACTTGGACCAGTTCTTCTCACAACATACATGTGCTTTTCATCATCAAACATCCAGCTCTTGACAGGCTGAGTAATTCCTTGTTTATCATGAAGGTGTTTTCCCAGCTGGATGAGATATCGTTCTGGAGGATGTGCGAATGTAGATGCTTCCCATAAATGATCTCTGGTAGCAACAGGAGTAGTCATAAAGTCAACTTCTCTAGCATCTATCTCTGGCTCTTCATAAACAGGTGGGTTTGGATCTATAGGAGCACCAGTACTGTCTCCTTTATTTCCCCCAAGATCAGCATCACCTAATCCTCCTTGTGGATCCTGATCTTTTCCTCTTGAACTCTTCTTCTTGGAGCTGGTTTGTCTTTTCCCTCTTAAATCAGCAACTTGTTTCTGTAATTCACCAATTAAGATAGTGAAATCATCATTCACCTTCTTCTGATTTTTCAATGCAGCTTCATGCTCTTTCTGTATGTCAATAAGTTGTGAAATCACTTCTGCCTGATGTACAGTGGTAGCTGTCAATTTCTTGATTTCAGCTTTCAGCTCTTTCTCTAATCTGTACTCTGGGGTTTCAATTGCCTTTCCCTTGTCAGTTTGGGAAGGACCGGCAGAGGATGAAGACTGTCCATGTGAAGTGGACTGTCTTGAGGGAACTCTGGGAGGAGGATTGACTCTTGGGTCTCTATTTCTTCTCACTGGATTGGTTGGGGCGCTTGTAAAGGCACCTTTCATCAATTGGGCTGCATGAACAGCCTGTGAAGTCACATTATCATCCAGAGAGGCATTGAGTGGAGGTTCCTCAGTGACCTTCTGCTTCTTTGCAAAATGGACTTCTGGCTCTTCAACATCTTCATCAAGAATCACATCGTCAAGGTATTTACCATAATCCAGTTGCTCTTCATCATCTTCAAATCTTAGAGCATCAATTCTGAC
>JBCNJP010000018.1:9394318-9410573 GCA_039602395.1 Deinandra increscens subsp. villosa | reverse complement strand
CTTGGGATCTTGAGATCTCAAGTTTAAACCTGATTTAAATATGTATTTTCTAAATGTTGAGTTTCCTCCTTGATGATATTCCTGTGTGAATCAAGCCTTGAGTGTCAAATCCAACATAGACGATTACGATCTCGTTTCAGGAAAGCTCATTCGGACATTAAAGCAGGGGCGACCTTAGACATGGGTAGGGTGGATGACCGCCCAAGGCCTGATTTTTTCGAGGGCCTGAAATATTTAAAATTCTTTTATGTACTTATATGATATATACAATTTTGTTAGTAATTTTAATAAAACAATTTCTAGGTCAGATGACAAAGTCTCATATCCTTAAAGCTTGGGTTCGATCCTTGGGCTAAGTTCTTTTTTAAACAAAATTTCTAGAAGCAAATTTTAGTAAAATCAATGTAAATAACAAGTTTTGAACATGTGACCTCAGCATATATCAAGAAATTAAGAAGTAATTACCAATTAAACAAGGAAAATTGAATTTTAATTATCCAAGTTATTACTAGTTGGCCGATATTAATCCCAATTAAGAAATTGGCCTACATTAATCCCAATTATCATGGTATTGGAATTCATTGGACCGCCGTTAGTTTTTGTTTAACTCCGTTAGTATTTTGCTGACGTGGCAGTCTATTTTGCTGACGTGGCATCACCAAAATCTAACGGAGTTAACAAAAAACTAACGGGGGACCAACGAATTCCAACATCATGATAATTGGGATTAATGTAGGCCAATTTTTAATTGGGATTAATATCGAGCCAGACTAGTAATAAGTTGGATTAATAAAATCCAATTTTCCATTAAACTAAGATAAAATGTTGTTAAATTATTAATTATAAATTATATGTAGTAATATTTATCAGATACATTTAAAATACAAAATCCAAAGTTATATTGTATGTTACTTCATCTTTTTAATTTGAAACATTCAATAACTTTATATCAAACAATAAATATATGACTCAAAGCTTAGTTTCAAATAAATAAATATATAAGAATATCAGTGTTATAAACCAAAATGGTTTCATTCGGTCGGTAACCTTCTAGAGTCCAGTCTCTTAGGGGGCCCAATTTTTTTCTTGCCCGAGGCCCGAAATTTTTTTAAAGTTCTTAGAGCCGACCCTCCATTAAAGAATACATTTTTTAGGATTTAAACCACTGGAACCATTAGGCATTTGTTCCAATGGCATGGGGATTAAGTTAGAGCTTGAGGACCTAGAGGTCTCAAGTTTCAAACCTGACTCAAAGGAGTTTTTCTCAAGTGGAGGGTTTCATCCTTGATGGTGTTTCTGGGTGAGTCAGGCCTGGAATGTCAAATCAAGTATGAACGATTATAATCCCGTCTCAAAAAATCTCACTCGAATATTGAAGATTTGAATAGTAGTTTTAAATACCGTTAAAAAAAAATTAAACCATTGGAATCTCACCGTATATAATTTTTTTTGTGGTAAATGACATGTTCGTTGTCCACATGGCCAGAGAGTCGGACAAAATAATATAGGTTGAGCATCATCTTCTCGACCTAGGGATCAATACTTGCCATATAATAATAGTAAATAGTTAGATCCACTCTGTACTTACGATGTTTATTTAGTCCAACTTTGGAATCTTAAATTTAGGATGAACGCTTATAAGTTCAATTTATAAAGCTTACTTGAGGATTTGAGATAATTTTAAACGACTTTAAAAAAACGATTGGATATATGCATAAGACGAATGAACGTTTGATATGGTGGTATCTTAGTGTTGAATAAGATTTTATCTTTCTACAAATGATAGGTTTCAAACTTTGTAATGTGCAAAAAAATAATTTGTAGTTCAAAATAATAGGGGTGCATAAAATAAAATCTTTATGACAAAGAAATTAAAAAATATAAAATAACTATTCATGTTTCATTTTTTATATATATAGTAAAACATTTACGATAAGGTCTCCATTCTCACTCACCTATAATTTATGCTTTTATTATTATTTTTTATTTCTCTTTCACGCATAACTATAATTAAATAATATTTTTTTATACTTTTATCATTACCTTTTTTCTATTTTCTAATCCCCAAATTTTAGCAAATCCATCGCAGTGCTCTTTCTTTTTGTCAAATATACAGATTTGCTAAACTTTTTATCTCTCCTCTACTCTCTACTCACAACCAGAACTCAAATTTTGCAGATTTACCACTCATATATTTTTTAAAGAATCTACCGTGAATGCTGTATGTATCTTCTTTTGATGTGGTGTGTGGCTTGCTTTAAAAACCGTTTACTATTCTTAAACTTTTGATTTTTTATAACTTTCTTTCTAAAAACGGTTTTCATAAAAATATTTGTTTTCAAAACTCACAAATAAGTAAATAACTTACATCGTGTATAACTAAACTGTAAAATCATGATAAATCGAAAAGGAAAAAAAAGAAGAAGGAAATGAAAACTAAAAAAATTTAGAGAGTCATAGTTTCAAACTCAATAATTACTCAAACGAACCTTTTCTATAATTGGTACTTTTTTAAAGGAAAAAGACAAGAATGATCATGTTGATTATTTATGAGACAAAAATAGCCTTTTGACTTTTTATTTTTCAAAATAGTCACTAAACTACGGTCTTGACGATCGTTAATCCACCGAGACAATCACAGTTTGTCGCGTCACCACATACGATCTTGACAACCGTAGTCCCGGTCTTAACGACCGTAGGTCCGTTTCCCAAAAACGTTCGCCGGAACCCTTCTCCGGTCATCTTTTCCGACGGAGCTTCTTAACGTTTTCTCTTTCGCTCTCTGAAAATGTGGCTGAACATTATATTCAAATACAGGAAATTAATCATAGAATCACGACCAGAAGAAGATCAACAGACAAACAGCCATGGGTGTACCTTCTATATCACAGATGGCTTGCTACCAAGTCCCCTAAATTGTGGTGAACGCCGTGGAGAAGACGACCGAGGAAGAAGACGGAAGTATGCGGAACCCTAACGGCATTGATTTCGATAATCTCTATCTCGACATGAACGGAATCATTCATCCATGTTCAAACCCTGAAGTCGTACGTTTTTATATATTCATGATTAATTAATTATACTCCTTATAATTAAATTATCAAAACAAGGTTAGAAAACGCGGAATTTAAATCACGAGCAATCAAACTTCTTCGACGAAACTTCTTAACCATTATTGGATGTTGAAAAACATGACCGGAGAAAGTTCCGGCGAATCTTATTGGGAAACGGATCTACGGTCGTCAAGACCCGGAAGTCAAGACCGTAACTACGGTCGTCAAGACCGTACGTGGTGACGTGACAAACTGTGGTTGGCTCGGTGGACCAACAGTCGTCAAGACCGTAACTACGGCCATCAAGACCATAGTTGAGTAGCTATTTTGAGGAATAAATTGTTAAGAGGCTATTTTGGTCACACGAATGATCATTATGGTTATTCTTGTCTTTTTCTCATTTTAATTGGTTTTTACTTTTCTTTTCTTTTCGATATCCAAACTCGTGTTCCACATCTATTAAGTTAAAAAAAGAAAAAAAAGAGTTAGTTGCACAAATAACCGATGTGGTTTGATCAGGTTGCATATTTAGCACTTAGAATTTAAAAATAACAAATTCACCCGAAACTTTATGGTCTGACTATGAGTTTAGTCCTTGAGATTGTCACATGTTCGTTTTTGGAGTTAAGTGCCCTCACACGCTGGATGCATAGTTGCATACAATATGAGGGTATAATTGTAATTTAAATTTAAACAAAGAGTTAAGTGCACAAGTGGCCCCTATAGTTTGATGGGATTACATTTTTGGCTCCTGGGATTTAAAAATTGCATAATTTAGCCCAAATGATTATGCTAGGATTGCAAGTTTAGCCCCCGACGGTAAAACCTGTTAGTTCTTGAATCATTAGTGACATAGACCCGAGGTCTACAACATGATTCTTACACCATTTTTGATTTTGGTGCTCATGCATGTGGGTTATCTACATATAAATCATTCCAGGGACAAAAGAGGCCTGAATATGAGTGATTACCTCATTTTCTGTGACCCGAGCATCTGTCATGTTGTCGATTGGATTTTCCAAAGCTCAAATTAGTGAATTGATAAATTTTGAATAAGCATAATGCTCGTATTTCTAGAATAGAACCTCTCAGTGGAAAAAACTGTGAATTTACGAGCCCTGGAATCATTTTAGTCATGAACAAACAAATCAAACGGGACAAATCTTGAAAATCAGCGAAATCCACAAAACAACAAAATAGTCGTTGCAGACCGCGAGCCTTTTGTTTAAGCTCTTTACGGTCCGCATCGACCCCGCTCACTATTTTCCTCTTTTGGACATTGCGGACCGCAATAGTCTCTTCATATAGCTTCGCGGTCCACATTGTTGGATAATTCAGAATATGCAAGAATGTTTTATTGGTTGGATTTGAGATAACCAAATAACCTCAGCCCTATAGTGATTGGACAACATTTTTAGCTAAAGCCCATAATGAATTAAGATGGCTACAAGGAATTCTGAGGAATCCTAATCGATCTCAGGTCGATGTTCTTACATTTTTAGTTGCACGCCATTTTATTTCTTGGCTAGATATGCCTATTTTTATCGTATTGAATAATTTTGTTATAATTTTTTGGTTCGAGGGTTATATATTCTTAAAGGAGTCTAATACAAACGTTATCACTTAAAGGGCTAATTTTAAATGTTATCAAATGCATGCGGTGAATCGTTATAATGTCATTTTAAGCTATTTTTTTTTTAATTGAAAATTTACATTTCCACGTTCAAAATAAAGGTTACGACTCAGTCCAACATACGGGGCAAGCGGGCAACAAGCTGCGCCGCAAGCCCTTTTTGAATAGCAAAACCTAAGCGGATAAAAACAAGTTTCTTAGCTCTAGGAGTCACTATATGTGCATGCATAACCTTCTGGATCCGCCCGAGCGTGTCCGCAGCCTCTAACGCGAGGTGCCCGAACGTGTCAAAAGCAAAGGGGACGAACACATGTTGATTCTCGAGACATGCCTTCTCGTGCTTGTCCACCTTACCCGCAGCCGCCTTAGCAGCAGCCTGCCCCGCCTTAGAAGGCTCAGTAATGGTTATATACAAACCAATGTGGTGGCCATAATTTTTTTTTAAATCGAGCAAAAAAACATTTTACAATTAATGAGTATAATAATATTATATATACATAACCCTATGTATGTAAATATCATTTATCTATATTTCATCTAGATTTGTAACACTATGTTTCATCTACATTTGTAACATCAAATGTAACCTTGATACAATTCGCAAACCGCTGCAACGCGCAGTTGACACCTCGTTCCTGTTAAATATATAACTAAATAAATTTGCAAACTTATTCAATTCAGAGTTTTTTTAACTAGACCTACATTGTAGGATTATTTATAACGTGATTACATTTTTTAATTTTCTTCTACGTGTCATATGTTCCGGTTCTGACATTCTCTTGATAGTATTATTGGTTTAACACACAACTACCATTTGTTACTATTATAGGTCACTAATTTGGTTCTTTGCATCTTCACTTCTTAGTGACCACTTTCAACTGATTTTCAGTTTAGGTGTCTCAGTGAGTTCTTTAAGTTGGGTTTACATAGCCTTTTCTCCTACACCTTCTCTTCTCAAATTACTTTAATTTTGTTTCTTTGTACCGGAAGAAGGTAGGAAAACTACAACTTCTTATTTCCTTCCTTCTTATGCTGCTGAATAATTAAGTGTTGCTATATTACCTTTAGCATACCAAGGGAATTGTTCGTAAGGAACAAACACAACAAAGAGTTGCAACAATGAAATTGATAATGATTACACTACTAGAAAAATAGTCTTTAATGACGCGCGAATTATGACACACAGACGTTATACGACGCGCAAACGACGCGCAAACGACGCGCAAACGACGCGCAAACGTGAGCGTACATAACAAAATCCTCACACCTCGCGTTCTGGCCATCTTTACCAATCTCTCAAAAGCATAAACGAACTCGAGACCTAGATTTTGGGGCTAGATGCATATCAAAACCAGAAATGAACCAGATTTTAGGGCTAGGTTTTACCCTAGATTTTATCAGTGACGGCGACTCCACAACGCACACTGCAATAGGTTCGATTTTGCCCTAGATTTTGGCTCCAAAGCAGAAACGCACACTGCAATAGGTTTATCTCACTTCAGCTCCATCTTGCTTCATCTCGCACACGAACACTCGTTGCCTCCCAGCTCCATCTCGCTTCATCTCGCCGACGACAAGATTCAATTGAACACTCGTACCCCACTGCAATAGGTTCGATTTCTTCCTATCTTTGATTCACAAGATTTGATTGAACACCCGTACCCCACTGCAATCGTTTTCTTACTCACAAAAGCATTGTCTACCTCTATCCCGCTACACATGTTAGTGAAATAGCTGAGTTCTGTTACTTTTGTAATAGAAAAATTGTTATGATCCCCAAATGCATTTGTGATAGTTACTTATTTACTTTGGTCTGTTAAATGCATTTATTAGATTGTAAATTTTATATATCTAGATTCTAATGCTCCATTACTTATTTGACAGTTAGGGCTTGACAATACAGGGGCTTAACAATTTGTGACAGTTACTTATTTGATAGTTAGGATTAAGTAGTATTAACTATTAACATTTAACAATACAGGGGAGTGTTTAATAGAGAACCATAACCCACCTGAACACTTGTAACTAGTGGTATGAAGAGAGTGGATTATGTGGTTACATAACCACCTTATGTACCATAGTTAAAGTATTTGTAGAAGTGTGTATGTGGTTCTTGCAATTAAATGCATTAGGTTACGTATTACTGCTGTGTAAATTAGTCCGTTTCTAGGCAGAGCTAATGTTCCCGACCAAGAATTTTTAGTTTATTGATTTCTTTGACAGTTAGATAAACATGATAGATTTTGTATCTTGAAAATCTGGTCCATTTTACTAATGGCCTCTTCACATCACTGGACGACTCTTGTGTTTTTTTTTTTTTTTTGGATTTGATAGGGTAGAACATATTTGTAGCCACAAGAAACAAATGCTAGAAAAATGTATTTTGTGAATTTAAACAGAAGCAACTTTGGGATCTGTTTCTTTTCGAAATTTCAGTTACTCGGGCAGTAATAGATCAATTTGACCATACAAGTTGAGTGTATATATTTCAGTTGTATTATTTATTTATTTAATTTTATCTCACCCATGTCTAATTAGGCTCTCAAGCTAAGTGATGATCTTCATCTCAATGAAATAGACTGTGAGATTGCTTGTTTCTGCTAATCAAGAGGTAGACTTTCTCGTTCTAATTATTCACTTATTCCTCAACGTTGTTTAAGTTGGATATTATAGTTGATTGCAAGTAAATCCTTTTTTTATTACCTGCTTAATGAACCATAAAATTGGTAGATCTCAACTGTGATCCTTGATGACTTGATAAGTTCTGATGGTTTATATTTTTGTCATGTTGTGGTCAGATGTTTTGAATGTTCTGCATCTGGAGTATAAAGTGATGGTTGCAGCTGTGTAAACTGTCATAACAATGTTGATAACGAGCCAACCAAAAGTAAGGCTACTGAAACTACATTGGAACGCAACAAAAGCAATTATGCGACTTCACATAAGACGTTACGAATGGCATGAGTTCTTACCTCAAGGTAACCAATTTTCAGAACCCATATAGGATTTATGTTTATGCTTATAGTTATGAAGAAAAGATGTTACAAATAGGGTTCTGAAGGACATGAATAGCCTGAGGGCTGTTGAGTGTATCCCAGCAGTTCATGGGCCCTCCAAGTTTCTTAGAAGTGCAATTGCATTTCATATTCTTCTTGCCTTTTTTTTACAAGGTACATCACCTAATTAATTATTTAACAAAAATATTTATTCTTCAGTTCAGAAGCTCTTTTGTCCCTTTTATCTATCAATGAATTGACGTGGGTAATGCGTTGTCTTTAACCATCAAGCATGTGGAATATAAATGACCAGCTTAAAAAAGTAACGGGGCTCATGGGTTGAAGTCGCTCAAAGTGTATCTTTAATGTATAAGACCTCATGAACTAGTTTGTTAAAGAATAAATTATGTTATTTTAAAATCAAGATTGTATATTTTAATTGGAGGGTCTCATGGTGGTGTTATTGGTGCTCTTGTTGCCAACAATAAGGACATCCTTAGCTTCTTTATCAATCCTTTTTATGGGATATATGTTTTCATGTTTGTGTTTTAACATTTTCTATCATATGTCTTAATGATTGCAGGTGGCTGCATTCATGTTCTTGTAGGTTGTACCAACCTCAAAGGGGAAGCACCTGCTAATGAATATGACATCAAGTTCTTTGAAACTGTAAGTAAACCAACCAAAATACTAATGTTTTATTCATGTTATTGGTTGAATTTACTAGTTTTTGTGGTTTTAGCATTTGGTGCGGCATCATAGGAGTTGGTTTGTTATGACAAAGATATTATCGCTTTACGGTTATGTTAATTTTGTGTTTATACAGCAGGAGATCTCTGTTTTCTGGCTGCAGGTGTTGGGCTTTTACTGGAGGTCTGCTTCTGCTTAGTGATGTGCTTCTGTATGTTCTCATCCTATTTTTTTTAGCAACAGATTTTATAATGTCCTCTGCTATAAGAATAAATTATGTTCTTTCTATGTAAAAAGTACAAGATCTTTTGCTTCTGTTTTTTTTTTTTGTTGTTGGACAGAATTATTAGATATCTAGCATACTTGTCAGACATCAACAATGACAAACTATTTTGGATTGAAATGAACACATTCAGTATGTCTGAGTGAAACTTCTCAAAAGGGAATGCCACATTTATTTTTGACTTCCCGAGAAGGACGTTGTTGTGAGGTGAGGCTTAGACATGCTATATTTTCTGCAAGTAAAGGTAATTGCTTTATAAAGGTAATTACTTTTTTATTAGGATCTGCAGGTAAAAACCTGCCTTGAGAATCAGAAAGATACCAGGTTAGGAGATTAGAAAGCTGCTTAAATTAAAATCTTGAATACTTTAATATCTCTTGGAAGTTGAAACTTGGTGATCTCTTTTTTGGATTTAAACATGCTATATTTTCTTGTGTAGGTTAACATGAACAAGAAAGACTATTAAAGGAAAAAAAACAAGTTCCTTCCCGAAATTCATGCTTGGTATGTGTAGGGGTTGATTTTTTTCCAACAGTTGCTAACTACCAACAAGGTGCACGAGAAGAGGTTGGAAGCTACAAAGAAGGTTACCACGGTGCAATTTTACCCGTTTGACTTGTGTTGTTTCAATTTTACCCATGACCCATTAGTCATATGAATCATATGATGTAAACTAATATTGACTATTCTTGTTTAATTGTATACAATGTATCGTTTTGTTGTATATATGAAATGCATTGTTTTGCTATAAGTGTATTTTATTTTCTATTATGAGGTTATTTGTCATTTAATGTAGAAATTAGTGATTCTAAAAAAGTATTATTTTTTTTATTTAAAAAGAAAAACCATGACACGCATTTTTGCGTGTCATCTCCCTTTATGACGGGGGCTTTCTTGACACATACCTTTATGACGGGCAATGCGCGTCATAAATGCGCGTCATAAAAGCGCGTCATAAGACGATGACACGTTTTTGCGCGTCATAAAAATTTATGACGGTGGATACAATGACAGGCTTTTGTGCGTCATCTAAGGGCATTTATGACGCGCATTGCGCGTCATTAAAGCCTTTTTTTGTAGTAGTGTTAAAGCTCAATCAGGTTTGATTTCAAAACTATTAGTTTTAAATTTCTAACTATATGTAAACCCATCATTTTTGTAGGAAATAAACTTTGAGCCAGGTGTTATGTGTGAAAGCATTGACAAAAGATCCACATTAAGATATATCTAGCCAGGTACTAATCTCAACATCTTTCTAATATATAAAAAAAAGTTATGATCACAAGAATCACTTCCAAATAAATTTTAGAAAATTGTTTTATACTTCTTCCGTTCTTCGCTCTCATTTTATGACATATAGGAAGCTTTATTGACTTATTATGTACCTGTTTGTTTCTATGAAGTCGGTATGCTATTGTCCGGTTTTGTTTCTTATATGTTGACTGCTATGGTTTCTTATCTTTCTGATCCATATACTTTATATAGGCTATACGCGGTGTACACATACAGATAGTACACACATATACATACAATCCAGTTTATGTACTTCCTGGTTTAGAAATTAGCCTGATGAAGAAAAAGTTGACTCCAGGGGATGCATTCTTTCTTTTTTAAAGCTATTACCACAAATTGTTGTTTCTATGCTGCTTATAGTCGTTGTCAGGCTTTACTTTCTTACATTTACTTTCGTTCTTATGTTAAATAATATACTTATCTGTTGGTTTATCTGCTACAGGTTGCCCATTATTGTGCAGCGGTGTTTTTAAAGGTTCGCTTATCTGCTAATTCATATTTTCTTAATACTTGTTTCTTACTGTAGTGTTATCCTTTCCTACTTACATTGATATTACATACACATATAGTTAGATAGTTGCTAGATTGAAGTATTTATGATGTTTTTAGTTAGTTAATTTAATAAGTTATGTACATGTTTCTAGTTATCTGTCTCTGTGATGCTATGCTTTCCCCCAACGTAGTAAATGCTATGTATATAGTTCCATGGCTTATAAAAAATGACAAGTAAGTGGTTACCCCCTTGGCTCTAGGGCTTTGGTTACTATGTGACTCAAGTTCTAATCCAAGGGGAGGCAGTTTTACCCCATGTTGTCCCAGGAGGGGGTTTCTGCCAGGAGAAAGCTTCAGGAGGGGGTGTCTGGTTCTCACGGAGGTCCGAGTAATCGACCTTGGACATAGCCCCGCAAGGGTAGGTTTACACGTGAGACCAAAGTCGCCTGATCGATGCCGTTCCAAAAAAAAACAAGTAACCAAACGGCATAAAAAAGTACAAAAAAGAAAGTGACCCGCCGCAACGCGCAGGCGAGTCAACTTCTTGTTATTATAAAAACACAAGGGAAGAAAATTCCCATTAAATATCAACTCAAATTACATACTTTTACTTAGATGGAAATCTATTTGCAGAATTCCATAACCCATGTATTGAGAGCACAAGTAACCTTATGGAACCCTATAAAACCTGCCCCTTTGGCTAAAGCCTCAAATTCTTTCTCGGTCCTCTCTTTGCCACCCAGGCTATGAGCCAGCATAATCGTGTCGATGTGTATCACATTTTGGGTCGATGTGGTCGAGTCGGGTGCCTCAGGAAGAACGCATTCCGCCACAATCACTTTCCCGTCCCCCGGTAGTGATTCGTAACAGTTTTTTAGAATTTGCAGGCAGTGTGCATCGCTCCAGTCATGAAGTATCCACTGTTAAATAAATTGCAATACAAATTTAATTTTTTACGTAAAACATATTTAAAAATATAAAATAAATGAGTTAAACGACCGGACTGACATGAACACGACCATTTAGCTAAATAGTTTTGCGATTTCGAGCCAAGGTGACCCAAGCCCGTTTATACTAAACTCAAACCCACGCATTTAATACTAGGTTTGTGCTGTGTTTTCATTGGCTGTCATAGTTTAATAGAACGTTCCAAAACCCAAATTGCTTATTTATTTGTTAGATTTGATAATATATAGGAACCTAAATAATTTTTTTCAATAGAAATCAATATTTTTTTTCAAACAAAAACTAAAATAAACAAACACCTTCATAAAAATAGCATCTCCTTTTGGTACACTTTGAAACATATCTCCTCCAACATGTTCAATTCCTGCAATAATTTACAATTTTAGTCTAACTTAATTAGTTCCTATTTGATTCTTGAATCAGTGGTTAAATCATGTCATATGTACATACCTTGATAAGTTGTGGCATCTTCAATAACATGTGGCAAATCAAAATTAATGCCCTTGAGTGAAGTATGTTTGGAGGTGATCATGTTAAGGCTTGCACCAATGCCACCACCAACATCAACTAGGGTTTTCAGACCACTGAAGCCATCATACAAATCTACAATCTTTTTCATGGCCATGGTGGAATGATTAAACATACCACTATTGAAAAGCTTGTTAAATCTTTGATCTTTTCCATAGTACTCAAAAGCTGACATACCATAAGCCTTGTTGAATGGAATTCCACCATCCAAAACTGCATCTTTTAGGTAGTACCTAACATCATATATATTAGATGAAATTGGTTGTAAGGAATGTGATATTTCACATGGTCAATCTTAAGTGTTTTGATATTTTATCATAACGACTTTTTATCCAATCACTGAAATTTCACTAATGCTACTTCAAATTCAAAGGTGCAACACGTTAAAACTAAATGAATAATAATAGTTAGACTTTCTCAAACGCTAACCAATTTCCTTTCTATATGTACTCTTAATTAGCATGTCACATTATTCTTTTACTCATCTTCCATGCATACAGTTTTTTATCCTAACACTAACATACTAATATTTCCCGCATACAATTTTTTTTACCCTGGTAGCCTTAATGGTGCATTTTAGATGTGACTGATCACAAGTAAAACATTTATTTAGTATGAAATTAATATGTACAAATGTATAGCTCATTAAAGTTCTAATAATTAAATTTATACATGAGTTACAACTTACAATCGGCTTCGTTAACTTTTTCAGTTTTAGCCTTTTTTTTATAATTTTTTAAATATGATTTCTCTAAATTAAATTCTAAATATACAGTTGAATGTATGTAACATGCTTAGTTTTATCTACGTTTCAATATAAATTCTATTTAAAGCGAAGATGTCCAAGTCATTAAAGCCCACATGTACAAGTTGCAGAAGCTATTTCAAGATTTCGTTCTTTACGTTTTTTAACTAATACATTTTATAAAATATGATGTTCTAAAAAAACTCCAAAGTTACTTTTGATACATGTTTTCTGTATCTATGTTTCAATAGAATCATCAAAAGGCACGACCGTCATCACCACCGCCTTGTTAGTAAATAAAAAGGTATGATAACCCACATCCAAACACCCCTGAAGAGCTAAAAAGTTAATAAGAAACCGAAAAAATGAAGGAAAAGAAAACATTATCTTTAATACAAGGTCAACAAAAAGGAACACACCTGTGCTACTCTTACTCTGCTATGGTTGTTGTTGACTTTTTTTAACAAAAACATTTCTACTTCATATAGTATGCTTTATCAGGGCTATTAACAAAATTGGATTTGCTTTGGTGGTTTGGGTGAATTTCCTGAGTCTTATGTAGCCTGGGTTCGAAACCCTTTAAGGCTGTTTTTTTATGCCTCCTTCTCAAAAGGTGGATAATTATGCTAGATCTTGTCTTTTTTTTCGTCATTAAATGTTGCCCTTGAATAAGATTTAGAGTAATTTTTCCCGTAACTGAATACCGTCTTTACATTTAACATCATCTTTTAATTACGAACTTCTCATCCGTTTCTTTTTTACTAACTGCTGAGATTTTTCGAATCGATGAAGAATGCCCAGCAGGACCCAGTAACTGTCACATAACATCCTCTTTTACACCTTTGGATGTTAAAAAAACAAACGCATCTCCTTTGTTTATATTTTTTTTTGTAGTTTTTGGTTTGTGGCCTTGAAGTTTTTTTTGGTTGATAACGTTAAGTTTTTTAATAAAAATATCTTACTTAACTATCTCTTACTCTCTACGTTCCTGTATAATTAAAACTCTTAAAATTATGACGAGTATGACTCTAAACCTAGTTATAATTATAAATCTTACCAACTCTCCATGAGAACCTTATCCTGGTTCATGAGCAACAAGGGTGCCAACGAAACACCACCTTCATTCTTGATCAAGAACTCGCACACCGGAGCCAAACCATAGAACCGCTCCACGAGCCCATCAGCGGCCTCCTTGACCGTACACGTTAGCACAGCATGGCTAGCCAGAAGACTACAGATCCGGTCAATCATCACAGGTGCATCCGGGTTGTTAACCTTGGGGAGCTGAGCCACCAGCTCGGAACACGAGAGCAAACCCTCTGGACCAGCTTTCGCAATGGTCTCGAGCAAATCAAGCTCAATGGCGGTTTTCAAAACCATTGGTAAGACAGATGCTGTTGCCAATTGCATTGCAAACAGGAAAGATTCATCTTTCACAGCTGATGTGGAAGTGGAACCCATAATATGCTTGAATATTCAACAGATGAATTAGTAATTGATGATTTTGTAGGGGGTGAAAGATTGAGAGAAGCATTTTGTTGCTATATATAGATGAGAAATTGAGATTCACCAACTTCTTGGAGTCTGGACCCACATTGGTGAAAATCTTTGCACCTTCGTTTAATCGTTTATAACAAGTTGCTAGGACTCATGTTGAAAAGTCATATATATGATCCTTTTTCTATATCTTTTGGTGGTAATCGATGAGTGAACACCGCATCCAAATCTATATCGACTCAACTCAAAAGTTGTGATTTCACCATGTGTTCGTTCCCTTCGCTTTTGATACTTTTGGGCATCTTGAGTCGGAGGTGACGTCCATGTTGAACCGGATTCAGAAAGTCATGTACGGGAATGGGGCGGGCTTTAGATTGAAAAATGTTGTCTTTATACGTCTAGGCTTTGCTATTCAAAAAGGGTTGGCGGCGCAGCTTGTTGTCCGTCTTCCCTACGTGTTGACTTAAGTCGTGTATGTTACTTTTTATAGTAAATGGAGTATTTATTACAAAAAAATAAAAACCAACAACTCTTCCACCATCCAATTGAGAAAACATAGACATAGATCTTTTATTTATTATTTTTAATATTGACATTGAAATAAATGTGTGTATATCGTGGATCAATTGTATATTTATTCATTATATAATAACAATCATAGATCCCCTTTTGTAGTTAAATGACAATTAATTGTATTTTTATTCGTTATATAATAACAATCATAGATCCTCTTTTGTAGTTAAATGACAATTATAACCTTGATTTGATGATTAGTTGTTTATTATCAATATTGTCTACTTTCTTGCGGTTCTATTTTTGTTGCATGAATGAACTTTCAACGGATCAATCATCTTTGTATTGCTCTCCCTCAATCATCTTTGACCGTGAAGTTGTTTCATCTCATTTATTGTCAAAGTCAAGTAAAACTTTGATACTTATTTTTTAAATTTTAGAGATTATAACTCTTATTTTTTATTGAAACTTTTATGTTTGTATTTTGGTAACGTACGTAATGAATTAACTTTAAAGATTATCTTTATTTGATGTTTGTTCAAGCTAATGATAAATAATCTTTAGAAAAAGGAAAAAAAAAAAGCTAAACATGGATAAAAAATGAGAAAAAAAGGGAACTAAAATATGAAGAAAACAATTACTAGAAGAGCAAAAAAAATGGGTATGCTTGCAATTTATATGATTTGGAATAAAATGGTATATATGTAATTGATGAGATTTGAGTAATTAAGGGTAAAATAGTCATTTAATTTTATTTTTAATTAAAAAATCTAAAGGGTAAATTTGCTATATTTTTAAACAAAGGAGTGGATATATGCAATTGAATTTAAGGTTACGTATATATGTAATTTTTAAAGTTTATATGTGACATCCGACAATTTCAGATTATTCCTAGCTAACACGAACTTATGTTACTGTGAACATATATGCATGTGTTGCATTACACACATAATTATTGTTGTTATGTGTTCGTCACTATACGAGCATTCATGTACACGAGCATTAATTCACACACAAGTTTGAAAGTCGGTGTATTGAACTAACAAACATGATCAATATGGACGATCCATGATTTCATATGAACTAGGTGTTTTATGATTTCATGTGGAACTATATTTATATTTTATGATTTTATGTGACGTTGCTTCACGTAAACCGTTTCATGATTTTATGTGATTCAAATACTTACGCTTTTATAAGTTTTTAAATTCTAATATTTGGTGTACATATTTATATATAACACAACGTAGGTTTTATAAAAATGAATAGTTTCCGTAGTACTAGTGTTTTATAAAGTTTTGTTACTTAGTCATGCGTTAGGGATTCTAAACCTTGAGGGGTCAATTGTGTCAATTCCTAAACTTGTTTCTACCTATACAAACCTGGAGGGGTCTATTTTGTAATTATGAAAGCCCAATTCCTATTTAGGAAATTTAGAAGGACCGATTATGTCAAATGACGAGACTTGATTTTGAAGACTCGTGATATCTTCGTCGTTCCTGATTTCCCAGTAACTAACTTTCGTTATTCTCGAGTTATGGCGTCACCGGTTACACCTAAATCCCA
>JBCNJP010000018.1:9247956-9393818 GCA_039602395.1 Deinandra increscens subsp. villosa | reverse complement strand
CACACATGACATGACTGTTTCTTAGGATAGGTGGGAGTCTGTTCTTGTTTATAAATTCTCCCTGTTGAAATCCAGGAAGGTTTATCACTTTTACGTATCCAGACAACTTTGCCCTTAGGCCTAGTGGTCAGTACATACTCCCGCTCTATTGGCACTTTTTGATCATATACCGAGTTTACCTCAGGATATGGTATCAAATCAAGTGGTTTCTTCACCTGTACCTGCTTCACATTCATATTATTAAACACATTCACATTATTATGCACATCAGAACACACAGAAGCATTAGATGAATCATCAGACACAATAGTCAAAGTGGGTTCGGGACCAGCAACCTGTGGTCCTTTACCCCTCCTCAAAATCCTAACCCTTCTCAAGGGTTTTGACTCAGTCTTATCACCACTACCAAAACTAAAATTACTGTTCAATGAAAGCTTATCAAAACAATTAGATTCTGCAAAACCAAGTTTAGGACTCGTGACAGAAAAACCACAATTGTTCCAATCAAAATTTTCAAACGACTCTTGACTCTTTAAACTTGAGGTTTCACCTTTTTCACTGCCATTATTGCTACCTAAATCTGCACAGGATGTAGAAGAGTTAGTATCTGAGTTAGTAGAAGGGTATGAGATCTTAATTGGGCACTCAGCTAATTTTCTATCAATTTCTTTCAAAGCATCTCTAATTCCTTCTTTCATCTCAGGATCAGGGATCATCTTGTGCATGGGAGGTGTGGGAACCGTGTGTAGGGACGAAGCATCTTTAGATTCAGGTTCATCATCATAAGTTACCCCATAACCCAGACCCCCATTGTTTTTTATGTGCTTTATTCTAGTGTCTGAGTTATAAAATTTGAGGCTTGCATCCAGCATTTTCTTATTGGTCAAATTAGTTTTCTCTAAAGTTTGATTAGTGGAAGCAAGTTGGGTTCTGAGGCTCTCAAGTTCTTTGGTTTGTTCCTCAACCTTTTCATTAGCAACTCTTAGATAAGTCTGAGAATCACTAAGTTTTCTTTCTAGGTTAGAAACATCAATTTTGGCAGCCTCATATTTTTCTTTCCAGGTTTTTGCTTTATCTTTAAAATTATTCAATTCTAGATAAGTTCGTGAGTGATAAAGTGTTTCACTCTGAAGTTTAGATTCAAAGTCTTTCATGCAGTTATAAATATCAACACAGTGAGAGTTTGAACAACTACTTACCTCTTTTGAGTTTGCTCCTGAACCTGGAGTGATGTTGACCATGAATGCATGATGCTCCATCTTCATTGTTTCCTTTTCAGCCTCTTCCTCTGCAAGTTGTGCAATGTAGGCATGACTCAGACTTAGATCTTCAATCTGAGTAGACCAGTCATATCCTCCTGGTGTGCTCTGAACAACTAATGCCTTATCATCTGCAGTGGTATCCCTTTTCTGTTTCTGCTTGTCATCAGTCTTTGTATCCCTTTCAGTCTTTGGTTTGGGACACTCCCTAGCATAGTGCCCATACTCGCTGCAGTTGAAACACCTCAAATTTGATTTGTTGAATGTGAGCTTGACTCCTTTGCCATCATTCCAATCTTGGATTCCCTTTCTGGCCATGTATTGCTTAGCCCTCAAAGCAGCCATACCCATTTGATATGAGATGTCCATCTTTTCTAGATCATCCGGGTGCACTTGATTCACATCTTCATGAGTTAAATCGTTTGGGAGTAGTGAACCAGCAACGAGTGCTTGATAGCAGCTCATTATCCCAACTCCTAAGGCAAATCCGGCGTCTTTAGCCAAGGAGTTCACATCTAGAGAAATCACATTAGCCCCAGTAGATGTAGAGGCTCCACCAACAGCTTGAGAAACGAATGCCAGTGGGCTTGAATTTGCATCAGCAGTTTGAGAAGTTGAAGCACTTGGCTGAGAAATGAATGCTTGATTTACCTTGCTCTGAGCAGCTCCAATTCCCAACTTTCTTGCCCTTTTTACCTTCTTCTCTTCATATGCCCTAATTGTTGCCATGAGGGAGCTAAGGGTTGCAGTGTTCAGGTCATGAATCCCTTCTATGACTTCAATTGTGCTATCCCAGTTTGGTGGGAGAGAGTGAATCAGCTTCTTATTTACCTCCTTCTGAGTGTAGGTTACATCAGCCTCTTTCATAGCAGTTACAATCTTCACAAATCTTTGAAGCTGTGTTTCAATGTTCTCCCCATGTATGTAGTTGAAATCATTAAATTGTTCCCTCAGGTTTTCTTTTCTCGACTCTTTCATTTCAGTGTTTCCTTCATAGGCTTCAACGAGTGAATCCCATAAAGTCTTTGCAGATTTGAATTCTTTAAAGGCTTCAGCAACCTCTGGGGATAATGCCATAGTGAGGGCAGCAAGGGCCTTTCTATCTCTTTCCACCTTATCCCAATCACCGTCTAACCATTGCTCTTTGGTCTTCGGTATAGCAGGTTGATTATTGGCAGCTTCAGTCATTGGAATGAAGTCTCCG
Organism: Deinandra increscens subsp. villosa; assembly: GCA_039602395.1. Taxonomy (NCBI): domain Eukaryota; kingdom Viridiplantae; phylum Streptophyta; class Magnoliopsida; order Asterales; family Asteraceae; genus Deinandra; species Deinandra increscens. The sequence goes on along the minus strand of JBCNJP010000018.1, from coordinate 9,391,355 downwards.
GCTTCTATAGAACGCATGATCTTTGGATCATGGTAGTTAGCATAATTAACAAACCTATACTTCCAACTCATGAAGTCCTTCCCCGAGGTTAGACGGGGTGGACGAGTAGAAGTTCCAATTTGAGTGTCCATTTCCAAGGTAGCAGATGAAAGAGAAGACATATCGAAAGCCATAGCAGGATTTCGATCAGCGAGGCTAGGTTTTCGATCAGGTGGATCGAAATGGAAGCTGAGAACTTGGTCGAAAACCTGCAGAAAACAGGTATTCGATCAGACTAGAGGTTTTCGGTCTTGACCGAAAATAACCAAGAACGGGTTTTTAATAGATCGATCGAAAACCAGCTCGAAAACCTCGAGAATCAACAAAATACAGTTTTCGATCAGGCAGAATACCCAACCAAAAAGCTGCTGCTGACTCGAAAACGAGTGTTTTCGATTAAACAGTGGGTCGAAAAGGTAATGATCCGAAACCTGGGCTCGAAAACCCGAAGAATGAATCGAAAACCCACTCGAAAACCACTGGATTGATCGAAAACCAGGTACCTTAAACGTTGACTGAAGAATCAGTCAACGAGCACCCTTTTTCCTCGACAGAAAACCTTAAAGTTGGACCGAAAAGGGTCAGAAAACCCTAGAAAACCTCCAATGCTACACGAAAACCTCCTGAAACGACCCGAAAATCTTCTGTGAACCAGAAGGCTGCCGTCTAACACTTTCTGTTGCTGATAAGGACTTCGAACGAAATCTGTTTGAGTGCACGATCACAGACCAGTCCGCAGATCACTTGAATACCTGCAAAACACTAAAAATCTCTTTCGAAAAACACTGAAAAGACAGAACAAAACAATTCTTTAGTCAATGAAAACTCGAATCCAGTATCACGAGAGCCGCGAAACCCGTGTTTCTTGGCTCTGATACCAATTGTAAGGATCAGAATAATCCCTCACGTGATACAAATCTATCAAACACCGTGCGGAATCCGGTGTGTGATAGTGATTCGAGAAAAACAAATAAGAACAAGACTAAAGAACACGAATATAATAAAGTTTACCGGAAGAGGAACACAAGAACAATGAAACCGAATTCTTGAGGCAAAGAATTCGTAAACCACACTTCAATATCACCAAAAACCAGCAACCCTAAACATGATGAAAAACTATCTATATATAGGCTAAGGTTTGAGTGGAGAACAAGTTTCCCTCAACCCTAAATAATTCGGCCCTAGCCGAAATCCATAAGCCCATCAAAACAAACCTAAAGTGTTAGCCCAACCCATTACATTTAACCAAAAAAACACATACCTAACTAATGCAAAAGCCTTAATAAAATCTAGGTCTTTACAAATCCAGCTCGTTCATCCTCGGATTGCGAGTTCAATTTATCAATTCTTATCATTGGTATCAGAGCTTAAGCTCCCCGGCCGGTGATTAGTGATTCTGATCAAGTTGAAGAAGATGACGTGAAGGCAACCGGTGAATGTTGAAGGCGATACCGGTAGACAAGATTCCGATGGCGATTCCAGTCTTAATGAGCAAGTAGACGAGCACACTAAAGCGTTAGAGGCAATTCAACAGTGGATGGCGACCATGAATTTATAGATGAATCAGGTTGTGGCGAAGAACAACGGACTTGGATCAGAAGGTGATTCTACATACAATTTTGCGGCGAGACTCACAAAGATCGATTTTCCAAAATTTGGGGGCGATGACTTGAATGCTTGGCTTTTTAAGGTAGAGCAATTCTTTTTACTGGATAAGATAGCAGATGAAATGAAAGTAAAATTAGCCGCCATACATTTATTTTGAGAATAAAGCTTACAGTGGTACTAATCTTTTGTCAAACAAAGGGGTAATCAGTCGTTATTATGGGTTGATTTGGTGGAAGCATTAAAGGTGAGGTTCGGACAAATTTATGATGATCCGATGTCTGATTTGAAGAATTTAAAGCAACGTGTGTAGGATCGAATTTGGGTTACAGAGTTGAACCAATTACAAGGTTTTACTTTCGATTTAAACAGGCGAAAACAAGTTAATTTCGTATGCTCTGTTTGAAGTAAAGTGATATGAAATCGAATAAAAGACAAGTATAACAATAATATGAGTAAAACTGAGCACTGTATTATAACTTGCAGATTTTGAAGTACATATCAGAGTGATTTACACTTTCCTTTTTTTAAAGCATAGTTACAAGTGTCTATATATAGTGCCCTAAGAAATCAGGAGAACCATTGATTTCTCTAACGATCATCTCGACCGTCAAGTAAAGATACATGAACTAGAATAATATTAAACTAGTCTAGAAGATAATCTTGTCAACTTCATGTCAGGAGAATGGCGGGAAACTGGATCAGATATGTCAGAGACAAGTGGAGTAGGTCAAGTTGATGTCTGAGATAACTCGCCTTACCGAGGTAACTTGAGTTATCTCGGGAGTGTCCACTGTCCGAGATAAAATTGTGCTCCCGAGGTAAAATAGGCTTCCGAGGTAAAATGTCCTTCCGAGGTAACTGTAAGTTATCTCGGGCAGTTTGTTCTTCCGAGGTAACTTATCTCGGGCCTTCTATTCTTCCTAGATAACATGTTTAGCCGATCAGCATCATTTCTCCAGGAGAAATAATTCCTTACAACGTGGTTTTGTGCAAGATTACCATGATTCATTCGATGCTATACTGAGTAGATTGGAACTACCACAAGAATATGCACTTAGCTGTTTTTTTGGCGGGGCTAGAAGAGGCTATACAGTTGCAGGTGACGATGTTTCAGCCTAAAAGCATCCAAGAAGCATGCGGTTTGGCTAAGTTGCAGGAGGCCACATCCAAGGTTTTAAATACTAAACATGGTAGTCACTTAGGCCTTTTACCCACCCCTAATACTAAGTCTGTGGTTTCAACCTCTAATAACAATAACAAAGAGTTTAAGAAACCAATGAATGTGGTAAAAAACTTTAACTCTAAGCTGAAATGAATGAAAAAATGAGTAAGGGTCTTTGCTATTTTTGTGATGAAAAGTATAGTAGGGATCACATATGTAATGGCAAGAAACCTCAACTTTACCACATTGAGGTGGAATATGTGGAATCTGATGTTGAAGGGGATGGGGAATCAGACAATGATGTATTAGAGTGTGCCCAAATTTCAGTTAATGCGGTGGAAGGAAGTGATGTATATCAAGCACTCTGAGTAAATGGGTACTGTGGAAAGACTGAATTACAGGTGTTGATAGACACTGGTAGTTCCCACAATTTCTTAGATGTCAATGTAGCTAAGAAATTGGGTTGTAAATTGATTCCAAAACAAGCTATGCTAGTAAAGGTAGCTAATGGTAATACTATTGTATGTGACAAGATGGTAGAAGGATTCATGTGGAGAATGCATTCAATGACATTCAAAGCAGATTTGTTTGTGATGCCTCTAGGGGGATGTGATGTAGTACTGGGTGTATAGTGGTTTACTACTTTTGGGGTGCATTAAAATGAATTAACAAGACAGGACTATCCAGTTTAAGATCAATGGTCAGAAGGTGGTTTTAAGGGGGTAGCGGAGTAAACAGTTGTCAGTAATGGGAAAAAGGGGCTGAAGAAAGTGGGTTATCAGAGAGGGGAACTTTCCCTTATGCAAGTGATGACAGTGGAGGGTATACCAACTACAACTTCTGTTGTGTTGCAGTCTAGTCAACAAACTCAGCAGCAGCAAAGAGAATTACAGAAAATATTGACAGATTATGAAGATGTGTTTAAAGATTTGCAGGGGTTACCTCCATTGAGGAATTATTTTGATCACAAAATACCTCTCAAGTCTGGTACTGAAGGGATCAATTTGAGGCCATATAGGTACCATACAATGCAAAAAGATATCATAGAATCCATGACTAAAGAATTATTGGATCAAGGGGTGGTAAGGTACAACAACAGTTCTTTTGCATCTCCTGTGGTGTTGGTTAAGAAGAAGGATGCAAGCTGGGGGATGTGCATTGATTACAGGAGATTGAACCAGGCCACAATTCCTAACAGGTTCCCTAATCCCCTAGTATAGGAGCTGTTAGATGAGTTGAATGGACCATTATATTTTCCTAAATTGGATTTAAAATCTGGATACCACCAGATTAGAATGGACCCACAAGATATACATAAAACGACTTTTAAGACCCATAATGGCCATTATGAGTTTTTAGTAATGCCTTTTGGCTTAACTAATGCGCCATCCACTTTTCAGGGTCTTATGAACCATATTTTCTGGGAATTTTTGAGAAAATTTGTTCTAGTCTTCTTTGATGATATATTGAGCTATAGTCCCAGTTGGGAAATGCATATGCAACATTTAGCTCAAGTTTTTCAGCTGCTGAGGAAAAATAAGTTGGTAGCAAAGAAAAGCAAATGTTCTTTTGCTGCCCAAGAATTGGAATACTTTGGACATATTATTGTAGTAAGGGGAGTGTCTACGGATCCACAAAAGATAAATGCAATTCAGGATTGGCCAATTCCTGCAAATCTTAAGGCTTTCAGGGGATTTTTGGGCCTCGCACAATATTATAGAAGGTTTGTGTAGAATTATGGGAAGATTGCTAAACCTTTAACTGATTTGACCAAAAAAGATGGTTTTAGGTGGTATGATGCAGCTACTACAACCTTTTGTGCCTTGAAGATTGCTATGATGAAACCACTTGTGTTGGCTTTACCTAACTTCAATGAACCATTTGAAGTGGAGACAGATGCTTCAGTCTTTGGGATTGGAGCAGTGCTGATGCAGAAAGGGCATCCAATAGCCTTTATCAGCAAAGCTTTATCTCCAAAAAACTTGTTATTATCTACATATGAAAGAGAAATGTGAACAATTATTCATGCTGTGCAGAAGTGGCAGCATTATTTGGCCCACAATCATTTTGTTATCAAGACTGATCAACATAGTTTGAAGTATATGATGGATAGCAAGATTTCAACTCCCTTTCAACAAAAATGGGTTGCCAAGTTGATGGGCTTCAATTTTGATATTGTTTATAAACAGGGTTCAGAGAATTCAATGGCAGATGCATTGTCTAAGGTGACACATGGGGAACTGTTACAATCTATGGCCTCTTCTGTGCACACCAATTTGTGACAAGCAATACAAGATTCTTGGGTTCAAGATAGAGATTTGGTACAACTAATTCAAGATTTACAGCAGGATCCAGAATCTCACTCTGAGTTTGAATGGGCAAATGGGGAATTTAGGAGAAGAGGTAAATTGGTGATAGGCAATGTACCTGAACTTATAAGACAGATCCTTTTCTGGTTACACGATTCAGCTGTTGGGGGGCATTCAGGCCAATGTTTTAAAAACCGGTTCGAACCGGCCGGTTCAACCGTGAACCGCCCTCCTCACCGGTTTTTTATATCCCGGTTTTTTGGCAATAACCGGGCCGGGTTAGCCCGGCCGGTTTTTCGGGTTTTTTCCGGTTCAACCGGTTTTCTGATTTTTTATTTTATTTTTTTTTAAGTTTTTTTATTATTTTTTGATTATTTTTTAAAGTTTAAAACTTATATTTTCTTATGAAATACATATTTGATATTATTTTTGAGTGGATTATAATTGTATTTGAACTACTTTTGTTGAGGTGTACAACTTTATTAGCATTTTTATAAAAAATATATATATAAATCCCCTGACCGGTTCAATCAGCCAGTCTAACTGGTCCGACCGGTCGAACCGGTCCCGGAAGGTTTTCTGGTTCAACTAAAAAACCGGTTTTTAAAACATCGATTCAGGGGCACATGTAACAGCAGAAAGGGTAGCAAGATTGTTTTATTGGCCTAAGTTGAGGCGGGAAGTAAGCCTTTATGTTAAGCAATGCCTGACTTGTCAGCAATGCAAATATGATACAACAGCATACCCTGGGTTATTGCAGCCATTACCCACTCCTAATGGGGTATGGGAAGATGTTAGTATGGACTTCATTGAGGGGTTGCCTCTTTCTGGTCATAAAAATGTTATTTTAGTGGTTGTAGACAGGTTCAGTAAAGAAACTCACTTTATATCCCTTAAACATCCATTTTCAGCAGTAGAAAGTAGCTCAAGCCTATTTGGACAATGTTTTAAATTACATGGTGTTCGTTCATCCTCGGATTGCGAGTTCAATTTACCAATTCTTATCATTCTTCAAGCAGTTTCTGGAGTTGAAGCAAGAATTCGACAAGGCTTTAATTCTTTGACGGTTCTGGGTTTGAGCGCAATCGGAAGGGATGATTGTTCGGTGTGGTTGTAGGGAGGCGGCGATGGTGGTTGGTGATCGGAAATCCATGGCGACAGGCGGTGTTTTCAATGACGGTTACATGGCTCTGATACCAATTTGATGAAAGATCGGATTTGAACTTAAAGGAACTTCACAAGTACAATTTAGTAACATAAATTCATTACATTCAAATGTTTGATTACATTAGGTATTTATAGGGATCGAAAGGGTGCTTGCGGATACGCGACCCGTTCATGAATTACATTACAATACCTAGGATATAAACAAACTTTAGGCTAAATCGAAATTAAGATTTCAACAAGTCCGATGATTCCCTACTAAATCCAACACTATAAGATACTACCCATATAATCTTGTCAATTACAAACATGTAAGTTTATGATCACCATAAACTTGCACCTTATTTAATATATTATATTGAAAACTTATATTTGTTCTCATCAAACTAGTTCATGACATCCGAGAGAGTTGATGCCAAACTTTTTTTGGCTTCTGGGGAAACACCATGCTTCCCTATTGGCATCTCGATGATTGCTCGTCCAAATTTTTTGTTCTCGAACACAGTATCCTCGGTTGCTGGTATGGTATCATCTTTCGAGAAACTTATCTGCATTTTAACAAACACGGATAATATGAGTCCCACAATTTTGGATGATTTAGGCCCATAACTATACACTTCATGTCAAAGATAACAACTAGAACATGGCGCATTGTGTCGAAACAGTTAAAAACAATTTAAAAGTCATTTAAGTTTTATTTTAGTAACGTGTTCCACGTGTCCTTAATGAGGCATCTTGGTGATAAAGAGATTTATCACCAATCAAAAGGTTATGAATTCAATTTCTACAAGCCATGGGTTGTGATGGTTTTCTAAAAAAAATATATTCCAGGTGTTGCTTTCGAAAAAAAAGTAACGTGTTCCAACTTGAACTTATTTTGACTAATTCTAGGATTTATAGGATAAATACATCATAACCTCTAATTTACAGGATTTGACCACCATGATGTCGTCGCAAGGTGAGGAGGATAATGGTGTAACCCTCTATGATTGAAAGTTTGAAACTAACCGTTACTGTTCCAGAAGGTGACACCACCACGAGAATAGACGAGCCCGGTGGAAAGGTTTGGTCTTTCAAAACCTCAATAAACTTGGCAATGGTTATGGCATCTTCATCTGTATAAGTCCCTTGTGCTTTCCAGAGCCCAACACAATATTCAGACACCTTTCCAGACCATTGCTTACCGGTTATTGGTACTATTGTTGTAATCTGAAGAAGTTTTTCAAAGGCGCCTGTAGAGAGGGTGTAAACATAAGTTTAGGTTAAGATCCTATAAAGAGGCGGTCCTGTATCATCGTGTCTTTACGCTTATCACGTTTGAACCCTCATCACATTTTCAGAGGAAACCCCAGCAACTTGGTAAAATTTTCCCATAAAAAAACGCCCCCGGCATACCATTCAGCCTAATGACCCCGATAGTATTTTTTAAGATTTAATTAAAATTTTCGTCCATTTGTTTTACCAAATCCATCTGTTCTCTAAGAGGTAAAACTAATTGACTTTTCTTTTATTAAATACAATCTCATAAAATTTCTTAAACTCAATTAGTTTTTATATATTTAATTACATTTTACACTAAATTACATCATAAAGTTGAGAATTTTATCATCTTTAATATGTGTATAGTATTACTATATTTATTTTCTTTTTCTATAATGATAATTTTAAAAAAGTTGTAAGAAGATATATAATTACGAAGTATTGTTATTCAACTACAATTTGTTGTTATCCTATTTTACACAATTCATATATAAACAAAGGTAACTTGAATAGGAATACTACTAATTTTTTTTTTGCCACCTGCCATGACATATTTTTATATTTTTTCACATGGCGGCATTGAATATTGTCATGTGGTATAAATATAATATTTTTTATTTTTTATTTAAATATAACAAAGTTAACATATAATTTGATAATCAAATATGTATGGATGTGTGAGTTTAGCAAAAGAATTACAGGCGTAATATCTTCAGTCGTATAATATAGATTTTTAATTTTTTTTATATTTTTGATCTCAACGAATTTAACACAAGAATTTAGGTGGGCGGTATGGTTAATTTTGAAGCTCAAGCTTCAATCTCCAGCCAACAGTATGATGGCACATGAGAGAGATGTGAGACATAGAATTTGAAGCCTTTAAGCTTTAAAATGGGTGGTATGGTTTCAAGTTTAGAGAATTAAAGCCTTATGCTTCAAATGGTTCCAAATATCCTCCGGTTGTTTAGGCTTCAAATCCAAACCGATTATGTCGAAGCCGAAGCCGATGAAGGTGGTATGGAAGCCAAAGGAAACCGATGAAGCCAATGAAACCGATGTGAGAAACCGAAGCCCACATCGCCCACCCTAATGGGTACAGTCCTATAACATAACTTTTTATGTCGTAAGCTTAATGCTTTAAGTGTTTGAGTCGTTACATTTTTTTTATTTCTGTTTTCTTTACGTAACGTTATTACAATGCAACTGTTTTAAGTGAAGAAGAGATACTGTTCATCCCTATATTTGGGGAAAAAACTGATGATTTTCTAAAATTTGGGTTTTGTTGTGATTGAAATAGAGAGAAAAAGTAATAATAAGAGTATAAAAAGTATTATTTAATTATGGTTGTGAGTAGAAGAAAGAGAAAAAGTAATGATTAAAGTATACATCGGGATAGGGATGGGAAACGGGTTACTAGGTGCTTATATTAAATATTGTTATATAATGAAGTATGTGATTCAAGGTGTTTTTTAAGGGCTAAAGCTAGACTTTCCATCTAACATCTGAAATAATTGTTTTAAACCATGGCTGTTGATGGACGAGATTGATTAGCTCATCAAACCCCAAATCAGAAATGCAGAAACATATGATATATAATATATAAAAAAAGAGTAAATTACAGCTTTCGTCCCTGTAGTTTGCATGTTTTACGCCTATGATCCTCAAACTTTGTTTATTACGGCTTTAGTCCCTAAAGTTTATAGGCTCGTTACAGTTTTGGTCCCTGACGTGTAACACTGTTAATATTATCTGTTAAGTGTGAGTGAATAGACCATTATACCCTCTTTTAAAAATACCAATATAAATATAAATTAAAAAAAAAGAGAAAATGAAAAAGAAAAACATAAACAGTCAATCATCATCTTAACATCCTCGTCATTTCCTTTCCGGTCATTCCCCGTCTTCTTCAATTGTCAGCGACTGAAAGTCGACCGACCCCTCCGTGCGATCTTCTTCCGGCGACCGAGCCCTCTCTGACGACCTTCGAATGGCGACCACAATGTCCGTCGACCGCCACCATCATTTTTGTCTACCACCATCACCATTTTCGTCCGTCGCCACCACCGATTCCGACCACCGCCATTTCCGTACAAAAGTTGGTTCACGAAGAACATTCCGTCTAATTAAAGTTTATCATCATCATCATCCTCTCAAGTCATCACTAGTCTCTGCCGTAGATGGAACTTCACCCACAAGTTCTGACGAACATAACCACCGCATCACACGGAACATCGATAATCAGAATAGTTTACTAAATATAAATAGTAAGCACACGTTTCAGATTAAAGATGGAACTCCAACGATTTTTGTGAATGAGATGGCGTTCCTTGTAAGTACTCTGTTAAGGTCATCGGATCTTTACATGCTTCATCGATTAATCAAAAGATTGTTCTGGTTAGATGGATAAACTCAATCAAGATTAATTAATAGGTGCAATTTTGTGTGACGGAGTTATGGGTTGTGACGGTGGTTAGTTTCTGTTGGGATGGGCTTGGTTTACGGGTCGTGGGGTTCAATTAGAAATGTCGGAGTACTGAATTTAACGGCATTCAACAGATCACTGGATTGTGGATTTAACAAATTGTGAAGTGATAGTGAATCGTGGATTTACGGAGCTCTGGATTTAACCGGATTCGATGCCGGATTCAACGTAGGAAATACCTGATCGGAGAAGGGGAAAATGATGATAATCTCCACCGTGAACGGAGACGGGGTGGTGGCGATGGACGGAAATAGTGGTTGTAGACGAAAATGGTGGTGGCGGTGGACTAAATTGGTGGTGGCGGTGAACGAATGAAAATTAAGGAAGAAGGTAAATGGGGATGATGATGAGCCAGTGGGTCCTACCTTTTATTATGGTCTTTTCACACATACTTAACAGAATTTCTTAACGTTCGTTAGCCCCAGGGACGAAAGCTGTAATGAGCCTATAAACTTTAGGGACTAAAACCGTAATAAACGAAGTTTAAGGACCATAGACGTAAAACGTACAAACCACATGGACGAAAGCCGTAATTTACTCTAAAAAAATCTTATTAAATTAAATACAGATAAACGTGAGAAATTTAAAAATAAGGTTTTTAGTTAATTTATAGAAGACAAGATAGAAAAGTCTTTGGTCTTTGGTCTTTGAATAGCTTTCAATTGTACATTAGGAGAACTTGGAAGTTGTCTTTATTGTTTTTATTAGAAAGTGTGGACCCATAATTATTAATTGATTAGAATTTGGAAATAATATATATTTACCATTAACGATGTCATCGAAAAAGTCAACCGAATCCTGCAACTCCTCACCACTTTTGCCTCTCCATTTTTCAGCAAGCATCGGAATAGCTTTCTCCTCCAAGTACAAACCAACCCCCGTCAACTTCATGAACTTGCCTTCGATTTCCATACCTCTCACACCTGCCACCCAAACACATATATGATATAAATACATAATATTAACAACATAATTAAGTAGTAAAACTCAAACAAAATACTTTTGGCGATCGGAAATTATATGTATTACCTGCGCCTCCAAGGAATAGAGTGTTGGTGGCGCCGGGAGGTTTGACGGACGGAGGAAAGGCGACGGATTCGACCTGGATGCCGGCAGAGAAGGGTAGTTTGGTCATGGTGTTACTAGTCTTTGAGTTACAAGTTTATAGTTTGTGTTTGAGTGACAGGTATCATCATATGAAATACTAGAAGCTATTTATAGAGAAGAGTGAACATGTACCTACATTTATATATTTTGCAAATTTAAAGTTTAGTTTTGAGTGGGCAAAAATTTATATTATATACTATATAAAGGGTAAATTTGTAAAGGGTTTTTCTTTTTAATTAATTTTTTAATTTTTAATTTTATTTTTTATAATTTTTTAAGGTTATTGGATTTTATTAATACAAATTATTATCAATTGGCTAATATTTCTAATTTCAAAAATGGATCACATTAATCCCAATTATTAAGGTGTTGGATTTCATTGGATACCCTTTACATTTTTCATAACTCCGTTTGAGATTTTACTCAAAAAATTCCAAAAGGGTCCAATGAAATCCAACAGCTTAATAATTGGAATTAATTTGGGTAATTTTTAAAATTAGGATTAACATTGGACAATTTTCTAAAGGAGATCCAATGAAATTCAACACCTTAATAATTGAGATTAATTTGGGTCATTTTTTAAATTGAGATTAATATTGATTAATTGGTAATAACTTGGATTAAAAAAATCCAATAACCCATTTTTTAATTGTTTTCTTTTAGTTTTGTCACAAGTTTTTTATTAAATTAATTAGTGTTTATAACGGAGTTGTAGTAACTCTACATATTTCTTTTTGTGTGCTCTTTGCTTTTAAAAATGATTTGATCTTTAAACGCTGTATGAAAAACTCGAAACAACGTGCTTTGGATAACATATATACTACATATTCAAACCGTAACAAATCACGTAACAACACAAGCGTAACATTTAACAACTTCTAGTTATTTGTAAAGGACACTAAAATTATATATAAATCGAGTGAAGAGGGTTGTTAGAATAATTAGCTAGAAGTTGTTTTTCACTAAAAGCCAATATTGTAAGAACAAGTTTTTCTAAAGTTGATTATGTATACCGGGGCTCACTATTATTGACTTGTATTGCAATTCTACCTTCCAACTTTGAAAAGAATAAGATTGACTTTCATTGTTCACTTATTCGTAACGGTGATGGCTAATTTCTAACAAAAACGGAGGTTAAGTTTTAGTGTTAAGACTAACTATATTGTGAGTGGTGGATTCAAGATTTTTTTTGTTGTTAGCGGAGACAAAAAAAGATTGGTTGGTTAAATTGATTCGACCAAAACTGTAAAAACGGGTTGTTTTTAGGTTGACTAAAAATGATATCAAATTAAGCTTGGATGGTTCCATGACGAGCTTACGTTCGAACATTTAGACACGTGTATGCATGTGTTTTACAATAAGTATATAAATAAGATAAATATAAACCATAGAGCATTATATTATTCATTAAATCCTATCATGATTTTTTTTTAAATGGCTAACACAATCACTCACTAAAACTTATTCATAATTGACTCTATTGTTTATGTCGGGACTTGAACCCTCAAACTCATAAAAAGAAATAATTTAATACCATCCTAACACCCACTCAGTTTAATAAAACAAAAAAGAAGAAATATTAAGGTTAGATTTTGATGAATCGTCGACTCAAAAATTGATTTATAAATATAAATTAACTAGTTCGAAACCCGTGTGATGTTGCTGCAATTATAATTTACAACGCAATACTCGTTTTTGTATATGAAAGACAATTTATGGTATTTGATTTATTATTTATATTACTTATATAATATCATTAAATGTCAATGATCATTAAATAGATTGTTTAATTTTTTTTCTATTGAAAAGATAATTTTAATTTCTTGTTTAAAAGACTATTTTACCCCCTTAAAACTTTAGTTTTTTTTAGTAAACGACAACTTTATCTTTCTCATATGTATTATAAATATGGTCGGAAACCCGCATGATGCTGTGGTAGCGATAATTATTAACGTAGTACTCGTTTTTGTATAAAGACAATATAACTTATCGTATTTGATTTATTATTTACTTTACTTATATAAAATCATTAAATGTCAATTATCATTAAATAGATTGACACTGCACCCAAACGCCTATTTAGGCCTAACTGTGACATATAGGGGGCTATATGCCATAATTAGGCCCCAAATGAAACGTTAGATGCAATGTCTGACGAGGCAAAGTGATGTCCGGATAATAGGTGAAAGAAAATTCATGGGGATATGATCTTTTTTAGTTTGGTTTTTTAAAGTTGGGGCCTTTCCACCCCCTCACACTAAGGTGGATCCACCTATGCATATTTCTCCTTATATGTAGCGCCTTTGGCTTTAAAAATAAAGCAAATTACACAAAAGGTCCTTTATATTTTTACCTATATTTTGAATTAAGTCATTTAACTAAAGTATGTACACCATACATTCTTTATGTTTTATACTTATTTTAAAGAAGATCTTTTGTCACTAACAGGATTAAAATTATCCGTATTAACTTGAGGATATTTCTATCATTTTGCAACATCTTTTAGTAAAACCCTAAAAATCAAAAATCGAAAATAACCCTTTTAGAAAAGGAATATTAGATTTTAATAATACGAATTATCACTCATTAGCCAATAATAATACGAATTATCATGTTGGCATACAATAATACCAATTAACCAATCATGTCTCTAGAATGATACACCGTCTTTTTCTGCCTAACGGTGTTATTAACTTGCACACGTGGAACCCTCCAAATCAAGCCACGTCAGCAAACTACTAGGCCACGTCAGGTTCCACGTGTGCAAGTGATTAACATCGTTAAGCAGAAACAGACGGTGTATCATTCTAAAGACAGGATTGGTTAATTGGTATTATTGTATGCCAACATGATAATTCGTATTATTATCGGCCAATTAGTGAAAATTCATATTATTAAAATCCAATTTTCCTTTAGAAAAATCACAGTTTCTCTAAAAGAAATTGAAACAAGATGTTGCTTTATTTCTTAAACAAAAACTTTTTATAATTGGTATACCTAACGCTGTGTTCCCGAGTTTACTTAAAGAGGAAAAGGAAGAGAAATGAAGAGAAAGGAAAAGAAGGGAAAGGAAGAGAAAGGAAGAGAAAGAGAGTGATTCATTTCCTTCCAAATCCTTCCAAATCGGAAGGAAAGAAAATCAATAGAAAATAGTCTAACTTTCCCTCCCCTTCCATCCCTTTCTCTCCTTTAATGAAACTCGGAAACACAACTTTTTTTTGTTTCCTTCCCCTTCCCTGGCGGGAAGTTTGTTTATGTTCGTTTATCTAATAAATGAACAAACACGAACATAATTTTTTTGTTCATTTAATTAAATGAACGAACATGAACAAATGTCTCGTTCGTTCATTTATATTCGAGAACTTCTGTTTATCTTCGAGAACTTCTGTTTATCTTCGTGTATGTGTGTTCGTTTATGTTCGATTATGTTTATTTATTTACGTTTAGTTTTATTAATATAATAATATAAATAATTTTATTAATAAAACACTTAAAGTTGAATGAGTCTAGATGGATTTTGGAATGAATTTTGAACATTTGAATCATTCATTTAGATACTTTTCTTGATTATTGACATTGTTGGAAACAAGATATTTTGCTTATGTTTGCTTAAATTTGCGTTCGTTTAAAATTATGTTCGTTTAAAATTATGTTCGTTTATGTTCATAAATTGTTCGTTTAGTCCTAAACGAACGAACATAAACGAACACGAACATGTCCATTTCCGTAATGAACGAACACGAACAAAAAAATATTTGTTCGACTAATGTTCATGTTCGTGTTCACTTAAAGTTAAATAAACGAACATGAACGCGTCCATGTTCTTATCCGCTCGGTTCGTTTACAGGCCTAGAAGCACTGGTTATAACATTAACCAAATTAATACTTTGTTGAAAAAAAGTAAAACTTTTTTTTTATCATAAGTCATTTTAAAAAGATAAATGTTAATTTGTTAATATTGTTAAACTTTTTGAGAAAAATTTTCTAGGTAAATGTAAATTTGTTAAATAAATGCTTTTTAGTGAAAGGATAATAATGTATTTTAAAAAAAAAAATTGGATGATAAAATTGTGTTTTTCTATACGAAAGGCATTTGACCCAATAGTTGAGAATGATGGTTAGAGCTTAGGGACCTTGAGGTCTCAAGTTTAAACCTGACTTAAATAGGTATTTCCTAAATGTTGAGTTTCCTCCTTGATGATGTTTCTGTGTGAATCAAGCCTTGAGTGTTAAATCCAACATAGACGGTTGCGATCCAGTTTCAGGAAAGCTCATTCGGATATTAAAGCAGGGGCGACCTTAAACATGGGTAGGGTGGATGACCGCCCAGGGCTCGATTTTTTCAAGGGCCCGAAATATTTAAAATTCATTTATGTACTTATATGATATATACAATTTTGTTAGTAATTTTAAGAGATAAGTTCACGTAAGAAGTTTATGCAAAATAAGAAGGATAAGAAGGAGGGTAAATCTGGAAATATGTATATTTTTCACTTTCCCCCCAATTATTAAAACGTTTATAACTTTTACATACGATATTATTTTTTTATAAAAATTTCACCATAAAAACAAGCGTTTTTTTATCTTTAAAACCCATACAATATTGCTATATATATAAAAAAAATTGTGAATGAGCTGAACATATAACACAACGACCTGAACATATGACACAATAACACAACGACTTGAACATATGACACAATGACACAATGACCTGAACATTGTTCAGATAATTGTGTCATGTCATTGTGTCATATGTTCAGGTCATTGTGTCATTGTGTTATATGTTCAGGTCAATTGTGTCATATGTTCAGGTCGTTGTGTCATATGTTCACGTCATTGACATAATTTTTTTATTTTATTTTTTATATAGCAATATGGTATGGGTTTTAAAGATAAAAAACGCTTGTTTTTATAGTGTAATTTTTATAAAAAAATAATATCGTATGAAAAAGTTATGAAGGTTTTAATAATTGGGGGAAAGAGAAAAATGTGCAATTTGACCAAATTGCCCCTCCGTGTACCTGATCATTTATTTTTTAGTTTTAATTAAGGGATTAAATCTGGACCATTGATCATCAGATCTAACGGATGAGAAGGCTTCTTATCCTTCTTATTTTCACCTAATTTCTCATTATAACCTCACTCGTAATTTTAATAACACAACTTCTAGGTCAGATGACAGATGACAAATTAAGTCTCATATCCTTAAAGCTTGGGTTCGATCCTTGGGCTAAGTTCTTTTTTAAACAAAATTTTTAGAAGCAAATTTTAGTAAAATCAATGTAAATAACAAGTTTTGAACATGTGACCTCAGCATATATCAAGAAATTAAGGAGTAAGTAACTACCAATTAAACTAAGATAAAATGTTGTTAAATTATTGATTATAAATTATATGTAGTAATATTTATCAGATACATTTAAAATACAAAATCCAAAGTTATATTGTATGTTACTTCATCTTTTTAATTTGAAGCATTCAATAATTTTATATCAAATAATAAATATATGACTAAAACTTAGTTTCGAATAAATAAATAAATAAATAAGAATATCAGTGTTATAAACCAAAATGGTTTCATTCGGTCGGTAACCTTCTAGAGTCCAGTCTCTCAGGGGGGCCAATTTTTTCTTGCCCGAGGCCCGAAATTTTTTTAAAGTTCTTAGAGCCGACCCTGCATTAAAGACTACATTTTTTAGGATTTAAACCACTGGAACCATTAGGCATTTGTTCCAATGACATGGGGATGAAGTTAGAGCTTGAGAACCTAGAGGTCTCAAGTTTAAACCTGACTCAAAGGGTTTTTCTCAAGTGGAGGGTTTCATCCTTGATGGTGTTTCTGTGTGAGTCAGGCCTGGAATCTCAAATCAAGTATGAACAATAATAATCCCGTCTCAAGAAATCTCACTCGAATATTGAAGATTTGAATAGTAGTTTTAAATACTGTTAAAAAAAAATTAAAACATTGGAATCTCACCGTATATAAATTTTTTGTGGTAAATGACATGTTCGTTGTCCACATGGCCAGAGAGTCGGACAAAATAATATAGGTTGAGCATCATCTTCTCGACCTAGGGATCAATACTTGCCATATAATAATAGTAAATAGTTAGATCCACTATGTACTTACGATGTTTTTTAGTCTAACTTTGGAATCTTAAATTTAGGATGAACGCTTATAAGTTCAATTTATAAAGCTTACTTGAGGATTTGAGATAATTTTAAACGACTTTAAAAAAACGATTGGATATGTGCATAAGACGAATGAACATTTGATATGGTGGTATCTTAGTGTTGAATAAGATATTATCTTTCTACAGATGATATTTGATAGGTTTCAAACTTTGTAATGTGCAAAAAAAAAAAAATGGTAGTTCAAAATAATAGGGGTGCATAAAACAAATCTTTATGACAAAGAAATTAAAAAAATATAAAATAACTATTCATGTTTCAGTTTTGATATATATAGCAGAACATTTACGGTAAGTTCTCAATTCTCATCCCTATAATTTATATTTTTATTATTATTTTTTTCTCTTTTTCACTCACAACTGTAATTAAATAACAGTTGTATACCTTTATCATTACCTTTTCTCTCTCTTCTAATCCCAAATTTTAGCAAATCATCAGTTTTTTTTTATCAAATATACAGATTTGCTAAACTTTTTCTCCCTGCTCTACTCAGTACTCACAACCACTCACAACCAGAACTCAAATTTTGTATATTTACACTCAAATATTTTTTAGAAAACTTACCGTGAATGCTGTATGTATCTTCTTTTGATGTGGTGTGTGGCTTGCTTTTAAAATCGTTTACTGTTCTTAAACTTTTGATTTCTTATAACTTTCTTTTTAAAAGCGGTTTTCATAAAAATATTTGTTTTCAAAACTATAAAATCATGATAAATCACGAAAAGGAAAAAAAGAAGAAGTGAAAACTAAAAAAATTTAGAGAGTCATAGTGTCGTCACACCCAATAATTACTCAAAAGAACCTTTTTTATAATTGGTATTTTTTATAAGGGAAAACGATATGAAATGATCATGTTGATCATTTTTGGGACCAAAATTGCCCTTTGACTTTATATTTTTTTAAATAACCGCTCAACTACGGTTTTAACGACCGTTAGTCCACCGAGCCAACCACAGTTTGCCACGTCACTACGTACAGTCTTGGCGACCGCAGTCCCGGTCTTAATGACCGTGGGTCCGTTTCCGAAAAAGGTTCGCCGAAACCCTTCTTCGGTCATCTTTTCCGACGGAGCTTCTTAACGTTTTGTCTTTCGCTCTTTGAAAATGTGGCTGAACATTAGATTCAAATACAGGAAATTAATCATAGAATCACTACCAGAAGAAGATCAACAGACAAACAGCCATGGGTGTTACCTTTTTTTTTATCACAGATGGCTTGCTACCAAGTACCCTAAAATTGTGGTGAACGACGTGGAGAAGACGACCGAGGAAGAAGACGGAAGTATGCCAAACCCTAAGGGTATTTGTTATGGTACCACCGAATGGGTCGGGAGAGGGAATCGGTGTGATCGGGAGCTCGGAACACCATAGTCCACCGTTCGGGGCTCCCGATCGGGAGAGGGTTTCTTGAAGGATCCATCGAGGGGGGGGGGGGGGGTGTTTGAACGGGAGTGGACCGTTGGAGTGCCCCCCCCCCCCCCCACCCAACGGTCATTTCCTTTTTTTTTAAAAACTATTTTTTTTTTACTTTTTTACCATATTTTCCCTATTTAAACCCTACAATTTAACCTTTTTTCACACCCCACTTCTACTTCTCTCTAATTTTTATAAAATCTTTCTCACCCACATCCTACACCATGAGCAACTTCAACAACTTTTTTTCCAACCGCAACGATTCCAACCCATCAACCCCCACATCTCAACAAAACCCATTTGGCACTCCCGGTTACGTACCAACGATGGCGGATTCTCCCGTCGGTTGGGGCGAATTTGATTTTCTTCGTGACGAGTTTCAACCAAATCAAACCGACTATCAATCCGAAATTGTTATGGAGACCCAACCCACTCAACGTTTCTGTTTGCACCATGTGAAATCCACTTGACGGTCTCTAATATAGTTTCTGAGGACTCCGCAATCTCATGCTTAACCTGAATGTCATTTGTCATAGTTCATCTAGAAAGTTCATCAGGAAGGTTATAATTCATCCGGAAATTAAAAAAAGAGTTGTTCCGGACAACTCAGGTAACTTGCTCCGGAAGGTTTAAGTTCCTCGGGAAGTTTATAATTCATCCGGAAATCCACTTGACGGTCTCTAATATAGTTTTTCCGGAAGGTTTCAGTTCATCAGGAAGGTTATAGTTCATCCAGAAAGCAAATAACGAGTTGTTGCGATCAACTCAAGTAACTTGTTCCAAAAGGGTTAAGTTCATTTGGAATCAGAACAATAAAATAATTTAGCTGACCCTGTTGCGTAACTGGTGACCAAATGACCTGCTATGCTCTTTCGTCAGCCATGCTTTCCGTTGAGCAAGATGTTTCTTTTCCCTAAAATTCAATGTGTTTTCTGCAATTACATAAATTGTAAGTTATCTATAGAAAGATTATAAACATATAAAAAATGTTAATAATTAAATTAATTACTCGATATAAGGCTCAATTTCAGACGTATTTTTCAACACAAAGAAATGCTCTTTCAAGAAGAGGTCTACAGAAACTTCAAGTGATTTACCGCTAGACACCGCATTTCCCTCTCTATTGCTATGCTTATTTGATGGAAGACAAACGGTCTTCATGCTTTTTTGGTATTCGCTGAAAAACTCAATCGTTTCTTCAGCATTGTTCTCCTTGGAATGCACCCTTCTAGATAATGTTTGTTTCTCACGTGGGCCTTAATAACCTTCATAGAGCTTTCAAATAGATACATCCACCGAAAAAATATTGGACCACATAATTTCACCTTCCTGGTAAGGTGCACCGTCAAATGAAGCATAACATCAGAAAAGGATGGGGGGGGGGGGGCAACTTATCGAGTTCTTCGACCTTGATCTCTTTGCTACATATTGAGTTAAAAAAAACAAAGCCGGATAATAGCATATCTTGTTGGTTCAAACATGATAAACCGAATTGCAACGGGCAGAAACTATTGCATAAGCATATGATAATCATGTGACTTGAGACCCAGTAGTTTCTTGTCCTTTCGACTAACGAAACTAGAAAAGTTAGAAGAATACCATTATGGAACCCTCAAATTGTAAAACGTGTCACAAAAATTTTGCTTTTCATTTTTTGTTAACGTGTAACACGCTGCAGGAAGTAATGTGTTGTTGTTTTCCTGTATAGGCTGGAACTCTTTTTTTAACCCCATAAAGTTCTGATCCTTTCTAGCATTCAGTCCATCTTTTGTCTTTCCCGGAAGGTTTAGCAGAGTTCCAATAAGACTCTTAGCCACAATATGCATGAAATCAATACAATGTTGTACACTATTGTGCCTCCAAAATCTAAGTCGTCGAAACCATATATTGAATTTCTTCCAATATGGTTGCTGCTCTTTTCCTTTAAATTTTAATTAAGTATTCGTTTGATAATTAGTTCACGCACTCGTACCTCATATTATTGGTACCACGTGTACCAATCGGTTGACTCCAAACGGGACTTCCCGATCGAGGTGTGACAAATGAGTTGCCGAGTGAAATGATTTGGTGAATGAAGATCAGACAATGAACTACCGAATGAAGTTGATTCGGATAACGAAACTCATTCTGTGATTTGAATTGAGCGAATGATCAGGAAATGAAACTTTTGAATTGGTGTAAGAGCAGAAAATGAAGAACGAATGAAATCACATACTCATTCGGTGAGAGGTTTTTGATCAATAACTTTCTGGATTTTACGAATTTGAAGAAAAGACTTTTATCAAAAGTGAACTAAAACTGATTTGGAACAGTTTGATCGGATCAGAATTGAGAAAATGAGACTTTTGCAAATCTGACTTTTGTAAAAGCTTCAAAACTTGATGTTTTTCATTGAACTGAGCAACCAAATGCTCTGATACGACATGTGATTGGTCCTTACAGATCTTGTTCAGTGTTTCAAGCTTAGATGATGACAAAAACAGTAAATAAAAGTTGAGTTTTATTATCATCGTATGAACTGGGCAGACACAGACTCACTGAATGATAACTCAACTGGTAAAAGTTTTAAATGCGGAGAATAAGCTTGCTATTTATAGCATAGATCCAACCGAATGAAATGCCCACCGAATGAACTCATTCGGTGGTCATTCCCCACTCATTCGGTGGCTCTCATTCTCCCGCACAAAATACAATGACTCAGACTAACTACTCTAGAAACTATTACAGACATGACATGATACATCATTTGACACATACGCACTATGCACTAACATGCTGGATGTTTTGAGAGAGCACAAACAGGCTATCGTGTGGAAGATTATTAGCCCTTATTTATGCATGCATAAGATCTTGATGGTATATAAGTTTAAGCCTGTTGTGCAGTGCCAGAGACGACTAAACCCGAACATGCAGGATGTGGTGAAGAAAGATGTTCTGAAGATTTTGGATGCCGGATTGATCTATCCTATATCCGATTCACCATGGGTCAGTCCAGTATAGGTTGTGCCCAAGAAATGGGGCATGACAGTTGTGGTAAATGAGAAGAATGAGATGATACCTACGTGCACAGTTACTGGGTGAAGAGTTTGCATCGATTATCGTAAACTCAACGATGCCACAAGGAAAGATCATTTCTCACTCTTGTTCACTAATCTGATGTTGGAGCGTTAAGCTGGTTACAGTTATTATTGTTTTCTTGACGGCTTCTCAGGTTATTTCCAGATCCCTATTGCACTGGAGGATTAGGAGAAAACCTCATTTACATGTCCTTATGGCACATTTTCGTACTGACGCATGCCGTTTGGATTATGTAACGCTCCAGCGACATTCCAGCGTTGTATGGTTGCGATTTTTCATGATATGGTCGAGGACTCCATGAAGGTATTCATGGATTATTTTTTTTGTTTTCGGGAGTACCTTTGATCAGATGTGAGGAGACAAACCTGGTGCTTAATTGGGAGAAGTGCCATTTCATGGTTCGTGAGGGTATTGTGCTTGGGCATAATATTTCAAAGGCGAGGCTTGAGGTCGATCAAGCCAAAGTTGATAAAATATCCAGAATCCCACCACTGACCTCTGTGAGATACATCTAGAGGTTTCTAGGCCATGCGGAATTCTATCGCCGATTCATACGAGATTTTTCGAAAATTGCTCGTCGATGACACTACTCATGGAAAAGGATGCTCCGTTTGTGTTTACTGATGAGTGCATGCATTCATTCATTGTGTTGAAAGAGAGGTTAGTAAATGCCCCGATTGTAGTTGCTTCGGATTGGACGCAAACATTTGAGCTGATGCGTGATGCGAGCGATTTTGCAGTGGGGGAAGTCTTAGGATAGAGGAGGGATAAACAATGTTATCCGATTTACTATGCGAGTCTAACTCTTAATGATGAACACATGAGAATTACACTACTACTGAGAAAGAGTTGTTCGCCATTGTGTTTGCCTTCGATAAATTTTGATCATATCTTGTCCTGTCCAAGACTATTGTGTATGAGGATCATTTGTCTATTAATTGTCTGTTCAGCAAACAGGATGCTAAGCCGACACTCATTCGATGGATCATGCTGTAGCAAGAATTTGATATTGAGATCCGTAAGAAAAGGGGAGCCGAGAATGTAGCAACCGATCACCTCTCATGTTTGGAGAACGCGGATGATGAGAAAATCGAGAGGATTCCCATAAATGACCATTTCCCCCATGATTTACTCGATTATGTATGTGTGAGAGATGTCGATGAGAGTCTGTGGTTTGCAGATTTTGCGAACTATTTGTCGAGTGGGATCTTGAAGAGAGGTTACAGGTTTCAGCAAAAGAATAAGTTCTTTTTTGATTTGAAACATTACATTTGGGAGGACCCACACCTTTACCAGATTGGAGCCGATTTTGTTATCCGGAGATGTGTGCATGGCGCAAAGGCGCACCAGATTCTTCGACACTGTCCTGAGGGACCGCTGGAGGTCATTTCGCAGCGCATGTCACCGCAAAGAAGGTGTTTGAGTCGGTTTCTACTGGCCAACGATATTTCAGGATGTGCATGCCAGCGCGTTGGCAATGTGTCGTGGAGAGATGAGATGCCCCAGATCAGTATTTAGGTCTGTGAGATTTTTGATATCTTGGGTATCGACTTTATGGGACCGTACCCGTCTTTGCATGGGAACAAATACATTCTAGTTGCGGTTGATTACGTTTCGAAGTGGGTGGAGGCACAAGCCCTCCCCACTAATGATTCCAGAGTTGTCGTTCGGTTCTTACATAGGCTGTTTGCGAGATTTTGAGTGTCTAAGGCATTGATTAACGATCATGGCACCCACTTTTGCAATGCGCAGATGGAGAAGGCGTTCCGTCATTATGGGGTTACACACAGAGTAGCTACATCATATCATCCCCAGACGAGTGGGCAGGTCGAAGTCACAAATCGCAGAGTAAAGAGGATACTAGAGAAAACGCTAAATAAAAACCGTAAGGGTTTGCTTGAAAAGCTTGATGACGCACCGTGGGCCTTCTGTACAACCTACAAGACACCTACATGGACTACACCATTTAGGCTGATATATGGGAAGGCGTGTCATCTACTAGTGGAGTTGGAGCATAGAGCTTATTGGGCCATGAAGGCCGTGAACCTTGAATTGGATGAGGCGAATCGAGAGAGGGTCCTGCAGTTACATGAGTTGGAGGAGTTTTGCGATCATGCGTATGAGACTTCGGGAGCATACAAAGAGAAGACCAAGCGGGTTCATGATCGTCACATTAGGAGGAAGGAGTTTAAACCAGGAGACCATGCTCTTATTTTCAATGCCAGGTTGAAATTGTTCCCTCGTAAATTGAAGTCTCGTTGGTCTGGTCCTCACGTTGTTAAGCAGGTGTTTCCATACGGAATAGTCAAGATTGAGGGTGAGGATGGTAGTTTAATTAAAGTTAACGGACATAGGTTAAAGCACTATTTAGGAGGTCCGGTTAACAAGAATGCGGAGGTCGTATTATGATTGGAAGCCCCGTCACATTGCTCGCGGGGTCGAGTCTAGCTAACGACTCGCAAATAACTTCAGCGCTCCTGGTGGGAATCCGTTTTGGTTTTTAGATTAATTTAGGTAATTTGTGCTTGTTTCGTTGATTTTTGGTTTATTTTGACTTTTTCTTGGTTTACTTTGACTTTTAGGTAATTTTAGGTTAATCAGTTGCATTTGATCTTTCCTTTTCCATTTTATGCGTGGTTTCTAGTTTTGTAGGTTTGTGGGTGCATCCGTGGCAGATATCCGATCAAAATGGATGAGGATTGCATCGATTTGCGTGTAAGTTGGAGACTTTGCAATTTTTAGGTTTTCGGACTCGTTTCGAATATGTTTGAGGGTGATCATCCGCTGGCGCCAAGCGCTAGGTGACCGCTGTTCATACCGAGGCTCAGCGCCAGCCGCCGCCACTGACCATGGAGCAGATGCCGATCAAGGGGGAGGTCCCCACTGAGGGTGCAGCTGCTTATGTGCCACTTCATCCGCATCATTGGCTCAGATTTCATCGAGATTCAGTACCGTACGCACGACTGACCATATTAAGACAGATGGACTTTTTTACCAGCCTGGGGGATCAACTGGCCGCTGTTAGAGACATTGGGAGTGACAACGAGAGAAGATGAGCTTGTCACTGCCCCATGGAGGCAGTTAATGACTATTGACTGCCCCGTTTGGGATGTGCTTACATTGGAGTTCTTATCGAATTTTGATTACCCACGACATCCTCAGGATTTCACCTACGACCGAGCACTGCTTTCGACTAGGTGGGCAGGAGAGTCAGTTATCATTGGCCGACTTTTCCTGGCGATTTGGTTTGTACACGGTAGAGGAGGTGACACAACCTATTTTCACCGCTGCAGCTACTATGGTAGTGGATTCAGTTGTAGCAGCTTGGTGGCCGGCTGTTAGCGATAGTGAGTATGGGACAGAGATGCGGGTGTTCTGGGTGAGATATCCTTTCCATAGGTATCTGCACCGGGTTTTGTACCATACGATCTCGCCGCGGAAGGAGAGTACGGAGAAGTTGTCCAAGGGTGATGCGCATCTTCTATATTTCTTGTTTTGGAGGTTGGACTACAATCTCTCCTACGCATTGGCGATAGCTTTGGGTCGCCAGTTCACTACCAGGTCAGGCTCCGCGATTGGCTGTGGCACATTCATCACGAGGCTAGCGATGAGCTATGGCTTGCTTCCACCACCAGTTAACGTGGAGATTCCGGCGGGGCAGGCCTTGACTCATTTCTCCCCCGCCTCTACTCTCGACGCCAGGGCCATCAGCCAGATTAGAATGATAGAGACACTTCCAGGGGGTGTCATTTGAATTGTGGCAGTACGAGCTCTTCAAGATTCCTCCCGACGGTGCTCCTGGAGACAGCACCAGGATTACAGCCTGCACAGCTCCCGACCAGATACGTTTAAGCCACGCCTTCGCTGATTATTCATTTCAGACTGTCGGGCTAGCAGGTTCGGTGGGGGGAGCCATATGCAGGTCGCTAGTATCCCCCTGACACTCGTGCTGATACTCGGGCCCCAGACCGAAGCTCCTGCTGCTCAGCAGATCATCGTAGCAGAGTCGTCTTATAGAGGCTCAATCACAGGCATCAAGCTAGCAGCAGGATTCAGTCAACTTTAGGCCCAACACGGTTAGACTCAGGTCCAGCAAGGGCAGATGTTAGTGCAGCAGAGACTGATGCAGGATTGGCTTGCACATGCACTCACAACACTTGCCGATTCCATTCCAGGAGCCTAGTTGCCACCTTTTCCAGATCTCGCACCACCAGATGATCAACCTTGAGATATCGATTACTTCCTCATCCGAGTTTTATTTTATTTATTTTGATTTTGATGTATTTATTTAGGGATACAAACTCGGGATATTTTTGTACGCGCTAGGTTGGATTTATGTTTTGGCATTAATATTATTGTTATTATTATTATTTATATATATATATATATATAATCAAATTGGATTTGTAGGTTGTGAGAGCATTTACTATACATCATTTGCGCTAGTAAACCTTTGACAACTAAATTTTTCAGCCAATTAGTTATTTACATGTCATGAGGATGACATACATACTGCTTAGTTGGATGGGTGAGAGATTAATATCTCTCTACCGCCTCTCCCTTTCTTCAAATGATTTCCATCGCCTCTCTTCCCACATAGATTCTTTCTCTCTCTAAGAATCCCACAGACCAGACGGACTTCCATGGCTGTTGCTAAATTAGGGTTTGTTACTAGAACACCCATTTTTATGCGCTGTGTAGATCGGTGTTTGAGTGTTTTTGTGATGAACTCTTGGCTGACGGTGAGGTTTGCATGTTTAATGCCGACTTAATTCTTGGTCGCCATTGTAGGTTCTTATTTCTTCCCTTCTTCTTTGCGTGATTCGAATGACCTGCATTTAACCTAATGTCATTACTTTGCAGTCATCTGTTGAGGATTACGTGTGCGTCTTTTTCGTCATCGGAAGGTATAGTCTCAAATTGCGGCTTTATTTTTTCTTCTATTTCAGTATTTATTTCCGATTGTTCTTGATTTGGTGTTAATACAGTTGTTTCCGAGCTTCTTATGTGATCCGTCGACTACTTTTAACTCAACTTTGGTTAATGTGATTGTGTTTCAGGTGCTTCTTCACTTTGTGCTGATAGTTTGTTTCTGTGTTGTCTTCGCTCTCAAGGTAGCTTTTGAAATTAGTCTTCCAGTGTTTCTTTTCTTTGTTTGGTTGTTGTTGATTGTACTTGATTTAGTGTTTTCTGGCTTCTCTTGATCTCGTGTATGTTTATCTCTTCTATATTTCCCGGATTTATGACTGCATGTTTGAATCTATGTGAATTTTGGACTTTTATGGTTAGGTTTTACATCTGATTTGTGTGTGTTCACCTGTCCTGTGCATTCTATATTTGTCACATTTCTTATCCGTGTTTTCAAGTTTTTAATTTGATTGTGCTAGTGCTACATTTTGATACATGAACTAACATTTGGATCAACCATCATATGTAGCCATGTCTTTGAATCTTTGTAAATTGTAAACTTTTATGGTTAGCCTTGGTTGATCCAGTAGGGAGCGCTTAATTAAAGGAGCAAATAGATCACATAGTTCATGGATTAGATATTTTAGTGATGTATACATATTTAGATGGTTTTATGTGCTTTTTATCTGTTTTAGGCTTTACTATTTGTTTCATGTTATATTTCGTTCCATTCTATTGAAAGACTTAAAAAAACAATGGAAAATGAGGTCAAACTAACGATTTCAATCTTGAAAATATAACATCCTTAACCTACTTTTAATGATAATTTGACAATAAAGAATACATTACAGTATGAATGTAACTTATGCATTAGGAGTATGGTCATGTTGTTTGATTGTATTTTCGCAGGTTAATGTGATGTTTTTGTGTATTCTTCTTTAATAAGTAACTGTGGGTTTGTTGATGTTTTACAAATATTCAAACAATCTTCTTCTGTAAATTTGGTCTTGAGAAGGCTACGAAACAGTGGTGAAGTTAGAAGAGTTTGTGTCTTCTACTTTAAATTATTTTTAAGGACATTTAACTAAAACAGAATACATACTCTTTCCGATTCGAACTTTCGGTTTCAAACTAATAATTAATTTATTATGTTTTGTGTGGTGGCTTATAAAGTTATAATTATGTCTTTAGCATTTTGTTTCAGGCCATATCACAACCAAGGTGTTTTTAAGGTTGATTAGTTCATTTGTTCTTTTACCTGCTCTGGGTTAGGGACTGATGTCTACCGGTTCTTTTAAATGTTAATATATCTCAATGAATCTATTACTTACTTTCATAATTAAATTTAGACTCTCTAAACTAGGTTGCGGAAGTCTGAAGTCGGAGTCAAGGCGGCCGACGTCCTTGGAGGGATTCCTCGGATTCCTCGGGGATTCCTCAGAAGGAGTCGGATCGGACATTTTTATATAAAATATATAGAATTATATAATTAAACATAAATATTATTTAAATATCAAACATACCAATAAAAGTTTAATAAAACATAAAAATATTTTTAGAAGTTTTAAGAATTATGTTAGGTCAGTTAGATATGTCTCAAGTAAAAGGGTAATAGCTGGATATTTTTTTAGGTAGAAGGGTGATAGTTGGATATTTATTTGGATAAAAGGCGTATACTTGTAACTTTTGTAACTTTTTTGTGTCCCTCCTCTTCACGAGAAAGCATATCATGCCGTCCCCTGCCTGCTGTGCTCCGGCGATTCCTCCGACGATTTCCTCCGTCGAAGTTCAAAAGCGTCCGACTTGGCAAGGAATAGGGTTAAAACCCCAAAAACTAAAGGTGTTGACTTGGTCAACGACTTTTAGGGCGATTTTCAAAGATCGCGGCGGCAGACCTCCAACTTCCGATTCCCTGGCGATTCCTCGGCCGACGACTTTTGCAACACTTTTGTGTTTTCTTTGTTTATAATCTTTGGGAAAGCAGAGAAAGGATGGAATACATGATTCAATTGTTTACTGAGTAAGATTTTTATTCGTTGTGTAATCAGTTGAGGTATTCTGTAATTTCATATCTCAACATGCTTAGCTCAATTGTGTATGCTTCCCTTCCTACAAAGCCCATCCAGACTAGGATCTCATTGTCCCCTACCTTTTTTTGAACTCTCTAACTTTACTATTTCTTTTTAATCACGAGTCGAGGTTATGTGCACTGTATACTTGGATTTAGTGTTCCTGTAAGTCGCCTAATGTCAGTTATTTTGGTTCCTTTAGAAGGTTGGTTCTATAGTTTTTAAGTGGGCTGGTCATATCACTACTACAAAAATGGCCTTTCTTGACGCTTTTTGCGCGTCAAGAAAGGGCCCAGATGACGCGCAAAAAAACGTCAAGGAAGGCAGGGTCAAGAAGCCTTTTGACGCGCAAAATGCGCGTCATCCCATTTATGATGCGCAAACGATGACACGCAAAAAATCGTCATAAATTTGTGTCATAAAATAAGCGTCAAGGAAGTCCCCGTTATAAATCTTCTTATGACACGCTTTTTTGCGCGTCATGGTTTTAAAAAAAAATAAAAATAAAAATCTTTGTTTGTAAAATCACTAATTTCCCCCATTAATAAAAATTAACCTCATAATACAAAATAAAATACACTTTTAGTAAAATTATACATTTCATATATAGAGCAAACATTACAAAGTTAACATTAATTTACAATTGGATCCGGTAGGCGAATAACCTATAATAACAAATCTAACACTATCATTTTCCTTAGCATTCTTACAACATATATGTCCCTTCCACAAGCATTCTTAGCATCAGCCCTTCCAACTTTAACTTCTCATACCCAAAATCTGTTAAGCACAATGAAATTTAACAAAAAGCACCAACCTAAATAGTCATTTACCAAATGGACATTCACAAGTGCATGAATTGATTAGCATATTTCTATACAGAGTACACAATTTCGACCTTTTTCAATTTCTAGTTAGAATAATAAGAAATGTGACATAGATTTTAGCATATTGATGCAGATTTAGATGAACCAAACAGAGCAAGATCCTAAATTAATAACTTAAAAAGGCTAAGAGATATAAGTCAGTGAAATAATGAAGATAAAAATATAAGATATCAGCCAACCTTGTTTTAAGAGCAAGCATCCTCATGCGTATCATTTGTGTCATTTTAGTCAACTGATGCTTTGCCTTTTGCACAAGAAACTAAATGTGAATTGTGTGTTTACAGACCTCTACAACAAAAATCCAACATATAACAAACTGAAAAATCAGAAGCATTCAACAAATTTACACGTATATTGACATATGTTTGATGATTAGTTTATGTGTAGTAAATTGATGGAAGGCAAAAAATAAAGTTTGAGTTAGCATCCAACCATTGAAATACAACTATCCAGATAGATGATAGATTACTAAAACTATTTTTAAAGAAGAATCTGATCTTGAAATGAAGGGTATAGGATGTCATTTTGAGTAAGGATCTTAAGGTTGCTTCCATCATTCAACATGTCTCTGGTCAGATTTGGTGTACAGAAAAGAAAACCACATACATATTTTGATGATATCTTTGTAACATAGGTGGATAGATGTAATTTCTATTGGATTATATGTTCTATTGGTTTGTGACTACTACTTCGAGCGTGTTTTGAAACTGGAGGCATGTATTACAGTTTAGCAAGTCATATATATTACAATTACCTGAACATGAGTCGTAGTTTGTCCTGCATGTTAATATACCCTGTGGGTGCACCTGGAAATTACATAAATAAAAGTAAACTTTAGGTACATAATACACCTGATAAAGATTCTTGGAATTCAACATATCTACAGGGACAAGTAGATGAATTACATTTTCAAAATAAAAGATAAGAATATGACATAATTAGTTTTATAAAATGGTGATTTTCTTAGAAAATGAACTTTCTGTGTAGCAGGAGACAATCAACAGTATATCATATATTTATATTACGATCAAATCAAATCAATCTCCCACTTTTACCATCAAATTGAAACAAAAATCTAAGAAATTGGATTGAAAATTTACCACAAAAGAGGAACCTTTTAAGGACACCATGGTGAGAGATAAATTAGCTCCCGAGGCACTGATTTAAACACCTCATATTGAAAGCGGGTTGGAGGTGCTAGGGTTACGGTTCTTTGTCTATGATGGTACCTCCATCGCCAGTCATTCGGGGGACGAAAACCTCAAATTAAGCCTCAGGTCACATGAATAGGTAGAAATAAAAGTAAGAACATACCTGATTCGTGAAGATAGCTGTAGACTAGGTAGTTTAGCTCGTTCGAAGTCATGTTAATCATCACACAATAATCAACATCCAGGCTTAATTTGAGGTGCTAGGGTTACTGTTCTTCTCCTTCCGCTTCGAGTTCCTCTCCACTGTAATGGTGCTAGGCTAGGGTTAGGGCTCAAAATCGCGACAATCCTAGGTGAAGAAGATGGAGCAGAAAAACACATAGCGGATTAAATAGATGATCGAAACACGTTGAATCAGTCAGTCAATAAACGCTTAAAAGAACAATAGCAAAAGTCGCTAACCTCCATTAAACACTCAACGACTACCGAACCATAGCTTTGGACGTCAGGACCAGCATCCTTGTCTTCTTCGGTCCTTATTTTTCTCCATAAACCCTAGCCATATAAAGGTGTGCTTCTCGGTGCCGTCCCTAACACCTGGAGGAATCGAGCACTCCACGGCGCTCTCCCTCTGATCGGGATTCACAAAATAGGAACCCTAATTGCCTTTCAAGTAACTGTGCGCTTCCTCGAGTTTCCCCCGTCGACCCCATGAGACCATTGTGATGCTAAATAAGAAAGAGGAGAAACAGGTAGGTTTGTCGATGGTGAGCGGGAATGAGGGAAAAGCTGGGGAAATTGTGGAGCTGAAGGAGATAGAATTAGGGCAAAATATCGATGGTGAGCGGGAATGAAAACCTGAATAGGAGTAATGGAGAAAAGTTGGGGGAAAATGTTAGCGGGATTTAGAATTTTAGGAAAAATGTTAGCGGGAATGAAATTTGAGGAAAAATGTTAGCGGAAAAAAACATAAAACGACAGTTTTAAGATGACGCGCATTTTTTAAGTGTACTCCGTGTTTTTTTTTCTAATTGATGACAGAAATTTTATGACGCCCAAAAATGCGCGTCATCTATCCTTGGAATTTTACGGTTCTTGACAGTTTTTTTATGACACGTGTTTTTGCGCGTCATAAAAAACCGAGTGTCATCGTTCGCGCGTCAAGAAAGACCCTATTTCTAGTAGTGTATTGATATATAATAAAACAAATATTGTTTACAACAAATCATATGTCATTAGGGAATATCTCTTATTTTGGAGTTATCGGGAGTATCTTTTGTTTAAAGTTGTCGCTCAAGTTTTTGAGTAATTAGTGGTGGGTTTACGATGTGTTTTTAGACCAAACATGATTGTACAACCAAAGGTGACAATATTATTTTTCCTAAACCATGTGTTTGCGATTATGGATTGCAAGGTGGTGCTCCAAGTTAAACATGTGTTTTTTATTAAGGTAACCACACCACAACATTCAATCTCACACTTTTTTTTTCAGCAAACTACCAATATTGTATATAATAATAATAAGAGAATTTCTCGAACACACAAGACTCAAGTTACCACGCAGGAAAGGCGGGCAACAAGCTACGCCGCCAACCCTTTTTTAATAGCAAACCCTAGACGTATGAAAATAACATTCTTTAATCTAGAGTTTACGATATTCCCAAACATGACTTTCTGGATCCGACGCAACATGGCAGCCGCCGCCGACTCGAGATGCCAAATGTATCAAAGGCGAAGGGAACAAACACGTGTTGATTTTCAATGCACGCTTTCTCGTGTTTGTTCACCTTTCTGGCCGCCGCACTAGACGCCGCCTGGCCCGCCACGAAGGCACTGCTCCTCAGCCCCACAAGGGGAGAGACCCCCGTTAAATCGACACAGGCATGCTTCCCATTCTGCCACCAAAAAAAAAGTATGTCGGCGGGCCTGAGGGTTGAACGCCCATCCAAGGGGTCTGACAGAAAGTTAACAGGAGCTTCCTTCCTGGCCGAGATTCCGGCCCGCCGGAAAATGTCAAACAGAACGTCCCGAACCGTATCATGTCGATATTTAAACCCCGGAAGCTCTTTGCAGTGGACAGCGTGCTCCCCACACGAATACATAGACGCCTTGTTGCAGACGGGGCATTTTTCGTCCACGGAGAATAGAGGGACCATAAGACGATACTTGAGAATCGTCCGGTATTCGACGGGCGACATGTGTTGCCCCAGCCCGTCAATAGGGAAAGCATGGAGGAAATCTTGCGCATGTGGCTGTCGTAGGCATTCCCAAACGGCCTTTTGCCGGACTGTCATCTCGTAGGTAGCTTCCATCTCGAGCAAGGTTTTACCAAAGAGGGCATTCGCCAAAACGTGTTGGGCTTTTGGTGGGGCGGTGTCCTTATTAGTGAAACCGCTCAGATCAAAGCCCGGAATTATACCATGGAGATCAGCCAGAGCATTCTCGTAGTCAAGGCCCATGCCACAAGCCCCACTCTCCCGAAGAATATGGTCTCGCAGTGCCCAAGATTGGGCACGCGAGGCCACAAAAGCGTATGACGTCGCCTCGACCGCCGAATAGTTGCAACAAGAAGTTAATTTTTCAATTGATTATCGCTAAAAGAAGTTAATTTTTCCCTCATTTTCAGGATTTTGCTGTCATGAAGAAACCTAGGTTTCATCTCCTGTTCAGGTAAGATTTTGTGTCTTCTTAACGGATTGATGGCTTGATGAATGGACATTAAGTCATACACGGGTTTTTTTTTTTTGAGTTATCGTTCTTATTCCTGTTAAATATATAACTAAATAAATTTGCAAACTTATTCAATTCCGAGTTGTTTAACTGGACCTACATTGTAGGATTATTTATAACGTGATTACATTTTTTAATTTTCTTCTACGTGTCATATGTTCAGGTTCTGACATTCTCTTGATAGTATTATTGGTTTAACACACAACTACCATTTGTTACTATAATAGGTCACTAATTTGGTTCTTTGCATCTTCACTTCTTAGTGACCACTTTCAACTGATTTTCAGTTTAGCTGTCTCAGTGAGTTCTTTAAGTTGGGTTTACATATTAGCAGGCCTTTCCTCCTATACCTTCCCTTCTCAAATTACTTTAATTTTGTTTCTTTGTACAGGAAGAAGGTAGGAAAACTACAAATTCTTATTTCCTTCCTTCTTATGCTGCTGAATAATTAAGTGTTGCTATATATTAACTTTTAGCATACCAAGGGAATTGTTCGTAAGGAACAAACACTGCAAAGAGTTGCAACAATGAAATTGATAATGATTAAAGCTCAATCAAGTTTGATTTTAAAACTATTAGTTTTAAATTTCTAACTATATGTAAACCCATCATTTTTGTAGGAAATAAACTTTGAGCCAGGTGTTATGTGTGAAAGCATTGACAAAAGATCCACATTAAGATATATCTAGCCAGGTAGTAATTTCACCATCTTTCTAATATATAAAAAAAAGTTATGATCACAATAATCACTTCCAAATAAATTTTAGAAAATTGTTTTATACTTCTTCGCTCTCATTTTATGACCTATAGGAAGCTTTATTGACTTATTATGTACCTGTTTGTTTCTATGAAGTCGGTATGCTATTGTCCGGTTTTGTTTCTTATATGTTGACTGCTATGGTTTCTTATCTTTCTGATCATATACTTTATATAGGCTAATGTGGTGTATATAAGATGGTAAAACATCCCAGTTCATGTACATCCAATTGTACCCTTTAAAGAAAATGCTCCAAACACAGATGATACACATGTACACATACAACAGTACACACATATACATACAATCCATTTTTTTTATTTCTTGGTTTAGAAATTAGCCTGATGAAGAAAAAGTTGATTTCAGGGGATGTATTCTTTCTTTTTTAAAACTATTACAAAAAATTGGTGTTTCTATGCTGCTTATAGTCGTTGTCAGGCTTTACTTTCTTACATTTACTTTCGTTCTTATGTTAAATAATATACTTATCTATTGGTTTATCTGCTACAGGTTGCCCATTATCGTGCAGCGGTGTTTTTAAAGGTTCGCTTATCTGCTAATTCATATTTTCTTAATACTGGTTTCTTACTGTTTAGTTATCCTTTCCTACTTACATTGATATTACATACACATATAGTTAGATAGTTGCTAGATTGAAGTATTTATGATGTTTTTAGTTAGTTAATTTAATAAGTTATGTACATGTTTTTAGTTATCTATCTCTGTGATGCTATGATTTCCCCCAACGTAGTAAATGCTATGTATATAGTTCCATGGCTTATAAAAAATGACAAGTAACAAGTAACCAAACGACATAAAAAAGTACAAAAAGAAAGTGACCCGTCGCAACACGCGGTCGGGTCAACTTCTTGTTATTATAAAAACACAAGGGAAGAAAATTCCCATTAAATATTAACTCAAATTACATGTTTTTACTTAAATGGAAATCTATTTGCAGAATTCCATAACCCATGTATTGAGAGCACAAGTAACCTTATGGAACCCTTTAAAACCTGCTCCTTTGGCTAAAGCCTCAAATTCTTTCTCGGTCCTCTCTTTGCCACCCAGGCTATGAGCCAGCATAATCGTGTCGATGTGTATCACATTTTGGGTCGATGTGGTCGAGTCGGGTGCCTCAGGAAGAACGCATTCCGCCACAATCACTTTCCCGTCCCCCGGTAGTGATTCGTAACAGTTTCTTAGAATTTGCAGGCAGTGTGCATCGCTCCAGTCATGAAGTATCCACTGTTAAATAAATTGCAATACAAATTTAATTTTTACATAAAACATATCTAAAAATATAAAATAAATGAGTTAAACGACCGGACTGACATGAACATGACCATTTAGCTAAATAGTTTTGCGATTTCGAGCCAAGGTGATCCAAACCCGTTTATACTAAACTCAAACCCACGCATTTAATACTAGGTTTGTGCTGTGTTTTCATGGGCTGTCATAGTTTAATAGAACCAAAACCCAAATTGCTTATTTATTTGTTAGATTTGATAATATATACGAACCTAAATAATTTTTTTTAATAAAAATCATCAATATCTTTTTCAAACAAAAACTAAAATAAATAAACACCTTCATAAAAATAGCATCTCCTTTTGGTACACTTTGAAACATATCTCCTCCAACATGCTCAATTCCTGCAATAATTTACAATTTTAGTCTAACTTAATTAGTTCCTATTTGATTCTTGAATCAGTGGTTAAATCATGTCATATGTACATACCTTGATAAGTTGTGGCATCTTCAATAACATGTGGCAAATCAAAATTTATGCCCTTGAGTGAAGTATGTTTGGAGGTGATCATGTTAAGGCTTGCACCAATGCCACCACCAACATCAACTAGGGTTTTCAGACCACTGAAGCCATCATACAAATCTACAATCTTTTTCATGGCCATGGTGGAATGATTAAACATACCACTATTGAAAAGCTTGTTAAATCTTTGATCTTTTCCATAGTACTCAAAAGCTGACATACCATAAGCCTTGTTGAATGGAATTCCACCATCCAAAACTGCATCTTTTAGGTAGTACCTAACATCATATATATTAGCTGAAATTGGTTGTAAGGAATATGATATTTCACATGGTCAATCTTAAGTGTTTTGATATTTTATCATAACGACTTTTTATCCAATCACTGAAATCTCACTAATGCTACTTCAAATGCAAAGGTGCAACACGTTAAAACTAAATAAATAATAATTGTTAGACTTTTTCAAATGCTAACCAATTTCCTTCCTATATGTAGTCTTAATCAACATGTCACATTATTTTTTTACTCATCTTCCATGCATACAATTTTTTATCCTAGCACTAACATACTAATATTTTCCGCATACAATTTTTTTTTACCCTGGTAGCCTTAATGGTGCATGTGAGATGTGACTGATGACAAGGATGCGGGCAGCCCAAATAAACCCCGGTTTAAAGAGTCTTAAAGTCAATCATTCACAAGTAAAACATTTATTTAGTATGAAATCAATATGTACAAATGTATAGCTCATTAAAGTTCTAATAATTAAATTTATACATGAGTTACAACTTACAATCGGCTTCATTAACTTTTTCACTTTTAGCCTTTTTTATAATTTTTTAAATATGATTTCTCTAAATTAAATTCTAAATATACAGTTGAATGTATGTAACATGTTTAGTTTCATCTACGTTTCAATATAAATTCTATTTAAAGCGAAGATGTCCAAGTCATTAAAGCCCACATGTACAAGTTGCAGAAGCTATTTTAAGATTTCGTTCTTTACGTTTTTTTAACTAATACATTTTATAAAATATGATGTTCTAAAAAACTCCAAAGTTACTTTTGATACATGTTTTCTTTATCTATGTTTCAATAGAATCACCAAAAGGCACGACCGTCCTCACCACCGCCTTGTTAGTAAATAAAAAGGTATGATAACCCACATCCAAACACCCCTGAAGAGCTAAAAAGTTAATAAGAAACAGAAAAAATGAAGGAAAAGAAAACATTATCTTTAATACAAGGTCAACAAAAAGGAACACACCTGTGCTACTCTTACTCTGCTATGGTTGTTGTTGACTTTTTTTAACAAAAACATTTTACTTCATATAGTATCTTTATCAGGGCTATTAATAAAACTGGATTTGCTTTGGTGGTTTGGGTGTTCTTCCTTAGTCTTATGAAGCCTGGGTTCGAAACCCTCTAAGGATGTTTTTTTTGCCTCCTTCTCAAAAGGTGGATAATTATGCTAGATTTGTCTTTTTTTTTTGTCATTAAATGTTGCCCTTGAATAAGATTTAGAGTAATTTTTCTCGGAATACCGTCTTTTACATTTAATATCATCTTTTAATTACGAACTTTTCATCCGTTTCTTTTTTACTAACTGTTGAGATTTTTCGAATCGATGAAAAGGCCCGCAGGACCCAGTAACTGTCACATAACATCCTCTTTTACACCTTTGGATGTTAAAAAAACAAACGCATCTCCTTTGTTTATATTTTTTTTTGTAGTTTTTGGTTTGTGGACTTGAAGTTTTTTTTGGTTGATAACGTTAAGTTTTTTTAATAAAAATATTTTACTTAACTATCTCTTACTCTCTACGTTCCTTATAATTAAAACTCTTCAAATTATGACGGTATGACTCTAAACCTAGCTAGTTATAATTATGAATCTTACCAACTCTCCATGAGAACCTTATCCTGGTTCATGAGCAACAAGGGTGCCAACGAAACACCACCTTCATTCTTGATCAAGAACTCGCACACCGGAGCCAAACCATAGAACCGCTCCACGAGCCCATCAGCGGCCTCCTTGACCGTACACGTTAGCACAGCATGGCTAGCCAGAAGACTACAGATCCGGTCAATCATCACAGGTGCATCCGGGTTGTTAACCTTGGGGAGCTGAGCCACCAGCTCGGAACACGAGAGCAAACCCTCTGGACCAGCTTTCGCAATGGTCTCGAGCAAATCAAGCTCAATGGCGGTTTTCAAAACCATTGGTAAGACAGATGCTGTTGCTAATTGCATTGCAAACAGGAAAGATTCATCTTTCACAGCTGATGTGGAAGTGGAACCCATAATATGCTTGAATATTCAACAGATGAATTAGTAATTGATGATTTTGTAGGGGTGAAAGATTGAGAGAAGCATTTTGTTGCTATATATAGATGAGATTCACCAACTTCATGGAGTCTGGACCCACGTTGGTGAAAATGTTTGCACCTTCGTTTAATCGTTTATAACAAGTTGCTAGGACTCATGTTGAAAAGTCATATATATGATACTTTGTCTATATCTTTTGGCGGTAATCGATGATTGAACACCGCATCCAAATCTATATCGACTCAACTCAAAAGTTGTGATTTCACCATGTGTTCGTTCCCTTTGCTTTTGATACTTTTGGGCATCTTGAGTCGGAGGTGACGTCCATGTTGAACCGGATTCAGAAAGTCATGTACGGGAATGGGGCGGGCTCTAGATTGAAAAACGTTGTCTTTATACGTCTAGGGTTTGCTATTCAAAAAGGGTTGGTGGCACAGCTTGTTGCCCGCCTTCCCTACGTGTTGACCTGAGTCGTGTATGTTACTTTTTATGATAAATGGAGTATTTATTACAAAAAAAAAAAAACAACTCTTCCACCATCCAATTGAGAAAACATAGACATAGATCTTTTATTTATTATTTTTAATTTAATATTGATATTGAAATAAATGTGTGTATATCGTGGATCAATTGTATATTTATTCATTATATAATAACAATCATAGATCCCCTTTTGTAGTTAAATGACAATTAATTTTATATTTATTCGTTATATAATAACAATCATAGATCCTCTTTTGTAGTTAAATGACAATTATAACCTTGATTTGATGATTAGTTGTTTATTATCAATATTGTCTACTTTCTTGCGGTTCTATTTTTGTTGCATGAATGAACTTTCAACGGATCAATCATCTTTGTATTGCTCTCCCTCAAGCATCTTTAACCGTAAAGTTGTTTCATCTCATTTATTGTCAAAGTCAAGTAAAACTTTGATACTTATTTTTTAAATTTTAGAGATTATAACTCTTATTTTTTATTGAAACTTTTATGTTTGTATTTTGGTAACGTGCGTAATGAATTAACTTTAAAGATTATTTTTATTTGATGTTTGTTCAAGCTAATGATAAAGAATCTTTAGAAAAAGGAAAAAAAAAGCTAAACATGGATAAAAAATGAGAAAAAAAAGAATATGAAGAAAACAATTACTAGAAGAGCAAAAAAAATGGGTATGCTTGCAATTTATATGATTTGGAATAAAATGGTATATATGTAATTGATGAGATTTGAGTAATTAAGGGTAAAATAGTCATTTAATTTTATTTTTAATTAAAAAATCTAAAGGGTAAATTTGTTATATTTTTAAACAAAGGAGTGGATATATGCAATTGAATTTAAGGTTACGTATATATGTAATTTTTAAAGTTTATATGTGACATCCGACAATTTCAGATTATTCCTAGCTAACACGAACTTACGTTACTGTGAACATATATGCATGTGTTGCATTACACACATAATTATTGTTGTTATGTGTCCGTCACTATACGAGCATTCATGTACACGAGCATTAATTCACACACAAGTTTGAAAGTCGGTTAATTGAACTAACAAACATGATCAATATGGACGATCCATGATTTCATATGAACTAGGTGTTTTATGATTTCATGTGGAACTATATTTATATTTTATGATTTTATGTGACGTTGCTTCACGTAAACCGTTTCATGATTTTATGTGATTCAAATACTTACGCTTTTATAAGTTTTTAAATTCTAATATTTGGTGTACTTATTTATATATAACACAACGTAGGTTTTATAAAAATGAATAGTTTCCGTAGTACTAGTGTTTTATAAAGTTTTGTTACTTAGTCAGGCGTTAGGGATTCTAAACCTTGAGGGGTCAATTGTGTCAATTCCTAAACTTGTTTCTACCTATACAAACCTGGAGGGGTCTATTCTGTAATTATGAAAGCCTAATTCCTATTTAGAAAATTTAGAAGGACTGATTATGTCAAATGACGAGACTTCATTTTGAAGACTCGTGATATCTTCGTCGTTCCTGATTTCCCAGTAACTAACTTTCGTTATTCTCGAGTTATGGCGTCACCGGTTACACCTAAATCCCATTTGATCGATCCCATAAATTAACCATTAACAGATTTCAAGCCTAAACATCATTGTCCATCAAGCACTCTCGAGAAGAACAACCGTAAAGAAATCATACCGTATCCATCTCTAATCCCCTTTCTTCTGTTTTCAGCAACGTTCACCACTGTTTTCAGCACCACCTCTCACCATCGCGCCACCTTCAACCGTTATTCGACCACTGTTTGCTACCACTGAGAGCACAACACCTAAGAGGAACAACAGGGTGAGCACGGATGTTGGATTGAGTTGTCGTACATGTCAAAGTTCATCATCGTCTTTATGCTTCTGTTACCATCTTGACACGAGGTATTATCTGTAACTCAAGTTCATTTGTGCTTCTGTTGTGTTCGTAAAGTTTTATGTTGGGTTATGGAGGTCACTTATGATTAGGATTTTGTAATATCCTGATAATTTTTTTTAAAATTCATACAATAAAACGCGTTAAGTTTTATTTAATAATAACATTTAATATTTATGGTGGGTTAATAATATTGAAAGGTGTGGGATGAAATAATTAAAATCTAAAGTGTTGGGTAG
Organism: Deinandra increscens subsp. villosa; assembly: GCA_039602395.1. NCBI lineage: Eukaryota > Viridiplantae > Streptophyta > Magnoliopsida > Asterales > Asteraceae > Deinandra > Deinandra increscens. The sequence continues at coordinate 9,350,306 of JBCNJP010000018.1, read as the reverse complement.
AAACTATTAAGTGTAAAAGTGGTGAGGTTGATTTTGTAAATTTCTTATAAAAAAAAAGCGTAGATGGGGGTGCAGACCTAGACGTCGAAGAAAAAAAAGAGCAGAAGGGGATGGGGGCTGTGAAGATCGCGAATGAAGGAGGGCAAGGGGAGTCATGACATAACTTCGAAAAACCTACTCCTTAGTTTCTATTCACGATTTCGGTTGAGAACTATCAAGATAAGCACCCTCTAATAGTTTAGACTAATCATTGTTGATTGATTGTTGGAGGATCTTGAAAAATAGGGTTTTAGATTCACGAATTTAGATGGAAACTTGGTGGTTCTTGAGTTATAAACATCTGTTAGTTATTATGAGTTTTGGGTATTAATTTTGGATATTACCGTCCATGGTTACAAAGAACTATAATTAGGGTTCTTGAAGCTTGAAATTGGGGAAGATGACCTATACTGATAAAATATTGATAGTAGCAAAATAAAGGGAATGGTTGCCTTTATATAGGAATCGTGGATGGTAAAACATAATCTAAACTGTGTTGTGTTTTCTTGAGATAGCATATTAGCACGGCGTATCATCCTCAGACAGACGGCCAGAGCGAAAGAACGATTCAAACTCTGGAGGATGTGCTACGCGCTTGTATAATTGACTTTGGAGGAAGTTAGGACAATCACTTACCACTAGCAGAGTTCTCCTACAACAATAACTATCATTTAAGTATAGGTATGCCGCCTTACGAGATGTTGTATGGTAGGAAATGCAGAACTCATATATGTTGGGGTGAAGTTGGCCAGCGGGAAATAGGCAACAAAGAATCGGTCGAGAATATGGCTTACGATCTTGATATAATCAAGGCATGATTGAAAGCTGCACAGGATCGACAGAAGTCTTATGGTGATAAAAGACAAAGGCCAATCTAGTTCAAAGTTGGAGACTATGTCTTGTTGAAGGTTTTTCCATGGAAGAATGTTTTTCGTTTTCGTAAGAGGGGTAAGCTTGGTCCAAGGTTCGTTAGACCCTTCAGATCTCCAAACATGTTGGAAAACTTGCTTATCGTCTAGATCTGCCCGAGGAATTGTCTGGGATCCACCCAACATTCCATGTGTCGCATTTGAGAAAGTGTGTGGTAGATGCATCAGAAATTGTGCCGTTAGAGAAGATAGAAGTAGACGACAAATTATCCTATATAGAACGGCCAGTTGCGATTCCAGATCACAGTGAGAGGAAGCTCAGAAACAAAGTAATTCCTATAGTTATATGAATGAACACGTCTTTATATTATAAAAATGATGGACGAGTTTAGAAATGGTGAGACGTGAATGATTACGTCTCGTATACATGTTTTAATTGAAAATATACGTATTTGAGTAATCTTTATGATTAGAATACTAAGGCCTATGTGTTTAATAAGATAAAGAACAAAGAAATACATGAATATACGTGTATAATATAGTTACGCACGCAAATTGATAATTTACGTAAAGGAAAAATAACGAATACGTAAATAAATAAATGTATATATGTGTATATATATATATCATCAAACGTATCCCGAGCCTTAAAAAATGTTAGAAATATGTTCCATAATATTTTGGGGCATAAAACACTAAATTATAGAAGTTCAGGGGGTTAAAGTGCAATTTACAGAAGTTAAAGGGCTAAAAATGAAAATATCCAAAATCTGGCCGAAATACGCTGGCTCGCGTATCGCGAGCTATGACCACCAACCCTGCGCGATACGTAAGGGTCTTGTCTGCACCAGAAACGCATTTGGTCGTTTTTCTTCCACGTTTCTTAACTTGTTCTCCAAATTCTGGCTTCTACGCGTCATTTTTGAAGGCCTAATCACCATAAACACCTGAGGGGTCTGGGACGAGTAATGCCTTCAAAAATGCCCCCCTATTTGCATGTCACAGGGGCACTTCTCCACATGCTCGCGATCAACGAGCTATTATACTTTGTCATGCTATTGATCAGTGCATTTTACGTATACGTTATTGCATAGTAACTATCCTCCAAATACATCGGTATTACTATTAAATTTGATACATTAGGCCGTTTTTATATTTTATGTGATTCAAAAGACATTGAGCTAAAAATAAGGAGCTGAATGAGAAAAACTCTCACGCCTGGTTCTGACATTTTTTATTTACATATATATTTTCTACTTTTTATTGGTTTTGTAATTTAAAACTATCATTTTTATGTATATTTTTTATTTTGTATTTTTTTATTTTATGGATATCAAAATCCATAATTTCAAAATATCCACTATTTAAAGTTAAAATTTTCATTTTCGTAGCGGATATTTAAATGTAAATTTTAAAATTTGAACACCCCTCACGTTGATGCATTATCCTCTTTTTCTATTTCCATTTCCAATAAAAAAAAAACAACTGAAATAAACTGGGCTGCGCAGCCTACGCCCATTCGCATCAAGCCCAATTACCGAATAACCCTAACCGTAACTTTCTTTTAAAATTCATCCGCTACCCGTAGGCGGCGTTTCCACTTTCCACCACCGTACAACCGCCACCGATCAACATGCCCGGCGCCGTCGTCGAAATCGAAAACCAGCAGAAGCTAGAGGTACTTTAATCATTCACATCCTATATTCTAACAATCCTTCAATCTCATTCCTGATTTCCTGATTTCCTGTTTTTCTCAATCGTAAACGATTCTACAGCGCGACGAGGATCCAATCATCGAGGACGTTAACGACGAAGATGATCACGACGATTCTGACGACGATGAGGATGAGAAGGAAGACGATCCGCAAGGTCGTTAGATCTGTTACTTTTCTGTTCTAGATCTTAATCGTTCATGATCCGATTGATTGATGTTTATTGTGTCGATATCGCGGATTCGGTTGCAGGTGGGAGCGAGGAGTCTAAACAGAGCAGAAGTGAGAAGAAGAGTCGAAAGGCGATGTTGAAGCTGGGGATGAAGGCGGTTATTGGAGTCAGTAGAGTCACCATTAAGAAAACAAAAAATGTAAGCTTACTTGTTAATCAATCTTTTGAAAAAGTGATTAAAGGTATATACTGTTAAATAATTTGGGGTATTATAGTCATTATTGGAAATAGATGTGTAGGGTGTTTATGGTCCGGTTCACTGGCTGGTAGGGGTGTTTAAAAAATCCGAAATCCGAATAAAACCAAAATCCGAACCGCATCCGAAACCGAAAAAACCGAACCGAAATCCTTATTCGGATTTCGGATCGGATTTTAAACCGAACCGAAATTATTTATTCGGATTTCGGATCGGATTTGGATATGACTAAAAATTTTATTCGGTTTATTCGGATTATTCGGATATCCGATTAATTAATTGAAATATAGTTTATATTTATATTATATATAAATATATATGTTTTTCTATTATCCATTTGAAGTTTTTTTTTTCTATTTGTGTGTTTTTATTGTGAATGTGAACTCTTGTTTTGAGGTCATGTTAGAAAATATTTTTTTTTAATTGTTTTATTTTCGTGATTGAAAACCGAATTCGATTTATTCGGATTATTCGGATCGGATTCGGTTTATTCGGTTCGGATTGGATTTGATCCGATTTAGATTCGGATCGGTTCAGACTAGTGTCTTATTTGGATCGGTTCGGATTCGGATCTCGACAAAAAAATTTTAATCCGATTAAACCGAACCGAATAAACCGAAATCCGATCCGATGAACACCCCTACTGGCTGGGTCCGGCCAAAACGGTTTGGTTGGGTTTGGGTGTTTTGCCGGGTCGAACTAGTTTTTGTTTAGTTCATCAGTAATTTGTTTTTTTAACACCTCATCTATGAAATTTGGAGAAAAAAAGTAAAAAAAAAACGCTTTTAATTTTAGGCTCCATCAAGTTCTTCAAAACAGACCATTCTTTTGAAGAACTAAAAAAATATATATATGCATAAATGAAGAAGCTAAAGATTAATATGATAGATATGCATGTAGAGATGGATATGGAGAATGAGATTCCGATGGCTTTTATAAAACTTTGAATTTTGGTGACAAACTTGTTTATTAACTAAATTATTAGGATTGGGGGATGGAGAAGCTAAATTATTAGATATTTAAAAAAAAAAAAGATATGTTATGAAAAAGACTAGACACTATTTTATAATTTATAAATTTGGAAAAGTAAAATAATATTATCCTTTTACATATATTGTCCGGTTTGGTTTACAAGGTTTCATAATTCCAACTGTAATTTCAACCGTATTACTCCAAAACCGGCCAATTTAGATCGCTTTTAACGGTTTGGACAGTTTCAATGGTTTTTAAGCATCCCTCACGAAAGGGAGAGTTTTCATTATTTCCTAGATTTGTTTGTCAGGGTTTGTTTCTTATAAATATGTAATTTATACATTATAACTATTAAATTGAACTAACAAATTCTATTTCATATTATTTTCATTTACAATATGTACTACTATGATGGTGGTGATGATGCAGATGATGTTTTCCATCTCAAAACCTGATGTCTTCAAAAGCCCCAACTCTGAAACCTATGTGATATTTGGGGAGGCAAAGATTGAGGATCTTAGCTCACAGTTGCAAAATCAAGCCGCTCAGCGGTTTAGAATGCCCGATATGAGTTCAGTCATGGCGAACTCAGAAACAGGTGGTGCTGTTGCTGCAGCTGCAGATGCGGATGAAGAGGAGGTGGATGAGAGTGGTGTTGAGCCGGGGGACATTGATCTGGTTGTGACTCAGGCTGGTGTGTCGAGGGGAAAAGCGGTGAAGGCTCTCAAGGCTCGCAATGGGGACATAGTGAATGCTATCATGGATCTTACCACTTAGGCTTGGGGTTGTTTATGATTGAGTAGTTTTGGAGGTGTGATGTTTCTCTTCTTTGGTTACTGTTTTCTTGCTTCATTTTTCGGTGATTCTGCAAGATCTTTCTTGTGTAATAAGATTATTAGTTTTGGTGGAGGTAATTGTTTGGTTAGTTTTAGTTTGAGTAAACTTCTTTCTTTTTTAGTCTCTAAGGTTTGGTCCATACAACAATTTCAGTCTAAACTATTTAAAAATTCTATTTTGGTGTATCATATTTTATTTTAATTTCAATTCTAGTCCAAACACTCACCATTTAAATTTTTATGTTAAGTTTGTTGTGGCCTTGTTTGATTTTCTCAACTTCTTCAAGCTTTACCGGTATCGAATCTGTAGACATGTCGCCGATGAGAGGCGGTGAAGATCTAAGCAATTTGTTTTTGTATTCTCCTTTGAAACGAAGTTAAAGTAGCGAGAAGTTAATTCCTGGTTTATTTTGCACCAATGGATCTACCGTCTTTATTTCTCACCAAGCTTAACGTGAATGGTTGATTCCAGCATTAATTTAGGTTTGATTTTGGTATGATTTGGATGGGTGGTTAGTGGTGGACTGGTGGTGTTGCAGGTAGCACCGTAGTGTTGGGGGTTAAAGATTGTTTTTATAATTTTTGTTTAATAAAATGACTTATATATATTGGGAGAGGTTCAAATGAGAAGTTTAATTTGGGTAAGAATGAAAAGATGAATTTTTAGTCATTGGATCTTGATCTAATAAAAAAGGAGGGGTATTTTAGTTTTAGCTATCTTTGTTGACTTTTAATCTACTTCCCATATTTTTTTTAAAACCTTCATAATTTTCACATACGACACTAATTTTTAAAAAAAATTACACCATAAAAACGAACATTTTTTTATCTTTGAAACGCGTATAGTGTTGCTAAATAAAAAAATAAAAAAAAATTGCTCTTTCGATTTTCATTGTGTCATTTGTCAAAATGTTCAGATCATTGTGTCATTGTGTCAAAAGTATATATAATGTTTTTATATATAAAATTAAATACTCTTTCGGTTTTTGACACCATATGACACAATAATCTGGACATTTTAACACAATATGACACAATGATCTGAACATTTTTGACACAACATGACATAATGATCTGATACAGTTGATCATCAACAAAATAACATGACATAATGTCTTATTTTAAATATAAGACATTAAAATAAGATTTTTGAAACGTTTGGACCGAAACCTAAGAGACTAAAGAGAAGTTTACTTTTAGTTTTTGTTTACACTTGTGTTGGTCATAATCATTCAATGAATGCATTACCCGTTTTCAAGAAACACATGAACTGATACAGTTGATCATCAACAAAATAACAAATTTGAAGTGGTTGAATAACTATGTCTCTCTCTTTGCTGTTACATCTGTGAGTTTTGCTCAATAGTATTTTTTTTTTATCGGTACCTGCAATAAGTAAACACGTGTGAACGACTGATCAACATTGGCTTCTTTCTTCCTGTTTATAATCTTGTCACATGTGTAATTTAATATAATATTTTTATATAATGAAAACTTTATTAAATAAAAAGTAAAAAGTACATACACGACTCAGGTCACCATGCAAGGAAGGAAGACGGACAAAAAGCTGCGCCGTCAACTCTTTCTGAATAGCAAAACCTAGACATATAAAAACCACGTTCTTCGACCTAGAGGTTGCAATATTCCCGTGCATCACTTTTTGAATCCGACTCAGCGTGACTACAGCTTCCGATTCAAGGTGACCAAATGTATCAAACGCGAAGGAAACAAACAGATGTTGATTTTCGAGACACACTTTCTCGTGTTTGTTCACCTTCCCAGCTACTGCTATGGAAGCTGCCTGGCCAGCCTTGAACGCACTGGGCCTCAGCCCCACAAGGGGGAAACCCATGTGAGATCCACACAGGCGTGCTTCTCGCTCTACCACCCAAAAACGAGAATATCAGCGGGTCGAGCGGCTATCCAAGGGGTCAGACAAAAAATTAACAAGGGCTTCCTTCTTGACCGAGATCTCCGCCCTTTTGAAAATGTCAAACAAAACGTCCCGCACCATGTGTAATTAGAATTTTTCTTTTAAGTCTAATCGGAAAGGGTCAGGTCAGGTTAGGTGTCGATCAGAACATATTCAAGTGAAAATGAGCCCAGATCAAAACGGGTAGACTGACATATTAAAATGTGTTACCTGCTATATCTTTTTGGCGGCTATTTGGCAACGGATATTGATGATGACGGCAATGGAGACCCTTGCAGAGGAGGCGACAACGATAACAGAGGTGACGCATAATGGAGACCGTAACGGTTGTGTTCAAAGCAATGATGGTGCCAGTAGTCAAGTTGGAAAAGATAGGAACAACGGTTAACAAAGGTGGTTGCATTGCCAGCGGTTGTGTTACTGGCGAATTAGTAGTTCCGACATTGGCACTGGACTAACCGGCAGCAGCATTTAGGTTGTTACAACCAATGTTTTAAAAACCGGTTCGAACCGGCCGGTTCAACCGCGAACCGCCCTTCTCACCGGTTTTTTATATCCCGGTTTTTTGGCAGAAACTGGACCGGGTTAGACCGGCCGGTTTTTCCGGTTAAACCGATCCAGTTCAACCGGTTTTCTGAATTTTTTTTATTTTTTTAACTTTTTTTTTATTTTTTATTATTTTTTAAAGTTTAAAACTTATATTTTCTTATGAAATACATATATGATATTATTTTTGAGTGGATTATAATTGTATTTTAACTACTTTTGTTAGGGTATACAAGTTTATTAGCATTTTTATAGAAAAAAATATATAAATCCCCTAACCGGTTCAACCAGCCGGTCTAACCGGTCCGACCAGTCGAACCAGTCCCGAAAGGTTTTCCGGTTCAACTAAAAAACCGGTTTTTAAAACATTGGTTACAACAATGGTGGTGGGTTTTGCTCACCCATTGTTTGATGACCCTACTCAAAATAACCCATTGCATAAAAAGCCTAATGAAAAGACCAAAGGCTAAAAGTTGGAAAGTAGTTCAAGAACCCATTAACCAAAAGGCATTTGTTCCAATGATATATGTATTTAGTGCTCCCTCCTTTAGAGGTTAAGAGTTTAAACCCTGCAGTTGGCAAGCTGGGTAGATTTAGAAGTAGAGTAGGAGTTGTTCTAAAAAGATTAAGGCAGCATTAACTTGAACTCATAATCAATTAAATGACTTGAAGGTCTTCAAGCTAAAAACAGTCAACTTCAGATATGTACATACATACATCACAAATATACAAAAGTCAACTCCTGCTATTACTTCATCACACCCACCCTTTAGTCACATATTCCCAGCCAAATGACGAAGCATTGCTAGCGGTGAACGGCCCAAACTGATTTTGCATCACGCCGGTGCTGACTCCCTCTTCTGCAATGGCCAACACAATTGTCATCAAAAAATTGATGTAAATTACAGGTGACATTCTTTAAGTGACCGTTTCAACTCATCAACTAATTACTTGTTTGATAATTTGACATATGTTGTGTTTTATCTCAAACGAGTCAATTCAAAAGATTCGAATTTCTTTACCTGAAGCTTTAGCATGACCAGCATCTCTTGAAACTCCATGTTCAGCATTAACACGATCCAACTCGCCTCGTGATTTCAAAATATTAAATCTGGCCATGACTGCATGGTCAACATCATCCGTGACAAGAGGATCATGCATCTTTTGGTTACCTTGAGAATGCACCACTACTGCATCATCTGATACATGAAACAATTTCATCATCAGCTACACATTTTCATGTAAAATTCATAGCTTTCTTTTGTTACTAGAAGTGGTGGTTTCAAACACATTTTTTTTATTTGTGTGATTTATCTCTAACAGGTCAAACATTAAAGAATGATTAATACAGAAATGAGTCAAACCACTTGAAACTAGCTGAAGTGTATCTTAGTAGAGAAACATAGTATTTTTAATCATACTAACACACTAACTTGTATGGACAAAAAACAAAGAAAGTTTCAAGGTCAACCAGAACCCAACCCAACCCATCACCCAGTATGAACCTGTTTCAACACAATACCCAAATGGCCGATTTTTACATGCAAGGAGATGTTGTAAATGGAGTTCCTCAGCAACTCCAGAGTCCAGAGCTTATAATTTGACTAAAGTGTGTGTATGTGTGTGTGTGTATAAATGAGTCATTTTGGATAATGGTTTATCTCTAACAGGTCAAATAAAATAAATTTGGTTAAAAAATAAAAATGCCAAACGGGTTAAAAGTAGCTAGAGTTATAACCTTAACGCTTACAATCTCTTCAACTATTTTTATATTTAATTATTAGATCATTAGTAGAGAAAAATAATATTTATTATATCAATCATGGTTAAGAGAACAAAAAAGTTCCAACATCAACCAGAACCCCTGTTGACCCAAATGCTTTTCAATCCATTACCCAATACAAACCTGCTTTGACACAATACCCAACGGCCTGATTTTGCTCAGGACCTGTTACCTGTATCAAGGAGATGCTGCAAATGGGGTTCCTTAGCCACTCCAGAGCTTTGAATTTTATTACAAGAAGCTTCAACACCTGCAGGTTCTTTCTCTGCCATATTAATAGGATTTGATTCTTCACGTCGTTTCAGGATATTGAAACGGTCCATGACCGAATTCTCAAAATCATCAACATTAGGCAAAGAAAGATTAGGTGAGTATGTGTTGGATGTCTTCCTACCGGCAGCTTCATGTGACAGTTCAGGAGCAGTTGGAGAATAATTTGAACTTGAAACCTTCTTAATGTCAGAAGCATCTTCAGATACATCTGGGACTTAAAAAAGTTTGTGCATTTAGAGACCTTACACATACGATGAAGTTTTAAATTTTAGAGGGTGTTTTAGGAGAAGATTATGATATATTATATAATCAAAAAAGATAATCAACTGTAACAAAATATGGTTGGAGGTTAAGTGTTTGGATTTGTTTCTACTGTTTGGAGCTCTAGTTTTCAGACAATTATACAACGTTTCAGTGTTTGACAAATTCTGATTATATATTAACTAATTAATTAACTGGGTATCAATCAGATGATAAAAAGCAGAATCTGTTTATCCAAACATCAAAATTTAAACACCCACTTAATGTTGAATGATACAAATACCTGATGCTTTCGATTTACCAGTCTCTCTCTTTGCACAATTTAAGCGAGATCTATAGCTAGAGACACACAGCTCTGCTTCAGCTTCAAGCCACAAATTCTTGTATAATAGAGGGTCAGATGGTAAATCCTCATTGCACTCTAAATTTTCATCAAGTACTCTCTTTATTTTCTGCTTCAGTTAATAGTGATAAAATAAAGATTTGTTAAATCCAAAACAAAAAGAAAAATTAGTCATTCAATTGAAAGGACAAAGAAAATACCTGGACCATGTTATAATCTTTTGGTAGACCTTCATCCCTTATATAAGCATTTTGTAGTTCCTCAATATTCTTACCAAATTGATCATTGTTCCTTTCCTGGTGTAGAGCAGAAAGATGACTACTGACCATGAAATAAGTAAATTGGACGGGTTGGCTAACATGTTCGGGTCAAAATGGTTAATCTTTTGTTCCACTTGGGTTGGGTTAAGCGGAACATTTTTTGTCCAGATTTTTAAATTTTATAAATAAGTACTGTGCCAATTATGATTATAAAAATAATAATATTTTAAATATAATGTAAGCTTTTTAATAAAATGATGTAAGAGGTTTTTAACATTAAAAAACAACTTGGGCGACTTTGTACACGTCAGACCCATTTGACCTTTTCACCTAACTTTCTGATTAGGTCGCCTACTATTTGCATCAAGTATTTTGATTATTGCACCCAAGTGATGCATTTTTTTATCTACATTTCGATATATATTTCATAAAAAGCTTAGCCGTTTCAAATATACCAATCAACAAATTTAATATTTGATACGTCTCCAGTTTTTTTATAAATTTAAATTAAAATGTAGATACAAATAAACACATCAGAAAGCCATATTTATTTTTATAGAACATTATATACTAAAAGTTATAAAAGAAAAACAAAAATATATATTTAGCTAAAGTCACAGCACTTCTCGCAACAACCAAAAAGGTTGGGGCAAATGCATTGACCCGTTGGAAATTTAAAACAACTCAAATTCACCATTCATAAATATATATGTCGAAATTGCCACCTTTGCTCGATGAATTTAAAGAGGAGGTACCTCGCGAAACACATTTGAAGTGCTCTGCTTATGTGATGAACATTTTTGTGCAGGATCCACTTGTGAAAATTGACTAGACATACACACATTTAAATTGGCAATGACATGATCAAGAGCCTTTTGATCTTGTTCCTTCAGTACCAATTCATCCTTTAAATATAGGCGTAAAAGCAAGGCTGAGAGGTTATTCAGTACTTTAACAACCATATTCACATCTAAACTTTCAGATGTTACAACATTAGCAGCATTTTCAAGCGCTCCATGCAATGTTTGGTCCATAGGTAACAAAACATCCTCACTAATGTTCTTTTGTAGTTTCTTCATCGTATTTTGAGATGACTCGTATTCTTGGGACCCACTTGATGAAAAGCGAGAAGGAGCTCCTTTCCAGCATGGAGAATCTTCACCAGGGTTATGATAATCTAAATTCTCTGATAAATGTGCAGTAGGGTTTACTTCTTCTGAGCTATTCATATCAGGAACTTGAGGACTCAAACTTTCTTTTAAGGAGTTATGACTAACAGAAAGATTAGTATTGTTAAAAAGTGAAGTACTGTTGACATCAAGACTTTTGGTTGCCAATGATGGTTGTGATATGTGGTCACTTGAGGAATAATGATAGACTGATCTGGTCTCAAACGGATAAGGTGATGTAGTACGATCATTCCATGTAAATGTACCTTCATTTGAAATCCCACTAGAAACAACCCCATGAGATGTTGAAGAAGATGATGCACCATGTGAACTCCCAATTATCGAAGATCCAATGTTGTTTTCTCTTGAAACAGGACGGCCAAACACTCCTCCAAACATAGAAGAATCTTCTTTTCCTATGCAATTACAAAAAGATACAACCAAAATACAAGCCTAAAGGTGAATTCTTTATGTAATAAAGTTCATATATAATATATCCCTATGTCTCAAAAGTTATTAATGATATGTGATAAAGAACCCTTACGCAATCTACCGATAAGAGGTTCATTACCTTGTGATCCATAGGCTTGTACATTATAGTTTGATCCAGACAAACTTTGAGTATAACTACCTTGAGAAGGTCCAAACAAATTGAAATTAAGGGGCATGATTGGAGTATCATCATCACTTTCATCACTACCAAATGACCAATTATGAGGTTGCGTATTCGGGTTCAAACTATACGAATGGCCAATAGGCGGATTTATAGGTTCTAACCCTGATTTAACACTAGAGTTCATAGAACTGATAGGAGACCAATTAACAGTGCTTGATGTAACAAAAGGGCTCGAAAAAGCGGAAAATGGGGAGTCAATTACACGTTGATTGGGGCCAATTGCAGACAAATTGGCGGCAGGGATTGAAGATCGAGTATGAGTGGTTGGTGTTGTGATATGGTTAGGGTTAGGGTTAGGGTTAGGGTTAGGGTTAGGAAACGTAGCAGTCCTGATCGAATCGGCCAATAAACCTTGTGTGGAAGTTGAAGATTGGAAACTGAAATGAGAGTCAAAGTTTGAACCCAAATTGAACTTAGTATTGTTGGATCGATCAACGGTAAAAGGGAGAGCCAATGGTGATAGATTCGAGGAAGATGATGATGACGAAGAAGATGATGATGATGCGAATAACCCTAAACTCGTCATTTCATGCTCTGTAAGCAAACGCAAAAAACAAGTGAGATATCTGAAGAATTATATAACGGCGATCATCGAAGTGAATACCAGATACAGTAATCGAATGTTGGACGATGAATCGGCGGTTAAAAGGAAAGAAATTTGTGATCGGAAATGGAAATAGATCTGAAGTTACCGGAGGAAGAAAACGCAGACTTGTTGTGTCTAGGGTTTCTGGTTTCCAATTTTGCTCTTGTTCTTGTGGTTCTTCTCATTCTTTTCAAAGTGATGGTGTCTTCTTCTTATTCTTATTCCCTTTTCACCATTTAAACTTTACGCACTCTGGTTTTGACCATAAAGAATCATAAATACTCTGCTTTAAAGGTGTAAATTAGGGTTAAGTTTTAATACGAACCTAAACTTCCAACGAAATATTGAGTATATTTTCTTTTCATACTGGAATCAATTTGCAAATGTCTTATTTATGTTTACCCAAATTGTAATTTACGGTCTTCACTTTTAGTAAGTGCAAATTATGGCGTTACGTGGGGCTGTAAACGAATCGAAAGAACAGAAACGAGATATGTTTGTGTTTATTTGTTAACCTTTTACTGAACAATCGAACCAAACATGAACACATAGCCGAACAAGATTTCATGTTTGTGTTTGTTTGTTTGTTAACAAACTTACTTTGTTCGTGTTTGTTTGTGTTTGTTTGGTAAATTTTTATTTTTCCTGAAAAACAAACAAACCGAACAGTGACCCAAGCGAACCAAACTGAACAAAGTCACAAATGAAACAAACGAACCACACAAACCAAACAAACATAAATGATCCAAACAAACACATATATGATAAAAGAAAGTATTAACAATTTATCCATACAAAGATCATCAAGAGCAAATAAAAAACAATGAGTTTGCCATTTAAACTAGTCTTCAAAAATTACAATAAACTTACAGAGAAGAAGGAGCGATGCAATAGCGGTCTGGCGGGGTGGAGAAGGCAAGTGGAGGCGCTGAAATTCAGGTTAAGCAGGTGAAGTCGTGGAGGCGAATAGGATGCTGGATGCGTGTATATGTCGTATGCGATGGAGGCGGGAAGTATGAAAAGTGAAAGCCGTAAACGACTAAATTAGAGATATGCGTGAATGTCGTATGCGATGGAGGCTTAAGTCCAAATTAGAGACTTTTGATTTTTCTAAAAAATATATATTAAAATTATTAATTTTAACAAACAAACAGAAACGACATCAAACACAAACGAACGTTCACGAACACAAATGAACGAACGTGGGCTCTATTCATATTCGTTTGTTAAGCTAAACGAACAAATAAATTTATTCGTGTTTGTTCATTTAGTAAACGAACGAAGTCCCGCCCGAACGGTTCACAAACTTTTCGGTGAAATTTCGATTCGTTTACAAGCCAAGTGTACTTATGTCCCAACTTCCCAAATCAAATAACAATCGGATCTTTTCACTAACTAACTGGGATTAGATTTCCATGTTAAATTAACGGTAAATTTACCCTTGATAATCAAAGATGAAAATGTATGTTAATTTTATTATTAAAAAATTAGGGCACAACAAATTTACCATTAACGGTGATGGCCCATCTGCCGGTGATTGCGATCAGAGCTGGGAGTATTGAGGTGTGTGTAAATCTTGGACCACGGATGATGACGTGACGTTAGGGTTTAAGGTATCAAAAAAGTTAATGTGTGTGTTATTGGTAATCAGTATGATTGGTTTAACGATGGGTGCATTTTTAATGGTGGTGAATAAAGAACAAAGATGGTAGGATTAGTTTAATGGTGAGGATGTTTTTAGGCTTGAATCGTAAATTCTAGCCAACGAATCCACTTGTTATATAAAAAGTGATACTTTCTTTCTCTAACACTGTGTTCCCGAGTTCACTTAAGGAGGGAAGGAAAGGGAAGAAAATGAAAAAAAAAATTGTGTTCCTGAGTTTCACTTAAGGAGGGAAATGAAAGGAAAATAAAAAAAATTCGTGTTCCCGAGTTTCATTTAAGGAGGGAAAGGGAGGGAAGTGGAAGGAAAGTTAAGCCAATTTCCAGTGTTTTTCTTTCCTTCCGATTTGGAATGATTCGGAAGGAAAAGAATCACTCCCTTTCTCTTCCTTTCCTTTCTCTTCTCTTCCTTTCTCTTCTCTTCTCTTCTCTTCTCTTCTCTTCTCTTCTCTTCTCTTCTTTTCCCTCTTTAAGTAAACTCGGGAACTGAGCGTAAATGTTATTGCTTGGATAACAGATTGAAGAATATAGATGGTGGGAGTGGTTCTTTATGGTGGCTAGAGGTTCCAATGGGGTTGCTAAATTAGTAGGGGAAGATGGTGGTGTTTGGGGTTTTTTTAATTATGAATTTTTTAATATAAGAGGATATATTTAAAGTAAGGGTAACAAAGTCATTCAACACCTTAGTACATGCTCCCACCGGAACAAAGTTATCACACTCCTGGCATATGAGATATCATTTGAAGACACACTCTTCATCATAAGCAAGTAATCCATTAGAAAGACTTTCACAATCGGAATGCTTGTTCTTCTAACCCACTATCGATTTGGAACTGTAGCTGGAACATGACATGTGCGCCCACAATTACAGATTCCTACGACTGATTTACCTGAACCTTTCCTTGCCCATTCATACTAAATCATCTCCTTAGCTATATGCTTCTCACTTGAAAAGGTCACACTCTTCTGCCCACGATAATTTATGAACTGGACTTTGTCTTTTGTCAAAATTAGGCTAACTCCCTCTGACGGTGTCCGAACCATATATAGCGAACCCTTCTTCTTTCCACGAGCCACAAAGAGGTTCCCGTTGACCACCTTTCACTGTCCACCAACAAACTTAACATCATAGCCTTAGTGATCCAACTATCCGACTGAGATTAGTCTTCTCTTCAAGCTTGAAATGACCTTCACATCTCTCAAAGTCTATATAGATGTGACTCAAGTAACCAAATCAATCTTATACATGCCAGTTACGTCAAGAACTTCATCATTCGCCAACCATACCTTCCCAAAGTCCCCTACTTTCAGATTCTTCATTGTTTCACTATTGTGGGTAGCATGAAATGAAGCATCAGAAATCCATCACCCAGGAAACACCTTTATTTTCTACACTATAAATCGAAGCATCATAGTTTGTGTAGTCTTTTGCAAAGTTAGATTCCTTTTACTATTTGGACACTGATTTCTAATCACTATAAAAATGAGCCTAATGTACCTTTTTTTTTACAATAAGCTTGCATTAGACCTAATGCAACATTTCTGTTACATAATACAACTTTTAAACCTAATGCAACCTTTTTAGAATGCAACTTTTTGAAGAAAAAAATACATTATGTAACAAAAAAGGTTGTATTACGTCCAATGTAACTTTAGCTAAAAAGATGAAACAAAGAAAACAATGATGAAACGGAGACACACGATTTATAGTAGTTTGCTTTAACCTACATCCACTCTCAGGCCTCAACAACTATTAATCAGATTTCTTTGTGCTCATACCATGTTACATGAACAATACTAGCTAGTATTTATGGGAAATGATTAGGGCAATTTGATATATAACCCATAGAGTGGGTTAGACTCCAAAGAACAAGATTAGAGAACAAGAGTAAATCTTTTAATTAACTTTTCTCATACATTTTTCATTCATGCATACATAACTTTAAATACTAACAAGGAAAAATAAAAGTGCAGGAAATGGAGAACATGTAATCATTCGTGGAATCTCTTTGGTGTCTCGTATGCTCTCTTAGGTCTCGTGGGTTGGGCTGCTTCTGGGCTAACTCTTGGGCTAGTGAAGTGTTGGGTTAGTCCATATCAATACTCCCACCCAAAAAACGTCATTTTCCTTAAGGACGGTATGAAATCTCATAGAGGTTGCCATTCAACTCTTCTAAAGGCGTTCTGTGTAGTTACAGTCGGCCGCGACGGTGGTTGCCACGGTGGCTGCCATTCTCGTTGCACGATAACACTCTCTATAGGTTCTATGGTGTTCAACCTTGAGGTCTGGTTAAGGGGTGGAATGCCAACTACATCTGCCTCTAATGCAACCGGTACGTTGTTCCACGGCTTGTAAACGACTCCACAAGCCACCGTTTGTAGGTCCTGCTTACAGCAACAAAACTTGACTTGTAGTTGCATATTGCAGTTGTAATTCCTTAGTATCAATTGACATAAAATTTTGTTTAGTGGGAGATGATGGTTCTGTTTCCAAATGGCACAAATTAAAATTGGTTTTGCAAGGAGAGTTTCTTTTGGAGTTGGTGATTGAAAAGAGGAAATAGTGTGGGAGTTGGTTTTGGTAGCGGTGTTAATGGAGTCGGTATGAATGAATGTTTTTGGTAGCTACGATGAGGGCGGTGAGGTGGGCGCCCCGTTCCGACGAAACGACGGTAGTGATGGCAATGAGTTGGTCTAGTTTTTCGGAGAAGACCCGAACAAGACACAACAAGATAAAAGACTTTTAGTGACTGAAAAAAAGAGTCAAAAAAAGTAAAAAAACTGTCACTAAAGCCCTAAATACTTTCTCCTTCACAACTAAAAAGTGTCACTATTGGAACGGTCGCTATAAGTCTTTCTTTACTCTAACTTGAGTCACAAAAAGTCCACTATTTTTTTACTTTAACTTCTGTCACTAAAAGTCTAATATTTTTTGACATTAACTTGAGTCACTAAAAGTCCAATATTTTTTGACTTTAACTTAAGTCACTAGAAACCCAATATTTTTTGACATTAACTTGAGTCACTAAAAGTCCAATATTTTTTACTTTAACTTGAGTCACTAAAAGTCCAATATTTGAGTCACTAAAAGTCTAAATATTCAAATATTCTTTTTTACTACTACTCAGCCCATAACTCAAGTCTCATCATAATTCTACACCTTCATTTTCCAAATATTTCTGACCATATATCTCTAAATGCGACCAACAATCAACAGCAACTCAAAAATTATTATGCTAGTTCTCAAACAACCCTTTAACACCTGAGTGAATGTAGTGAATCACCTTCATTTTCCAAATATCCAAATATTCAAATATTCAACCTCTACTTCTTGGTCCACAATATACAACGAACAATGTTCAATCAAAATTTTTGAAATGTATCATTATTTAAACTACTAAAAGGTTTGAGAGCAATCTAGACTGGTACTTTGAAGTTCGTAATGGTGAAATGCAGGTTCCTGATATTCCTCTGTTCTCAATACCAACGGATTCAGCTAACTGCAATAATTCCTGCAGAAGGAAGTTAAAAAAATACCCATTCAGAAAGATTAAATGGGTTGATGTGGGTCATAAGCCATCGATTTAGATTTAGATTAGACTGATTAATAAACCTTATTCATTGACCAAAAAAGTCAACCCAACACAAATTTCTTTTACAAACCAAAAACCTCATAATCCTATAAGTCAAACAGTATTGAACATTTGAAGACTATAAGATATTATTATCAAACATTTGAACAAAAGGAATGATAAGTAAAAATAATTTGGCATGTGTTAGTGTTAATGGTGTTGGAATGAATTCTGATAAAAATATAGATGGAATAATGCAGTCCACAAAAGGAACAGTAAGTAAAAGTCCCAAGAACTTGTAATCTTTATTTTCTTTCACTTATTGATGCATTACATACAATTAGGATTTACATTGTGAGTACCAGATTCAATGTTTGGGTAAATAAGTTGTGCTTCTGATCATTACCAGCCCAAATAAAAGTGATTATCTAAACATGTACTTTTTTATAACCTTACTACCCCTTTTTCTAACCTAATTAAGGATACTTTTACTCACATCTCGAATCACCTTATTACCCATGTTCATAAATTATTTAATAATTCTTCAACAAGAATGGGTGAAGACTATAAGATATTATTATCAAACAGATCTGATGACAGTCTAATCAAGATCATATTTTCATAACGGGTAACTTTATATGAAACTTGTTAAACAAAAAATTTAGAGATACATACCACAACTTCAGCAGCCGCTCCATTGACTATACTTCCATCTTTACGTGTACGAGTTAAACAATATATTTTTCCCCGTGACGGCCGGATACCATTATTCCTTTTTGTCTACAAAATTTTTCTCAGAATTAACATTTAGAATAAAGAAAAGAATAACCTATTTCAAAATATAACATACTAAAGTAACCATTATGCGAATGAAAAATAAATATCACCTCATCATGAATAAGCCTAGCAAAGGATTTTGTTCCGGTCACATGAGGCTCATTGGACTTGGAACGGATCTTTTTCTTCATCTCACTTTCCGCCTGTCCATTTACATATTAGTGACAGTTTTATGTATGCAAAGATCATATTCGTGTCATTTACAAACTTAGATTACCTGAACTTTGTTGTCAAACCAATAAGTCACTAGATTCTTGAATTGTATTTTATCAACCCTAGGATCATTTTGGGCATCCACGATACCATCTATTGTTGAACTTGGATCATACCACTTTTTTTTTCAACTCATATTTCCATGACTTAAATTTTGTTCCCATATCAGACAACACCCAATTTTTTAACTGATTCAGTTTCAACCGGAAGAAAAATAAATCGGCCCTATATATGAGTTTAAGAGAAGAAGTTAATATTTTAAATCATGCAGATTAAACCATTCGAGTTATGTAACAAAAATTACCTTCATGAGGTCCCACAAATCTTTTTTTTTATCTTCAGGTACGTTCCTCCAATCTAGGTACTCTATTGAGAGATGTTCAGACATCTTTACTAGCGTCCCCAAAAAACTAGTTAACTCATTTCCCTCGTTCCCAACCGGCTGTCCTAACTCGTTAAAAGTAACCTCAACCCGCTCATCACTCTCTAAATCCCAAATAGCTTGTTTTCTAGTATGACCTCGAACCTTTTTTCGTGAACCTGCATTAAATGTTTAAACTTGGCACGCTAAGATAAACATGAGACAACACTTAAAAATAAAAAAGGTCAATTACCATAAAGAGATTGTACGCTATCAGTAGCTTCACTTGAAGTTGAATGTCGTTGTTCAATAGGATGCTCCACTTCTGTGCTTTGTTGTTAAAACTCACCAGTTTTAACTATACGCAGCCTTTTAGTTTTGCCCATCCTATATTGAACTGAACAAACACCATGATATCAGGTTAATATTAACATCAGGTTAGTAAGTAAGTAGCAAACAGAAGAAGGGTGAAGACCTTATTCAGTTGACCCAGCTTACTGATGATATTTTGAGGGGACTCAGAACTGAAAGAAATAAAGGAAGGAGTTGTTCAATTGTTGCTTCCTGCAATTTACCACCAAACTGCTTTTAATTTCATAAGAGGTAAAAGAATGTAAGCATTTTAAACGACAGATCTACAGAAGATAAGCAACAAGTATAAACAACATGACAAGAAAACTGTTACCACAGTAACAATATTGTTATAAGAACATGTGGAAGCTCTTTTGCTTCAAAAGTCACTTAGCTACAGCTGCTTGCAACATCAGGAATCTAATTACTTTTATAACAATATAAAGGTTTGTTAGGTTTTACAAAAACATAAGATGATATAGTACTTGAATCACAAAAACAAATATTATGAAGATTCACTGAAGTAAGAATAATAACCTCAAAATAGTTGTCCAAATACTCCAACGGAAAGCCTTTATTTACTCGGTCTCAAGTCTCAACCCTCTTAACCTTCAACTGGCACAACCAAACATCATGTTAACTCATTGACTTGACTTGAAACCGGGTAATTTTACCATAGCATAACCAAGACTAGTATTATGTTATTGGTATATAAATACTACTAACCAAAACTAAGCTAACTTTTAAAAAACAGATTAATAAACATGGTAATAATTTGAATACTTTTCTATAGGAAACTTATGACTTGATAAGTTTTTACAAAATTATCTTCAAACACAGCAGAGAACAGAATTATAACAGAACCTTGAAATATGAGACAACAGATAGTTGATTATCAAAAACCAAATAGATTGAATCACCAGTCATATACATCAGCTCATACATCAGTTAACTGCCAATAGTTAGTCTGTTACTCATATCAGAGAAGACAATCAACTGCCAGATGCAATCAGCACATACATCAGTTAGAATCTGAAACTTCACACGAAAAGTTGCAATTTAGCATCCAAATGAAACCCTAAGACAACCAACAATGATCTAACAGTTCCCGATCCTAAGTTAAAACAACAATATAAAACCCTAATTTGATCAATCTCTCATATCTATCCCAATACGTTCAGTTACACATGCATCCAAGCTAAATTCCCAATCCACCAATCAAATTATGCATGAGTAAAAACAATTTTGTGAATATGAGCAGAAGAAATCACCAGATTAATTGATGTGAGAGACGTCAGATGTGAAATTGGGGATTTTCACTACCTTCTACGATTTTGTGATCGCGTCGATGAAGGAGACTGAGCTTGTTTCAAAATGAGATAGAGAAGATTGCTCCGATGAAGGAGGCTGAGCTACGGAGCTGGTACGGCTGAGCTTCTTCCCGCCGATGAAGGAGGCGGGCCGTCAAATTAGTCGCCGACGGATTTGAAGGGCGATGGATTCGTCCCGCCAATGAAGGAAGGAGGTCGCGATGGCTTTGAAGTGCGGTGGATAATTAGGGCATTAAAAGGAGATCTGATCATTTTTTTTTAATAAAAGTAACTTTTAATGATTGAATTATTTAAAGTCAGTAAAATTAAGAGTCACCAAATGTCATATATCTTGTTGTGAGATCATCGGTGAGAAATGAATTATGTGGGGCGGCATGATGAAGGATGAAATCGAAAATGAAAGCACTAAATGATATAACCGATAGAAAGGGGGTTATACTCCAAAGAACAAGATTATAAAAACATCTTTCAATTAACTTTTTTGATATTTTTTATTCATGCAAATACAACTTTAAATACTAACAAGGAAATAAACTAATAAACTAACCAGAAAAATAAAAGTGTAGAACATGTAATCATGGGATGTCTTGCTTGACTTTAGGAGCACATGCTTTGAATCATTCTTGGAGTCTCTTTGGTCTCATTTAAACTCTCTTAGGTCTTGCAGTTGGGTTGATTGAATTGGGCTACTTTCTTGGGCTGGTCCATATCACAAACATGATAAATTGATAACAGACCTATAACATGACAGGATCAATACTCCAGCTAAAAGCCTAGCGAATCATGACTTTATAACATAAACAAGCGAATTCAAAGACGACTATAACAAATTAACAATGTCTTCAATTCATTACATAAATTCCTATCCCTTCCATTTCTATAAGCTTTTCTGGAGTGGCCGAATTAACTTGAATCTTGAAAACAAGACTGAATAAGATATATAGAGAATGCCGATTTTTTCTTTATTGATGTAATTAAGAAATACAACAAATGTTAGCAACATTAATTTCAAGAAATCAAAAGAAAACTGGGGTGTGTAGTTGCAGCTAGAAGAACACAAAGTATGAAGAAGATGCCTCATCAGTTTGGTGATCGTAGAACGTTGAAGATGACGATGAAAAGATACGAGTTTGGGTGCCATTTAGAATGCTCCTCATACGATCTCTCAATATATCCATTACCATTTGATATTCTTCCAAAAGTTCCACCATCACACCTACCTTCATCATCTTCTTTCTCTCTTTCGTGTAAGTTTTGTTTTTCTTTTGGAAGATATGTATGTATATATGTAAATATATATACACACATTTATATGAATAATATAGATGGTGGTTAAGACGTAAACGTCCAAGGCTACGACAATTAAGGATGGTGGGGGCTAAAAATTTATCATTTTCTCTCTATATATACATCATATATTTTGTCAATAATAATGATAATAAGAAAAATAATAATTTACTATTATATGAGACAAATATGAGAAATTGAGTGATGGAGATGTATAAAAGTTGTGATATATACCGATTGGATTGAGGGTAAAAAGGATGATTAATCTATTACGGGTTTGGGAGAAGAATATTATCATATCATAAAAGAAGGGTAAGAAAAAAGAGAACGTCACTCTTTAGTTTATAATTTATCCATGAATTTGATTATGTGGCCACAAGCCTACAATTTTGATGTCGTCTTTAGATTTCAATGATAGATACATTAAACTTCAATAAAACATATGAACTAAAAACATGGCCATGTATTGTATGGGTCCAATAATAATGTGGGTTGTTTAATAGGATGTATCTCCTATGCATTAATTACTAACTAAAGATCGACCGCGTGTTGCTGCGGTATTTGAGGTTAAATATAATTTTAATTTTATGAGCTTTGTATATTAAAATATAATAGAGATCAATCGTGCGTTGCTACGGTCGTACAGATTACCAACAAAAAACAATATAAAACACTACCACATTTAAATTCATGATTTAAAACAAACCAGTAAAACGACATAAGAAAAAAATCCATGACACAACTTAAAAAACAGCAAACTACATGCAAGCCTAACAACCAAACAGTAGCAATGAGTTTAGCGGCGCAACCGTATAACAAATCTGGCACCATTTAATGATTATATATCCATAATATCATGACCAAAATGCTGCAGATTTAAAAAAACCATTGTAAAGCTTGTATCAACACAAACAAAACCAATACATCAACAACAAATTGATCAGAGGCTAAAAAAACATAAATTACTTTTTAACATGTTTGGTCATAACCCAACTCATCCACTCGACCTGTGCAATTGGATTCTTATTAAAACTAAAAAATATCCAACCTCAAGTTATCCGTTTTAACAAATACATCGGTAAGCAGTTTGTTACTTACAAAAGAGCAATTTACAGCAGCATGTTTGCTTGAGTGAATATGACCCGGTTAGTAGTTAATTGGTATTCTATTGTTTTAAGATTGGTCAAAGTGATAAATATCAAATCTTTTTTAGTTATTATGTCAATTAACTTTAAGATTAAAACGTGGTTCCATTAAGTTTAACTTTAGTAAATAGTATATAAACCAATTAAGCATTGGGAAAGTTTATTACTAATAAAATAAAATAAAAACATACCGGTCGCTGCACATTTGGTTGGCTCCCATAATACCGGTCTGGCGGAGCTCATACCTATCAGCAAGAACATTTAAGTTTTAATTGCAAGTGTTTCAATCTATGATAACCAGTTGCAAAAACATTGTCAAATCAACTTAAGATTTCAATCTATAATAACTAAAAATGTCCCATTAAACAAAAACAAATTGAAATCGGTGAAATTAGGTCAATACTAAATACAACAAAACTTAAGACAAAATTTCTAAGTTTTAGCATTTTTCGTGTTGATTCTGATATGATGAATGTGCTAAGAAGTTGATATACATACCCGGGAGGAATGGAAGGTTGCTCTTCAAGCGAATACATGGATACATCATCTATCAGATCTGCTCAAATCGGTAGCATCCAACTATCAGATTTGCTTACACACATAATATATCAAACTTGACAATACACTTCAATCTTTATAACTGAAGTTTGAAAATCAAATGAGTAATCAATCTAGAACACAAAAGATACATCGGTGCTGATTAGTGGAATAAGAAAATCAAATGTGTAATCAATCAGATATGGAAGAGATTATATTAATCAGTGCCTCTATAGTTTAATCCTTATCTCCTTTTTATTTGAAAACATGTTTTTCGAAAGAAAAATCAACTACTACCGCTTTACCTTCAATCAGATCTCAATAGACCTAAAACAACTCCCAATAAGAAGCAATCCAAATGAAGCTTCTGATCAGCCTGTAGCAAAACAAAAACAGTGAGACTGCAACACAGAGGATAATTAAACCATTAATTTCATGTGATTAGTCTATGTGAAATTTTAAGGCTAGTTAACAAAAACATAAAGGCCTATCAAAGATAAACACAGCAACCTCGTCATTGTTCTATCTTCGTTCTCATTCTTCTACCTTCCTCCTCAAGAGCTCCAAGAGAAATCTAAAACCAAAAAACAAACAAAAAAAAAATATCCAGAAGCAAAAAAAAATATAATAAACCAAATGCTTCCTGGCTCAGATCTGTGTGGATTAATTCATGTCATACAAATCCTTACTGGCTGCCAAACTATTGCCTCGCCAAGATATAGAATCTGTCCGACCCACTTTACAGATTAACCATTATAGCCAGAACCCACTTCAGAGATTTAATATCATAATACTTTTAAGCATAAAGTTAATGAAATGAAAGCCTGTCACAAATTCTATTGTCACTGGAAAAATCATGGCAATCCACCCACATCAGAAAACTGAACATACAACACCATCACAGGTGTAAAAGCTCTGTCTGCCTTAGATACAACAGGTTCGTCACCATTTACATCAAATATCTAAACCGGCTAAAGCCAAGATCGTCATCGCCTTCACGGCTCCGATCTGATGCTAGCCTCAGATCAATCTGAATTTTCATCATAACCAACATAAATATCCAACCACTTTCAAGAAGAAATTACAAATTAAAATAAGGCTCAGTTTATATGTCAATCATCATTGCAGTAACCGCGCGGGACTCAAGTGAGGTAACGACAACAATCCGAAGATAGTGTCGTTGCCAAAACCACTAAGTCTAAAACCGTAAAGGAAAAACTCATCATAGCCTTACTATGACATGTAAATGTCAAACCATTTATATTCAAATCAGTTGGACATATCTTAAATCAGTAAGGCATAGTCCACCATTTACATCAAATAGGACTGACGTCCGATTAACCATCCCCGTCCAAATTACAGATCTAAACCGACTAAAGCCGAGATCGTCATCGCCTTAACGGCTCCGATCATATGCCAGCCTCAGATAAATCTGATTTTTCATTAAAACCAACATAAATATCCAACCACATTCGAAACAGTTAACATCATAGAAACAGGAGAAAACACCGGCATAGACTCAGATCAATTTGAATCGTCATGATAGCCAAAATCAAACCAGACTTGTAACAGCAACATTAGAGCATATCCGAACCAGTTAAAAGGTTTAAAGAATCAGAGGTAAACATAGAAATTTGTTTGAAAACAAACGCAAAAATACAGATCAGATCTCAAAAGTAAACAGTGACCATCGACAAAAAAAAACCTTACATCGGAGAGCACCAAAAGATACCACGCCGGCGGCAGCAGCAAAAATTAATCCGGCAACCATCTGCGACCACTGGAAACCCTAACTTTAACCTCAGTGTCAGCAGGATACAACACATAGCAAAGAGGAACCGTAAAACAACGGTAGCCAGCGAAAACCACGCGTCATCACCACCATATCCATGAAAACCCCTAAAAGTTAGTATCCTCAAAACCCCACCACCACTGCCACCATCGGTGGCACAATCGAACCAACGGAAATCAGTATACAGATCCGGATCCGTATCCGAAGGCACGATTCCATAAGTACAACTCTTCGATTGTATATATATACAACTTGCCATCGAAGAAGTAGATTCTCTTTACAAAACCCACCGCCATCGACTCACCACTCGCAGGTAACTATGAACGGAGCAACGCCTTCCGGCAGCCGCTACGACGTCAATATTGCCGGCCGGAGACCTAACCCACTTCTCCGGTGATGTAGGGAGAAGTCGTTGCTCAACGTCACCGGAGCATCGACCTGAGAGGTTTGACGTCACCGGATTTTTAGAGAGGGGGTCAGATCTGGTCACCGGAGCATAGTCCCGATAGCTTGAGGATTTACAGAGAGAGGGTTGATGTCGGTGTTTTTAGAGAGAGAGAGAAGAGCTAAAGGTGCAAAATATGAGCGTTAACATGTATAAAAAAAATCTCGGTGGAGCATGGGTATACCCGCATCCAGATCCGAACCCGAATGGCACGATTCCATAAGTACAACTCTTCTATTGTATATATATAGAATTCAAAATTTTATTAAACGAAAGTATTTATTTACACCAAATACATTTGTTAGAGTTTAAACACATGACCCCCAACTAAGGCTATTCGTAATGGGTGTTATGGGACAAAATTTTGTAATATGGCGCCCTATATAACGCCCCGCACCACCCCCCGGGGCGCCATGTTAGGTTTGGAGGTTGAATGCTCCATGTTAATGGCGCCGGTGCACCCTCTTTTTTTTTCTTTTTTTTTTTTGCTTTTTTTTCTATTGGTACACCTCATACCTCATAACCCCCATCCTCATAACTCCCCACTACACCACTTTAGCCATGAAGCCCCTCTTGATGACGTGGACGCCACATGGTGCATAACGTCCACAAGGGGCTCCATCCATTACGGATAGCCTAAGAGGACAAAGCCTCTATTAAATGGGCTAGTCCCACATTGGCTATTAATTCAAAAATTAAACAACCTACGTTATAGAATTTGAATTTATAATTTTTTTAACTTGAAATCCTTTAATTAAGAAAACATCATTTATCATTAAGTTATTTATTTAAGGAAAAATGGATTTTAACAATACAAGTTTTACCTTGTTGGTGAATAATAATACGAGTTTTGAAATTTCCTCACAATAATACGAGTTTTGTGGGTATTGGATTCTAATGATACACCGTTAGTTTTTTACTAACGGTGTTAGTCTGTTGCCTACGTGGCACCTGACGTGGACTGTTTTCCTCCTACGTGGCACCTGCCACGTAGGCAACAGACTAACACCGTTAGTAAAAAACTAACGGTGTATCGTTAGAATCCAATACCCACAAAACTCGTATTATTGTGAGTAAATTTCAAAACTCGTATTATTATCCGCCAACAAGGTAAAACTTGTATTATTAAAATCCATTTTTCCTTTATTTAAAAATGTTAACGACCTTTTAGTTTAGTGACATTACATATATATTTTTGTTAAAATGACATGGTTTGTATTCTCATGTTGTGTGGTGTATTTGTATAAGTAGATTTTGTTAGGATGTTAATGACCTATTAACATAAAAGTTTGGCTCTATTTGTAATTCTGATGAAACAGTAAGGACTGGAAGTGAAACTTTGCTTAATCGAGTTTTTAAATAGTTGTTAGGTTAGTTTAATAGCTGTTAATATAAGTTAGTTGTTGATCTCTTCTTCCTTGATGTATTTTTTAATTCCTTCTTCATATTCAATAAGAATTTAGTTTTCTTGTCAATTTTGGTTTTGCAATCTTCATTTGGTATCAGAGCAATTCTGCTTCTGATTATCAACCGGTTGTTATCTCCGATCGAAGCTGAAATTGGGGATCGGAGATCCTCGTGAAATCCGTCAAGATTCATCGACTCTTGACGTCACCAAGGAGACTGTCTCCACATCGATCATCTTCTCCGAGAAGTCCTGTATCTCCGGCAATGGGGGATAATGGTGGTAGGCAAGTTGTTCAACAGAATTATACAACGATCCCGTTGCAATGTCCGATTCTTACGCAAACGAACTATTCAATTTGGGCGGTTAAGTTGAAGGCTATCTTCAATGTTCAAAGCCTGTGAGAGACGATTGAACCAGCAGAAGGAGCTGTTGTAGATCCCAAGAAGAACAATGCAGCGATTGCATACTTGTTCCACGCGCTACCGGAAGACTTGATTCTTCAAGTTGCCCATTTGAATTCGGCAAAAAAGGTATGGAACTCGATAAAAACCAGATATGTAGGCGTAGATCGTGTAAAGAAAGCAAGGTTACAAACTTTGAAATCGGAGTATAATGCCTTGAGGATGAAAGACTCAGAGTCCATAGATGATTTTGCTGCAAAACTGAGCAGCATAGCCTCTAGATCTGCTGAGTTAGGAGACACCATTGATGACCCAACTCTTGTGAAAAAACTCCTTGAATCTGTACCAGAAATCTTTGTTCATATTGTTGCCTCAATGGAACAATTCATGGACTTAGATACCATGGTATTCCAGGAAGCAGTTGGGAGATTAAAGGCATTTGAGGAACGAATTGGAAGGAAAAACAAGGTTGAGGCTACAAAGGATGATAAAGTTCTTTTAACCTATGCAGAATGACAGGCTAGATCAAAGGAGAAGAAAGGCAAACCCAAATGGGAAAGAAATGAAAATAGAATGGAGGATACTCAAAAGAATTCAGGGAAAGGAAAGAGTAATGATAGGAAACATAAAGGGCAAAAGGGAAATGACAGACCCAAAAAGGACAAATCTAAAATCAAGTGCTTCAAGTGTGACAACTATGGTCACTATGCCAGTGAATGTTTCAAGAAGAAAGTCAGTGATCAAGAAGTCAATATAATGGATGATTCAGAAGAAGACCCTACATTGTTGATGGTTTGGGCTGAAGAAACCAGTGAGAAGGTATTTCTAAATGAGGCTAATGTCCTACCTTCAAGATTCAAGTCACAAAGCACAAAGGATGAGGCTGATGGCATTGAATGGTATCTAGACAATGGGGCTTCAAATCACATGACAGGTAATATTTCACTATTCTCTTCCTTAAATACTAATGTAGTTGGAAAGGTCAAGTTTGGGGATGGATCTGGTATAGATGTTCAGGGTAAAGGTACTATAGTATTAGAAGGAAAGGGTGTAGATAGCAGGACTCTAACCAATGTTTACTATTTGCCTAAGCTTAAGAGCAACATCATTAGTTTAGGACAATTAGTTTAAAGGGGATGTGAGATTAGAATCAGGGATGATCACATGTGGCTATATGACAGGTTAGGGAGGTTAATCCTAAAGGTTAAAAGATCTCATAATAGACTGTACAAGGTTGTATTGAATTCAGGGGCTGCTATGTGTTTTCAGACTAGATTAGAAGGAGAATGTGGAATGTGGCATAGTAGGTTAGGACACATCAGTCTTCATACCCTTGAGTTAATGACAAATAAAGATTTAGTGACTGGTGTACCTAGGCTCAAGTATGAACCACATATATGTGATGTGTGTCTAGCAGGGAAACATGTAAGGGACCCATTCCCTAACTTATATTAACAACTATTAAACTAACCTAACAACTATTTAAAAACTCGATTAAGCAAAGTTTCACTTCCAGTCCCTACTGTTTCATCAGAATTACAAATAGAGCCAAACTTTTATGTTAATAGGTCATTAACACCCTAACAATACTCCTCCCTAATTCTGATCCGAAACCTTCTTCAAACTGCAGCAATTGAACACATCAAGCTATGACAAGATGACATTAGCAACATATACCAGTGATCTAATAGATTTGTGTATATGGTGTGTCATAATCCCATATCTATGAAATTTCATCCTTGCTCTCTTATCTCAAGTAAATTTCTCATCTCATTGAACTTGTTTCTTGACAAAGCTTTAGTTAGGATATCTGCTTTCTGCAAATTCCCACTAATAAGTTCCACTTCAATCTGCCCTCTCTCTATACATTCTCGAATGAAGTGAAATCTCAAATTAATATGCTTAGACCTGCCATGGAAGACCGGGTTCTTCATTAATGCAATAGCAGACCTGTTATCCACCATTAGCTTCACTTTCTTAGGTTCCTGTCCTGTTAGTTCACTTAACAATCTTGACAACCACAATGCTTGACATGCAGCTGTTGCTGCTGCCATGAATTCTGCTTCGCAACTAGATAATGCAACAGTCTTTTGCTTTGCAGAATACCATGAGACAAGTGCCCCATTATAGAAGAATGCATTACCAGATGTGCTCCTTGTAGGGATATGATCATGTAATAGTAAGCGTATGTCCGGAAATTATTTAAGCCTACGGGGTCACACGTCTCGACACCAAATGTATTAATATTAATTAATGGTTAATTAATGTTTATCACGAACATTTAATGAGGTTTCGTTAAAAACTGACAGTTAATTGTTAACAGGGGTGTTAGTTGTAATTGGATTACAATTAGGAAAAGGCTTTGGGATAAGCCTTAAGGCCGAAATTCGGTTATGCCTATCCCAAGCCCTAACTTGCTTATCAAGTTCTTCTAAACCTATAAATAGACCCTCTGGGTTTAAGGTTTAGTTACCGCATTTATCTGATAAAGGTGCAAACCCTAAAACCTCTCTCCTCTCTCTCTAATTTTCGGCAAACAAGAAAAACCCTAGGGGTTTCGATTTCTTGTGTGGTTCGACCAAGCTACTTCATGAAGAGGAGTTCGTGATCAAGTGCTAGCACATAGCATTGGTGTGTCGTGTGTGCGATCGTAGAGGGATTTGTATCAAATCCTCCAAGAGATCAAGTCTTGCCGAGCTAAAAAGGTACACGTTCTAAAACCGGTTAGTTAGATTAATTCATAGGATTCTTTCCGCTGCGTACTCGTGTTTAATTGATAATTGTTATATAACCCAACAGTGGTATCACGAGCCACCTATGATTTTAATTAATTACCGGGATTAAAAACTTGAAGGGGGGTAATCAAGATTCTAGCTTTTCGATCAACTTAAAAATCATTTTTTACAATTGGCAAAATTGGATTTCGCAAATTGGTAAAAATCGCAAACCCTAATCGATCGTAAAAAGTTTACGATCTGCCGACTGTTTCCGATCGGAAACCCTAAGTTTCCGATCGTAAACCTTTGTTTACGACATGATTAATGCAAAATCGTAAACCCTTGGTCGGCGGCTGTTTCCGATCGGAAACCCTATGTTTCCGATCGTAAACCTTAAGTTCACGACATGTTTGATGCATGATCGTAAACCTTAATTCCGATCGTAATCTTTACATTGGATCGAAAACCTCTAGCCGAATCGGGAACCCTAATTTTAGGTCTAAAATACGATTCTTGTGATCTAAAATTAAGAACCCAAGTTTTTGTAAATTGTTAGAAACCAACATGTTGTACCTTTTTAATTTTAATGAGTTAAAAAGAAGTAAAAACCATGAAGTTTCATGCAAAACGATCATGGTTATTACTTAAAACGAGAGAATTAAAAATTAAAATTATGTAAGATAATTAGAAACCCTAAGATTATGTGTAATTATGTGATAATTGAGACATAATAAAAAGGTTTTAAATCGCAAATTGTTTTATGAAAATTGAAATTTGCTTATTAACTATCGAAATATGATTTGTTTATAAAATAAAATTTGTGTCCTACAAGTTCAAAAGAAACACCGGCTCACCCATTCGAACGTACTCTAAGAGAGGTATAAGTCGGGTCGCTCTGCTTCCCTAAAGGGGTAGGTTTTAATTGCAATGTGCAAACCTCACCCCTACGCTTCTTTGTGTGTTGCGAATGGAGCTACCGAGCTCCTTTGACTTGGAAGATAAAACTAAGCATTTTATAAACATATTATGTGGTGAAGATGTGCATGAATCTTCACACATAACCTTTTGATCACATCAAATTGTTTTGACCCAATCAACTTAAGTCTTTGCCACCCAACTTGTAAAGAACACTTGTGGGTGTTACTCTACTCATTGGTACACAATGGTAGATTAACATCTGCAAGACGAATTCCCACTCATTGGTACACAATGGTGGACAATTTATGAGTTATTGGTTGGACGACTTAAAGCAAGCTAGGCGGTGAGACCCTTAGCCCGTGGCAAAAGATGGGATGAAACATGACTACAAATCACTTGGTGCAAGTTGTAGGTCCCATAAAATCTAGGAATTGTATTTGGAATACAATTAGTGATCGTCACTTACCTTTTGAATGCATCAATTCTAGCAGATCAACTGATGAAATGATGGCATGTCAATTGAATCCTAGCCTTAATAAGCTTAATTGTTTAAAGATAATTTAAACATTGGGTAATTAAATTATTAAGGACTTAATTATCGAACATACTGATTTTTGAACTTTAAATCTGTTTTGTAGATGGCAACATCAAACACCACCCAAAACAACACCATTGGTCATGCTTTTCGTCAAATGTTTGAAAGAGAAAAGCTGAATGGATCTAACTTCAATGACTGGTACTGTCAACTGAGGATTGTCCTTAGAGTTGAACGGAGAACCGATGTCCTTGAAAATCATTGGCCGACCGAGCTAGCTGCTAATGCTACTGAGCAAGAGAAAGCGTCCTATAATGCTGAGTATAGCAGGTACGATGAGGTTGCTTGCATGATGCTCTCGAGTATGACTCCTGATCTTCAGAAGCAATACGAGCTTCATACACCTTGTGATATGATCAAAGAGCTGAAAAAGATGTATGAAAAACAAACTGGTGTTGAATTGTTCGACCTTGTTGTGGAACTCCACGACTTGAAGCTTGAATCTGGTAAATCGGTCAGTAGTCATGTACTCAAGATGAAGAGCTACTTTGACAAATTGGAATCGCTCAATTATGGGTATAATAGGGCTGTTGCAGTTGGCATGATTCTCAAGTCTCTTACGAAGGATTATGAGGGTTTTGTGCGCAACTACAACATGCATAGTATGACTAAAACTATACCTGAGCTTCATGCTATGCTAGTCGAGTATGAAAAGACGATTCCAAAGAAAGCCACTGAAACACCCCAAGTTCTAATGATCAAAGGGGGTAAGATCCAAAAGGCTAAACGATCGCAAAAGTCGAAGGGCAAGAATGATGGTAAAGGAAAAGGCAAGGCAGTTGTGCTTGTTCCTAAAACCAAGCAAACCCCTCCGGCCGCAAAAGAGCATCCGGCTAAAGACCAGATCTGCCACCACTGTGGTGAGGTTGGACACTGGAAGAGGAACTGTCCTACCTATCTAGCTGAGTTGATGAAGAAGAGAAAGAGTACTAGTGGGACTAGCACTTCAGGTATCTTCACAATTGAATTATTTTCCTTTTCTAAGAGTGATTCATGGGTGTATGACACCGGCTGTGGAACTCATATCTGTAATACGTTGCAGGGTCTTAGAAACAGGAGGAAACTGAAGCCTGGAGCTTTGTAGCTGTTCGTTGGAAATTGTTTGCCAGCAGCTGTGGAAGCTATAGGAGAATTTCATTTAGTTCTTCCTTCTGGGTTAATTATTGTTTTAGACAATTGTCATTATGCACCTTCTATTACTAGAGGTGTTATTTCAGTTTCATTGTTGAAAAACCAAGGATATATTAATGTTTTTGATAATATCGGTATTTCAGTTTCTAAAAATAATGTTCATTATTTTGATGCTATTCCTTGTGATGGCATTTATGAAATTGATATGCGTGGTTGTGTTTCAAATAATTCAATGTTCACCATTAGCAAACGAGCCAAAACAAGTTTGGACTCTACCTATCTTTGGCACTGTCGTCTTGCCCATGTTAGCAAAAACCGCATTGAAAGACTTCAACGTGAAGGGATCTTACAATCAAATGATGAATCATTTGATAAATGCGTTTCCTGTATCTCAGGAAAGATGACAAGAAAACCCTTTCCGAACAAGCCGCAAAGGGCTAAAGAACTACTTGGACTCATCCATACCGATGTATGTGGCCCATTTAGACATGTGTCAAGAAAAGGTGCTAGCTACTTCGTGACTTTCACGGATGATTTCAGCCGTTATGGTTATGTTTACTTGCTTAAACATAAACATGAGGTATTTGAAACATTCAAAGAGTTTAAGAATGAAGTAGAAAATCAACTCGGAAAGACCATCAAG
This sequence comes from Deinandra increscens subsp. villosa, assembly GCA_039602395.1. NCBI lineage: Eukaryota > Viridiplantae > Streptophyta > Magnoliopsida > Asterales > Asteraceae > Deinandra > Deinandra increscens. The sequence continues at coordinate 9,316,274 of JBCNJP010000018.1, read as the reverse complement.
ATCCTTCGATCGGATCGTGGTGGAGAATACTTAAGCCAAGAGTTTAAGGATTATCTTAAAGCGTGTGGAATTGTCCAACAGCTTACTCCTTACACTCCTCAGCATAATGGAGTGTCTGAGAGGAGGAATCGAACCCTACTAGAAATGGTGAGGTCGATGATGAACTTTACAACTCTCCCATTATCATTTTGGGATTTTGCTCTAGAAACCGCTGTGCGCATTCTAAATATGGTTCCAACCAAGAAGGTTGAAAAGACACCGCATCAATTGTGGCATGGAGAAGTCCCTGTGTTGTCTTACTTAAGAGTCTGGGGATGTGAGGCACTTGTGAAGCGTGATACGCCTGACAAACTACAACCCAGGACTACTAAGTGCATCTTCATAGGATACCCAAAGGAAACAATGGGTTACTATTTTTACAATCCTTCCGAAAACACTGTTCGTGTTGCTCGATATGCTGAATTCTTTGAGAAGAATTTTATAGCTCAAGAGAACAGTGGGAGAATTGTAGAACTAATGGAAGATGTTTCACCTTCTGAAACAACTAGCAATCATCAACTTGGGGGGGGGGGGGGGAATGTTCAAAGTGATGAACCTCAAGTCGATGATATTGCGATTCCACTTCGTAGATCCGAAAGGATCGTACGCAACCCGGATAGATGGATTGGTCTAGTCGAATCCGAGGATAACGTATCAGGAGATCTCGATGAGCCTCCCAATTTCAAAGCTGCTTTATCAGATCCAGAATCTGACAAATGGCTTGAAGCTGCGAATGTGGAAATGAAATCCATGCAAGATAACCACGTTTGGACCCTGGTTGATCTTCCTCCTAACGCGAGAACCGTTGGGAGTAAATGGCTCTTCAAGAAGAAGACCGACATGGATGGAAATGTACACACCTATAAAGCTCGTCTCGTGGCGAAAGGGTATACTCAACGTTTTGGCGTTGACTATGATGAGACCTTTTCACCAGTAGCAGACATTAGAGCTATTAGGATTCTCTTAGCCATGGCAGCGTACTATGATTTTGAGATATGGCAAATGGATGTCAAGACTGCCTTCTTAAATGGTTACTTGGATGAAGAAGTCTACATGGATCAACTTGAAGGGTTCATTGATCCAAAACATCCCAACCAAGTATGCAAGCTTCAAAGGTCCATTTATGGACTAAAGCAAGCATCAAGGAGTTGGAATAAACGGTTTGATGAAGAAATCAAAAAGGTTGGTTTCGTTCAGAATCCCGATGAGCCATGTGTATATCGTAAAGCTAGTGGGAGTAATGTTACTTTCCTTGTCTTGTATGTAGATGACATATTGATTATAGGAAAACACATTCCAATGTTGCAAGATGTAAAATCCCATCTTGGAAAGTGTTTTGCCATGAAAGACTTGGGAGAAACAGCATTCATTCTTGGAATCAAGATCTATAGAGATAGAACTAAGCGGTTGATTGGACTACGTCAAAGTGCTTATATTGATAAGATCTTGAAGCGATTCAAGATGGAGAATTCCAAGCGTGGTAATGTACCTATGCAGGAAGGACTTGGTCTATCGGTCAAACAAGGTGCTTCTACACCTGATGAGGTGAAGCGTATGCAGAGAGTCCCTTATGCTTCGGCTGTAGGCTCTATAATGTATGCGGTGAGATGCACTAGACCTGATATAGCGTTTGCGCAAAATACCGTTAGCCGATTTCAACAGAATCCAGATGAAAGTCACTGGACTGCTGTTAAGACCATTCTCAAGTACCTACGGGCTACTAGAGATTGGTTTTTGGTATATGGGGGAAATCCAGATCAAGAGCTCAAAGTGACCGGATACTGTGATGCTGGATTTCAGACTGATAGAGATGACACGAAGTCTCAGTCTGGGTACGTCTTCGTTCTGAATGGAGGCGCTGTGGATTGGAAGAGCAAGAAACAAACCACAGTTGCTATGTCTGCAACAGAGTCTGAGTACATTGTTGCGTCAGAGGCTGCAATGGAGGCTGTCTGGATAAGGAAGTTTATTGGAAGGCTTGACATTGTCCCCACAAGTAACTTGCCTATCGACATGTACTGCGATAACTCGGGTGCATTAATCATCGCCAAAGAACCCGGAGTTCAGAAGGGCGCCAGACACTATGCCAGGAGATATCACTATGTTCGTGAGCAGATCGAACTAGGTGAAATCAAATTACTCAAAGTTCACACAGATATTAACTTAGCTGATCCTTTCACGAAAGCTTTATCGAGGCCGAAGCTTGAAAGGCATGCCGAGGGCATGGGTCTTAGATTAGCTAGTTAAATCATGTATGTCTGATGTTCAGTATTTGGATAAGGGATGTTAAACAATTTCTATTTATATAATGAAATAAAGTACTTGATATGTTTGATTTCATTTAATAGTAAATTGTGTCCTATATTTGCATGTTTAATCCTTGAGTACTTGTCAAGTATTCTAAATTGTCCATTGTCAATTAACTGTATGGGAATATGGTTAAACTAAGACAAAATCTGAGTGATTGGTTAGGATGGTCCCACCAAACTCACATGGTATTCATTGGATGCATACTGGACTGACCCACTAACGAATTGTCACTTTATGGATCGGCGTCATTAAGTTAAATTCGTAAATGGTTGCTTTATTTATCCTTAGACTTGAGATACAAGCAGGTCATGCATGTATGGATTGCACCTACTTGATATAGGTCTAACTATCCTGAATAAGGTAGTACAAAGGGGCTATTTTCAGTAAGTGTAGTGAAGTATGTGACTTGACACGTGTAGTCAAGAGGATTTGTTCCTTCAGCTTTGTGCTGAAGAAGATACCACTGGGCCCCTCATTGGACTAATTAAGATGTTTGCATGGCCGTGCCCAAATGAAATCTAGAGATGTCTCGATTTGCAATTTGGTAATCTTAAGTTAGTTGTGAGAATGAGAAACAGAATCGTTAAAGTATGGAATGACTTTGATCCATATCCATATTTAATACGGTATCGGTAGCAAAGGGATAGTAAATGACTGTACCATTTAAATACACTTTGAGAAGCTGTACTTAAATATTTCTGGGAGCATTGGCGTGTTGCTAGACGCTAACCAATGTTATTACCTTTACTATTGCAAGCTCAAGTGGGAGCTGTAGGGATATGATCATGTAATAGTAAGTGTATGTCCGGAAATTATTTAAGCCTACGGGGTCACACGTCTCGACACCAAATGTATTAATATTAATTAATGGTTAATTAATGTTTATCACGAACATTTAACGAGGTTTCGTTAAAAGCTGACAGTTAATTGTTAACAGGGGTGTTAGTTGTAATTAGAGAGAGTTGTAATTGGATTACAATTAGGAAAAGGCTTTGGGATAAGCCTTAAGGCCGAAATTCGGTTATGCCTATCCCAAGCCCTAACTTGCTTATCAAGTTCTTCTAAACCTATAAATAGACCCTCTGGGTTTAAGGTTTAGTTACTGCATTTATCTGATAAAGGTGCAAACCCTAAAACCTCTCTCCTTTCTCTCTAATTTTCGGCAAACAAGAAAAACCCTAGGGGTTTCGATTTCTTGTGTGGTTCGACCAAGCTACTTCATGAAGAGGAGTTCGTGATCAAGTGCTAGCACATAGCATTGGTGTGTCGTGTGTGCGATCGTAGAGGGATTTGTATCAAATCCTCCAAGAGATCAAGTCTTGCCGAGCTAAAAAGGTACACGTTCTAAAACCGGTTAGTTAGATTAATTCATAGGATTCTTTCCGCTGCGTACTCGTGTTTAATTGATAATTGTTATATAACCCAACACTCCTCCCATTGTCTGAGTCCATGGAGTGATTACTGTCACTAAACCCCATAAGATTACCATTTTGCCCTTTCTTGTAAAATAGCCCATACCCCATAGTACCTCTTACATATCTGATAACTTGCTTCACAGCCTTTAAATGAGCCTGTCTTGGAGTTTGCATAAACCTGCTAAGATAGCCAACAACAAACGTAATGTCTGGTCTAGTTTGGGTCAGATACCTCAATGATCCTATCATTTTTCTATAGCTAGAAGCTTCCACAACCCCACCTCCCACTTCTTTGCCTAATTTCAGTCCTGGATCCATGGGTATTTTAGCATCATAACACTCCTCTAAACCAGCCAAACTTACCAATTTCTTAGCATACGCCTGCTGTCTTAATTGAATACCATGACTATTCTGATTCACCTCAATACCAAGATAATAGCATAACTTCCCTAGATCAGTCATATCAAATCTCTTACACATTTGCCCCTTAAACTCATCTACTTCCTTTTTGCTACTACCAGCTATGAGTAAATCATCCACATAAACTGCCAAAATTAAGCTAGACCCATTTCTATTCCTAATATAGACAGCTGACTCATGCCTGCACTTGATAAAGCCCAATTCAGTTAACACTTGATGTAGTCTTAAATTCCAAGCTCTAGGTGCTTGTTTTAGGCCATATAAAGCCTTCACCAACTTATACACCTTTCCTTCTGAACCTTTCTTCACAAAACCATCAGGTTGCTTAACATATACATCTTCTTGTAAGGTTCCATTTAGGAATGCCGCTTTTACATCTAAGTGAAACACAGTCCAACCCATACAAGTTGCATGAGCTAATATAAGCCTAATGGTCTCTATTATGGCCACAGGAGCAAACACCTCCTCATAGTCAATGCCAAGCTTTTGAACATACCCCTTAGCTACCAACCTAGCCTTATATTTGGTTATCTCCCCTGCTGCATCTCTTTTAATTTTAAACAGCCATTTTAAACCTATTGGCTTAACTCTTTTAGGAGGGTCAGTTAAAAACCAAGTTTCATTTCTCTCAATTGCTCCTAATTCTTCTTTCATAGCATCTATCCATACTTTATTCTTTGATGCTTCTTCATAAGAACTAGGTTCTTCCTCCTGAGTCAAGAGTAAATTGACCTGGTCATCAATCTCCTGAGCATAAACAGTCATACTCATCCTCTTATCTAACACATAATCCTTCAAATGTGCAGGAACTCTCCTCACTCTACCTGATTTCTTGGTAACCTCAGTTTCACCACTCTCTCCTAAATCAGATATCTCACCTGCTACACTAGTAGCCTGATCCTCTAAAGGTTCATCATCAACATCAGGCACATCCTCTGCCTCATTGTCATACTCCTCTATTTGCTCTGCTAGTAAAAAAATATTTCTACTTGACTCAACAGTCTTCTCAAATAGTTCAGATGTGTCATTCCTATCCCATGACCATTTCCTAGTCTCATCAAATTTCACATCTCTGCTTATGACAATTTTACCCCTGGCAACATCTAACATCCTATACCCTTTAGTACCATCCTGATACCAAATGAAGATTGCAAAACCAAAATAAACCTAACTTATATTAAGAGATTGGCTCTATTTGTAATTCTGATGAAACAGTAGGGACTGGAAGTGAAACTTTGCTTAATCGAGTTTTTAAATAGTTGTTAGGTTAGTTTAATAGCTGTTAATATAAGTTAGTTGTTGATCTCTTCTTCCTTGATGTATTTTTTAATTCCTTCTTCATATTCAATAAGAATTTAGTTTTCTTGTCAATTTTGATTTTGCAATCTTCAGATTTTAGTGAGATATGATACACTAAAAAATATGAATATATCATGTTAGAAGGAGTATATATGCTCATACAAACATAGAAAGAAGGTGGAACTTCAACCCTCTAAATAAGTAAATAGTACATAAAAGATTTCAATGAACTTGACGAGCTTGACAATTTGCATAAACGAAGGTCTTAATGAGCAGGACCATTGAATGGTCAAAGAGGTCTATTAACTCTTGTCATCAAAACTTTAAAGATAAAAAGCTTATTATTCTTTTTAAACAATGACTTGAACCGTAAACCCCTTAGTAATAGTCGGTTAATTATAGAGAATCTTAGGACATGTGGTATACTCTTAGTGCATGCGGTATACCCGCGCCATAGGGAGGTTTAGCGGCGCCAACAGGCGCTAACACCGCCCCCCCTCGCGTTATATGGCGGCGCCATACTCCCACGCCAAGACTTCAACGGGCGTTATTCCAAATTGAACGTTGGCAACGGTACAATATTCGAACGTTGGGGCATTAAAGAAAAAAAAATTTAATTCACCCATTTTTTTTTTACCTTTTTCACCTATAAAAACCCCACTTTATTCATATTTTTAACACCTTTATCTCTATTCTACTCCTTCTTTCTTTAATATTTTTTTTAAAAAAAACACCATGAATCCAAACCAACAAAATCAAGATTCCTCAAGCAACACCCCTCCTAACAACCCGAACCTTCAACCGTGGCATATGCCGATGTGGGGGGGCCAACCTAACCCGTTGTTTTTGGGTCAACAACCCTCAAACGTCTACAACCCCAACCCCTCGTTTACCAATTACGCTCAATGGGGGCAAAACTCACCACCTCAAGGCTTCTCATCTCCATTTCAATCGCAACCCGTTTTCTCACCGAATTTCACTTCCGTTCCATCGCACCCGCAAACACCACTTCTAGATCAAGACGATGATATAGAGATCGTCCCCGAAACACAAGTTCCCGATCGTGTTCGAAGAGGCCGAGGGAAGGGGAAAAAACCGATCGAAGGATTCCAAGAAAAAGAAGGACGGGTGCCATGGAATACCGAAGAGGAGTTATATCTAGTTCGGGCGTATATCGATACATCGGAGGACCCGAAACATGGTATTTTTTTAAAATTAATTTAAATCTAGAATTTTTTTTCTTATATTTTATAAATCACCAACTAACGTTTCTATTTTTTATATTTTCTAAATAGGTAACTCGCAAACAAAAGATGCGTTTTGGGATCGAGTTAGCAAAAAATTCCACGCTAGCAAGAAGGCGGCGGCGAGACCCAATGAGATCCCGACATTTCGCAACAACGACAAACTTAGCGGCAAGTGGGGCACCATCAAGAAAAAAGTTGCCAAGTTCCATGGGGTCTTTTTGGGCGTGGAACGAACCCGTCCAAGCGGTGCGAGCGACGGGGATTTGATTAACATCGCCGTTAATCGATACAAAGACGACAACACCAACTCGGCACCTCTTCTTCAACATTATCAAATATTGAAATCGTCTCCAAAATTCGCTGAGATTGTGGAGATAACCAACGCTAGCAAGAAGCGTTCCTCGACCGATCGCGATAGTCCCATGGGATCTAACTCAACGGGACGGTGCAACATAAACTTAAAAGAGGATTCGGTGTTCGAGGACGAAGATGAAACACAACCTCAAGAACAAGAGGTTTTGCAAAGACCCGTGGGAAAGAAGAAGTCAATTCGTCTAGAAAAGGAGCTCGAAATGGACGAGAAGATGAACGCGCAAATGTCGAGGTTTAACGCGGAACATGAAAAAAGAACCCAAATTCGTGAGAAAAAAATTACGTCTTCAACAATTTCCATCTTCTAGGCATGGATACAAGGAACTTGGAACCGGAGCAACGAGAAATGATTGAGAAAGAAAAACGAAAAATCATGACGGAGTTACGTGACGACGAGTAGTTTTTTTTTATTTAAATGAAGTATTTGTAGTTGTTTTTTTTTGGAAAATTTGTAGTTTTTATCAAGTATTTGTATGTTTTTTTTATTATCAACTAGTTGTAACCTTTCTTTTTAAGAAGTATTTGTAGTGTTTTTTTTTTAATTTAAATAAATTTAGTTAATTAATTATTTTTATTTTTGAAGAAAAAAAAAGAAAAAAAACTAATTTTTATTGATTAAAATAATTCAAAAATAAAAAAGAAAAAGAAATTAATAAAAAAATGTTTAACACCACATGGAGTATCCCCCTCATGTGTTAAGTGGTGTTAAAGATGACATGGCGCCCATGTGGCCATGTTAAACTTTAACATGGCATGAGGTATACCTCATGTCCTTATGTTATGTTGTGTTAAACTTTGCCATGTGGCAATGACTAGATTTTAACACCATATAACATACATAGGGTATACTCCATGTTATGTGGTATGACGTGGTAACATATTTTATTGTTTTTTATTTACTTTTATAAATATTAAAGTTAAATACATTAGTGAGGTGTGACAAAGCAATTGGTGAATGCATGTTTGACGCACAAGATGTTGGCGTGATATATATGACGCACAAAAGGGGTTGGAGGTTGGCGCCCAAGTTTGACGGAAATTGGGAATGGGAATGGCGCCGTGAATTTTGGCCACATAGACAACGCCAATATTTGACGCCTACCATACCACTTGCCCTTAAGATGATCTTTTGATTAAGAAGTTTTGTATATATACTATAAAATAGAGTAATAGACCTTTTATGTATCTTATAATCAGCACCGAAAATTAAGTTTGATTTTGCTTTGCATAACAACAATAAGGTAAATAGCCATGATTTGTCGAAATGTTGTGTTAACACGACAATCGAGATGACTTTTTGTGTTTTGGAAGTATATTTCTTTTGACTTGCTTTAGAATTAAGGAAATCTTTACCAATCTGTTTACGTTTATATATTCAAAGATTGGTAGTTGGTAAAGCATAATATGACACAACAAGCTAGTATTGTCAATCTTCACAACTATCACAAGAAGAAATTCAAAATATGTAGATAGAAGTCTCCTTATTGAATTGTGACCAAACCAATTTTCAATCCTATCTATTTGCCACACCAACTACTTGCCGAATCATTATGGTCTTTATTTGAACACGTATATCAAATCTTTATAGAGATATTAGAATCTTATTTAAGGTGACACAACTAACCATAGCCATAACCTAGTTTTTTATTTAGAGAGTGTGATTTTAAAATTTATTTATTAAATAGGTATAATTATCTTTTTTTAAAACCAAAATGGGTGTTTTTCTATACTTCTTCTTTTTAATTAAATAATTATCCTGTTTTTAACAGTTTGGTCAAAAGTGAACCTTGAATTCAAGAAAATAGAACCTCAAAATCCGAAGACTCCAATGAAATACACATTTAACTATGACCCAAATTCAGTTCATAAATCATCTTGGATATGTTTTTTTTAATAGCGATTTCTCAGTCGAACCTGATGCTCAGCCCACCATGATAACTCAGTGTCTCTGAGAGTAGAGGTGTAAAACCAGAATCGATTCCTGGGTAGGAATCGGTTTCAAATTGATTTTCGAATTGATACGAATCGATTTGGGCCGAATCGATTTCCGAATAGGTACGAATTGAATCGATTCCAACCAATTCGAGGTTTCAGCACAGGAATCGATTCTCAAATCGATTCGACCAGAATCGATTCCAAATCGATTCCTCCCAAATCGATTCCTCCCAACTCACATATATACGTTAATCTAGTCGTTGCCAACGGCTATAGAACCGTTATATAGCCGTTTGGAGTGTTTTTTTCACCATTTTGACCCTATAACTTTGTATATATACACCCATTTTCAATTACAAACAATACCCCTGCTTCTCTAACTCTCAAAAACACTTAAACACACAAAAACATCTATATTTGTGTCGGTTTAAGTTTAAACAAGTTGGGATTGTCATATTTAATCTTTAAAATTCAATAAAAATGTGTTCTTTTTTAGTTTTGTTTGAAGTTTAAAAAAAAATTAAAAATACGAACGAATTGGTAGGAATCGATTCTTGGTAGGAATCGATTTCAATTCGGAATCGAATCGATTCCTACCAATTCAGGAATTTATGCCAGAAATCGATTCCTGAATCGAATCGATTCGGTCAAGAATTGATTTTGACCAGAATTGATTTGGTCAGGAATCGATTCCTGAACCAAATCGATTCGTGTTTCGAATTGATTTTTGCACCTCTATCTGAGAGTGTCTCAAGTCTGCGGGTGCGAGCAAGTCAGGATACCATCTCTTTGCTCCAGTTCGGGGGGAAACCTGGTCTGCGAGCAGCCACCGGTAAAACCCCCTTCCCCAAAGATTCGAACCTAGGTCGCTAAAAGCTTCCCAAGCCCAAAGAGCTTCTTCTTTTTAATTAAATAATTATCCTGTTTTTAATAGTTTGGTCAAAAGTGAACCTTGAATTCAAGAAAATAGAACCTCAAAATCCGAAGACTCCAATGAAATACACATTTAACTATGACCCAAATTCAGTTCATAAATCATCTTGGATATGTTTTTTTTAATAGCGATTTCTCAGTCGAACCTGATGCTCAGCCCACCATGATAACTCAGTGTCTCTGAGAGTGTCTCAAGTCTGCGGGTGCGAGCAAGTCAGGATACCATCTCTTTGCTCCAGTTCGGGGGGAAACCTGGTCTGCGAGCAGCCACCGGTAAAACCCCCTTCCCCAAAGATTCGAACCTAGGTCGCTAAAAGCTTCCCAAGCCCAAAGAGCTTTGAGGGTACCAAAGAACAAATAATGTCATTAGTGAGCTTTGAACTTGAGTCTCTTGGAACCCAAGCCAAAACCCCAACCAACTCCACTATATGTCTTTGGTATCATCTTGGATATGTAAACAACTTAAATTCAGGTCATTAATCCTTGGAAAAACACAATAGTATGGAATCAAAAGGCCATCTTTAGATCCATTACAACTCGAGAACAATCATGGGAGAACTCATGTCCTCGACATCTGTGCTAAAAAAATCCGATCGAGTGACATCCAAGTTGTTCCCGGAATCAAAATATTTCACTGGACGTCAGTCGAGCTCATAAATGGCGACATTTTGGAACTTGATGTAGTTGTCTTGGAAACATGTATTGAAAACTAAGAAAGAGAGAATAATAAATTAATTAAAAACGTAGAAATAAGAAAAACACTCATTTTGGTAAATAATTTTTTAACTACACATATTTGGTAAATAAATTTAAAAATTATAGTCTTTTGAAAAAAAAACTCCACCACTACCACTACTCGTCGTTATTATCAGAGGTCGTCAGAGAAACAAATACAGTGTTTGACATGTTTTAATAATTTTCTAAACAACTTGTTTCAACACAATAGTATTATCTATTATCAATCTATCTAACAAGATTTTTAACCCACACTTTTCGCGGGGACTGAATGCTCAAAGTGTCAAGCCTATAGCCTAAAAAGTTATTTTACACGACTTCACATCAGTGGCTAAGGTTGACCTAAATATTTGTGGGGGCAATAAGTCACAGGGCGATAATCCAAGGGGGCGATTCTCAATATATATACAAAGTTTTAGAAAAAAACACGAAAATTAGTACTACCAGAAAAAAAAACCGCAGGGGCGGTCGCCCCCGCGAAACTTAACTAAGCTGCGCCAATGCTTCACATGTTACACCACAAACTTATTTGTTAAATTCGTTGCATTCGTATAAAAATAAGTTTTAAAAATTTAGGGGAATAAGAATAAGAAAAACTTATTTTAGTGGCGTAGAAAAGAAAAAAAAACAAATAAGAACAAATTCGTCATTTCACTCTAGCAGGTGAAGGAAAACAAAAAAAAGGTAAAATGATAATTTAACTTTGAAGTTTTCAAATATAGGGGTTGGATGTGACACAATTAAGAAATAATGGTAAGGACATTTTAGTCTAAAAGTAAAACTAGTACAAATAATAAATAATGTTCTACTAGGATAGAACCCGTATGTTATACGGGTTGAATCAATAATATATATATATATATATAATCATTAATTCATAGAAAGTTAGGTGGGTATAAAGTTTTATTAAAGTTATAATGAACACATTTTGATTGTTAAGTATAAAATCTAAATTATAATCTAATATTAAAATGTTATTTCAATTAAAAAAATGTTATCTTGGTATACATTAGAAAACTTACAATTCTTTTAGTCATGATGTTTAAAATTTTCATATTGGATGAACATAATCATTTGATATGGTAGAAAGACTATTTAATATTGGATATTATGAACATGATTTTTCTTTATGAATTTCTCTATAAATAGTATCAACCACAATGTTGATGATTGAATTTGTAAAATAATATTAAGTATTATTTATTAATTAAAATATTAAATACGATTTGCTCAATTATATCTGAAAACACATTAAATAAATGTGAAGTTTTTTAAATATTAATAAAAATGAAAATAATAATTGTTTAAAAAATAATTTTAAATAAAAGTACGATTTCAATTAATATATGATTGTCATATTCCATAAATATAAAAAATATATATATATCATGATTATAAAATAAGATATAATTCCAATCAAATATAATTTATTAGGGAGTAGATTCGGGAGGGAAAAACTTTTGTGAGAATGAATCTAGTGTTGACATGTGTCAACAATTGTAATTGTTTATTAGAGTAGGAAGATTAATGTAAGATAGTACATATATAAAACTAATACATTTTTAATGCAAACCAACACCATTATGTGTGTTGTTTTACTTTAAAATAGTACAAATAATGTTGTTTTAACGTGAAACAACACACATAATGTTGTTTTAATGTAAAACAGTACAAATAATATTGTCTTAACGTAAAACATTATATATATGAAATCTATATATTTTTAGTGCAAACCAGCACAATTATATATGCTGTTTTACTTTAAAAATAATATAAAATGTGTTGGTTTAATACAAAACAACATAGAAATAGTTGGTTTAATATAAAACAATATAGAAACAGTTATTTGAATGCAAAACAATACAAATCATATTGTTTGAAGGTAAAACAGTACAGTTATTACAAAGTAGTACACTTTTTTAAAGGGGCATTTACATATATCCCCTTGCTAAGGTAATCAATTATATATATACCCAAGCCTAAAATTCTATTACATATATCCCCTCCTTTAAACTTATATATTACATATATACCCAATTCATTAAAAATAACTTATTAAATGACTATTTTACCCTTATTAATATTTACATATTTCATCTTCATAATGCCATTAGTTACATATTTCTCCAAAGCCAAAAATAAATTACGTATTTTTATTTTACAAATCAAAATCTGTACAAATCGAAATGTTGACTACAGATTGAAACCCAAAGAATCATACCATCAGAGATGAAGATGGAGGTGGGATGAACACGACACGGTACGATCATCACCACCATTCTATTCCCACTTGCAGCTTAGGGCAAAAAATATATATTAAAATATTCATGCGTATCTTCAAATTTGTGTCAGCACTAATTCGATAAAATTCCCAAATTGTAAATACCAAGGAGATGTGGAGGTCGAGGTATGGTCAGCGGCGACGATTCAAACACACAGTGGCCTTTTCAACACCCTGTTGAGATCCACCTCACTTTAGGTGTGGTTTTTTTTTTATCTAGCCAAGCAATCAACGAGTAGATGGATGATTATAAATTGTGTATATGATTTGATTACCAACCTATTCTTGATTTATGGAATGGTCTTATAGATGGAATCATATAGACATCTCGGTGTGGCTTTCAAAACCAAATTGGGGACTTTTTATTACAGGTGGTCGGCCTAGATCTATTTGACCGGAAATTAGCTGTTGATGGGTGGTGGTGGTGACCTGGTTGCCGACAGAAGGTATGGTTGGGGTATTTTGGTCGTCGGCGTAGAAATGATGGTGGTGGTTGTCGCCGGAAAAGACATGGATTTGGAAGAGGTAAGTTGAGGAAGGAAGGAGAGGGTCGGCGGTTACGGTGGCCGTAGATGTGAAGGCCGGTGGTCTATGGTGGTTACCTGGTTACCGGTAGTTACCAGTGGCCGGTGATAAAGTTTTTAGGTGAAAGCGTTGATTATCTTTGATAAAATGGGCAACGGGTAGATAATTTAGACTGAATTTGTTATAAGGGTAAATGAGTCATTTTTATATAAAAATGGGATATATGTAATTAAATTTTAGACTTGGGTATATATGTAATTGATTCGTTTAGCAAGGGGATATATGTAAATATATTTTTTTTTTAAATCAGTACAAATATCACAAACTAGTACACTTTTTTCAAAGTTTTTTATATAACAATATCATACTTTAATTAAAGAGAAAATGCTCATTTTCATGGTGTAATTTTTATAAAAAAAATAATGTCGTATGAAAAAGTTATGAACATTTAAAAAACGTGAGAAAAAACTTAAAAAATTGAAAAAAAAGAGGCTATACCAAAAATACCCCCACTCTTTAATTTTTCTCTTATTCTAGTTAACTTTAATCTCAACCTTTAATTTGTAAAATTAATGAATAAGATCTTTTCTTATTTTTCTTATACAAAATATAATTTTAGTAGATCTAAACATATATTGGTCATGAATATACAAGAATTAAAATAGTGATGTACATATAAAGAAGCTTCATGTAGAACAACAAATGGCATCATATATATATATTTTTTTAATAATGTGGTTAGGTTGTTTGTAACTAGTTATCATGGAACGCACAACTTTGAACAATTTGTATTTTTTAAACAATCCTATATTTGATAGTTTAAAACTCGCGTTACAATGAATTGTTTTAATAATCTATATCTATATATATATATATATCTTAATCCTAATAAAGCAATAAAAATTATGCCACATGTCTCATTTATAAAGAGTCCACATCACCACGCCACATGTCAAGCTCACATTGAATTACCAAATTAGTAAATCATCAATTAAGATAATTACCAATTTTTGATAAAACTAATGTAGATTTGATTGATTACTCAATAATTTTAGACTTTTTGTGGAATAATCAACAACTTGTCAAACATAATAATTTTTTTTAAATTTATTAAATTATTATTTAATATATTATGAGAGTTTTATATCAATCATAATTTTTAAATTTCTTGATCATTATATTTTTCTTTGTATTGATCTAATATTATAAATCTATATTCAACCCGTGTAGTACACGGGTTACTAACCTAGTATATATATATATATATATATATACATATTAAACACAAGTTTTTAAGGGACAAGTGACACATTTTAAAGTGTGCCACCTAGGATTCCTCTTCTTCTAAAATCAAGCCACATAGAATTTTGTCCAGGTGTCAACTTCTCATCAATTCTCAAACAATTCACTTACAAAACCTACACCAGATATCGTAAACTACACGCGGATCTTATGACCCGAATTAGGTATCCGTTTTTAAAAAACCCGTCATATAAAGAGATTCCAGTCGAGTATAGGCTGTGGCTTCTCCCCATTTTTTCCGTTCCAAACCCTAATTTCACACCCAGACGCTCTCTTCTTGCTTCGACGCTCTCTTCTTCCAATCGATGGTCTCTTCTTAGTCGCCGCCTATCGACCTGAGTTCTTTGTTGTAGAAGTCGGAGGTAGCCTCATCGAACTATTTGAGGTTGACGGTTTGCAGATTCAGGTATGTGTTGATTTTCGATGTACTATTTTAATGATAGTTTTAAACGCAGACTTAAAAATCATCTCTTTGTCTTCTGGTTTCCTCTTTAACGTTCTTTGTTTATATATTTTTTATTGGGTTTCTCTTTGTCTTCTGGTTTCATCTTTAACACCCATCATACCTAATTTATTAAAACCTCTGATCTGCAGGTTTGTCTGTTGTTGTTGAAGTAATCAGGTTCCGATCCTTTTTGGTTTATGTATTTGGCGATTAGGGTAACACCCATCGTATGTAATTTTATACGCCCTCTGATTTGCAGGTTTCTCTGTTGTTCTTCAAGACATCAGGTTCCGAGTGTTCTTTTCATCCTTATTTGTTTTTCGTATTTTCATTTTTTTGTTAAATTACTGATTACAATAAGTTTTTATCCATCTGATTTAATTTTTCTCACCTGTTCCCTCGGTAATCAGGTTCATATCATCAGTTTAATCATTGAAAATGTTACTTATATGTTGTCACTTTTTCAACCTTTAATTTTTTTATGTAGCTATTCATCAATAAAAAAATGACATTAACCATGATGTAACCTAATAAGTCACTGTTAGTTTTATAGAGATGTTCAAACCAATCAATGTTGACATTAACCATGAATATAATTTTGAAGTGTTCCTTCCGTCTACTGCTTATGAAAGTGTTGTATTGAATTTACTTAGAGATAATTCTTACACTTTGAGATACTTTGATCTACATCAAGGTTGCTTTACGTGTGTTCCTACCTACTACTGTTATTTTTTTTATCAGTCTGTTTCTTCTAAACTTATATGTGAGTATGTGTTTTTTATGGATTGTTGATGAGGTAAAGTGGTTTATTCAGGTCCTACTGGGTTACTTTCACTCCTGTTTCTGCTGATAGGTATGACTTGCAATTCTTACTGTTATTTTTTTTATCAGTCTGTTTCTTCTAAACTTATATCTAATTAGCCTTTGCTGTTTATGTGTTTTTATGGATTGTTGATGAGGTAAAGTGGTTTATTCAGGTCCTACTGGGTTACTTTCACTCTATCGGATCGATTTTTTTTACACATCTTCAAATGAGTTTGTATTAGCTTCGTACTTTGAACTTTTAATGTTTCTTATGTCTTCTGAATGTTCCTTTGTTTTAATTTAGATCAACATGAAGCTTGCTCTCATTTGATTTGTTTTGGTTTCCTCGGTATTTGAATTTGTGTATTTTGGTTCATGGTCACTGCATGTGCAAATAAGTTTTTATTTGATTGATTTCTGTTAGCTTCATGTCTTTGAACTTTTAATATTTCTTATATACATATTTTCGGTGAATGTGTCACTTCGAGTGACATATTGACTCAGATATCCAGATGGCTCGAGCTAGTTGGGTTAACCCTCAACTCCCCCAACCGCCTTTTTGAGGATATTGAAGATTTGAGAGTGTCTAGAATCAAGAAGGACATCATTCACACGATTTTCTTTACATCGTGGTGGATGATTTGGAAGAATAGAAACGACCATATTTTTCAACCTGTCAAAGCTTGGAACGGTGGAATCATCGAGGCTGTTGTTCATTTTTCTTTTATCTGGATTAGAGCTAGATTTCATAAGGTTTCTATTAGTTGGAATAATTGGATGAAAAGTCCTTTACTTTGTATTTAATATGCTCTTGTGAGTTTTTTTTTTATATAAATTTATACTGCCGTTCCAAAAAAAAAAATATATATATTTCTTATGTTTTCTGAATATCCCATATTTTTAAAAAGATTTCTGTAAATCAGTTAAGTTGGAGTTTAGAATCTTTTAGTGTAAATAAATTGAGCTTGGTTTCATTTGATTTTCAATTTGTACTTAAATTTGTGTGTTTTGGTTCCTGGTCATTGCGTGTACAAATAAGTTTGTATTTATTTGATTTTTTTTCCAGTTTTTTAGCTCGCTGCATCTTCAAATAAGTTTCTATCAGCTTCATATCTTTCAATTTCTAATGTTTCTTATGTCTTCTGAATGTTCCATGGTTTTCAAGAGAAGGTATTTAAATAACCTGAGGTTGCTTTCATTTGAATTTCAGCCTTACATTTAACACCTTGACTTAATTGTGTAGATTTTTGTTGTCTTCCACACTGTTTGTTGTCGTAGATACGTCACCATTTCATAAAGAACTTTGACGGTTTGCAGATTCAGGTATGTGTTGATTTTCGATGTACTATTTTAATGATAGTTTTAAACGCAGACTTAAAAATCATCTCTTTGTCTTCTGGTTTCCTCTTTAACGTTCTTTGTTTATATATTTTTTATTGGGTTTCTCTTTGTCTTCTGGTTTCATCTTTAACACCCATCATACCTAATTTATTAAAACCTCTGATCTGCAGGTTTGTCTGTTGTTGTTGAAGTAATCAGGTTCCGATCCTTTTTGGTTTATGTATTTGGCGATTAGGGTAACACCCATCGTATGTAATTTTATACGCCCTCTGATTTGCAGGTTTCTCTGTTGTTCTTCAAGACATCAGGTTCCGAGTGTTCTTTTCATCCTTATTTGTTTTTCGTATTTTCATTTTTTTGTTAAATTACTGATTACAATAAGTTTTTATTCATCTGATTTAATTTTTCTCACCTGTTCCCTCGGTAATCAGGTTCATATCATCAGTTTAATCATTGAAAATGTTACTTATATGTTGTCACTTTTTCAACCTTTAATTTTTTTATGTAGCTATTCATCAATAAAAAAATGACATTAACCATGATGTAACCTAATAAGTCACTGTTAGTTTTATAGAGATGTTCAAACCAATCAATGTTGACATTAACCATGAATATAATTTTGAAGTGTTCCTTCCGTCTACTGCTTATGAAAGTGTTGTATTGAATTTACTTAGAGATAATTCTTACACTTTGAGATACTTTGATCTACATCAAGGTTGCTTTACGTGTGTTCCTACCTACTACTGTTATTTTTTTTATCAGTCTGTTTCTTCTAAACTTATATGTGAGTATGTGTTTTTTATGGATTGTTGATGAGGTAAAGTGGTTTATTCAGGTCCTACTGGGTTACTTTCACTCCTGTTTCTGCTGATAGGTATGACTTGCAATTCTTACTGTTATTTTTTTTATCAGTCTGTTTCTTCTAAACTTATATCTAATTAGCCTTTGCTGTTTATGTGTTTTTATGGATTGTTGATGAGGTAAAGTGGTTTATTCAGGTCCTACTGGGTTACTTTCACTCTATCGGATCGATTTTTTTTACACATCTTCAAATGAGTTTGTATTAGCTTCGTACTTTGAACTTTTAATGTTTCTTATGTCTTCTGAATGTTCCTTTGTTTTAATTTAGATCAACATGAAGCTTGCTCTCATTTGATTTGTTTTGGTTTCCTCGGTATTTGAATTTGTGTATTTTGGTTCATGGTCACTGCATGTGCAAATAAGTTTTTATTTGATTGATTTCTGTTAGCTTCATGTCTTTGAACTTTTAATATTTCTTATATACATATTTTCGGTGAATGTGTCACTTCGAGTGACATATTGACTCAGATATCCAGATGGCTCGAGCTAGTTGGGTTAACCCTCAACTCCCCCAACCGCCTTTTTGAGGATATTGAAGATTTGAGAGTGTCTAGAATCAAGAAGGACATCATTCACACGATTTTCTTTACATCGTGGTGGATGATTTGGAAGAATAGAAACGACCATATTTTTCAACCTGTCAAAGCTTGGAACGGTGGAATCATCGAGGCTGTTGTTCATTTTTCTTTTATCTGGATTAGAGCTAGATTTCATAAGGTTTCTATTAGTTGGAATAATTGGATGAAAAGTCCTTTACTTTGTATTTAATATGCTCTTGTGAGTTTTTTTTTTATATAAATTTATACTGCCGTTCCAAAAAAAAAAATATATATATTTCTTATGTTTTCTGAATATCCCATATTTTTAAAAAGATTTCTGTAAATCAGTTAAGTTGGAGTTTAGAATCTTTTAGTGTAAATAAATTGAGCTTGGTTTCATTTGATTTTCAATTTGTACTTAAATTTGTGTGTTTTGGTTCCTGGTCATTGCGTGTACAAATAAGTTTGTATTTATTTGATTTTTTTTCCAGTTTTTTAGCTCGCTGCATCTTCAAATAAGTTTCTATCAGCTTCATATCTTTCAATTTCTAATGTTTCTTATGTCTTCTGAATGTTCCATGGTTTTCAAGAGAAGGTATTTAAATAACCTGAGGTTGCTTTCATTTGAATTTCAGCCTTACATTTAACACCTTGACTTAATTGTGTAGATTTTTGTTGTCTTCCACACTGTTTGTTGTCGTAGATACGTCACCATTTCATAAAGAACTATTGATCTCTTTACCATTTTTACATGTCATCTTTTGCTGGGCAATGCCATAGAGGCTAGAATAGACAAAGAACAGTAGAAAATTGATTTACAGGTCCACTTTTACAACTATTACAATGTGGGTGGCTTTGTGGTTGACCCTCCCCTCGCGTATGGAAAAGTTGTGCTACAGTCTACTACAATCATAATCGCTGACAGAACCGTCTTCAAACCCATTCCGGACATGCCAATCCCAAAACAGTTCTTCAGCTTCGCGTCATATGACGATCTTGACGATAGACGCGGTATCGGTAAACATGGTTTTCTAACAGGTACCAACTTCTAATCTCACATAATGATATGTAGTACAAATGAAAACCGAAAATGTTTTTGTTGTAGAAGTTGGATAGTTTATCATCCTCAAATCATGTTTCAAAGAGACAATTTTCAATTTCTGTTTGTTTTTGCAATGACCATAAACAAAAGTGAAGGTCAATCGCTGTCTGGAGTTGGATTGTTTCTAAAGAACCCGGTGTTCTCACATGGTCAGCTGTATGTTGCACTATCAAGAGTCAATCGCAAAAAGGGTATCCGAATTTTAATTTTAGATGAAAATGGTAGCTATACCAATGTAACAAAAAAACATTGTATTCAAGTCTGTTTTCTCAAACCTGTAATTCGTCTTTAACTTTATGTATTATCGACTATTATTTATCTTGCCACCCTTTGCTCTATATTTTTTTATTTACAGTTGCTTTTTCATATCACAACCTTGGGTATTTACCCGGGTCACTGACTAGTTTGATATTTAATATAAAGTTTCCTTATCAACTTTTGTATTCCTATATAGTATTATATGTTAAGTTTTTAAAAGAAGTTTTACCTCTTATCATCGGACTACACACAAGTGGTGCGTCCTTATCATTTACCTCACCTCAGCCCTGTCAATGCGAGTTGAGACAAGTGTCTTGCTCATGCATGTCTAATTTTAGCTTCTATCTTTCATGTGCTTCAATTTACTCTTACATGTATTTCTTCTGTTTTCTTTCGACGACTGCTCGCTCTTCTTTAAGTTCGTAGGTTTGTGATACTCCTTAATGTATGGCATAACTTGCTTTCTCCTTCACACAATTAGTCTCATGTCAGGATAAATCGAAGACTACAAAAGGTTGATTTGTTACTCTTTCGATCTTTTCGTTCAATTCTCTCCCTTTGATGAGATTCTTCTGTTAGTGTTTTGAGTTTATTTTAGAATTTGAGTTGGGGATTGTAACACCCACACCCATATTACATTTTTAAAGACAACATTCAACTTTTGGTCCTACATTTTTTTCGGTTTGATTAAGAAAACTTCTCACTTTTAACAAGTTCCATCCACAAAAGTTTAATAAACTTCATTCCATTACAAACCATTGTTTAACAATATTAGTTGTCATATTACTAAAAGAGTTAACTTCCAAAATAGTCATCCACACGTGTTCGGTTCTTCACAAGCATCTTGACCTCATCCCGTTAACTAGGCATGAGATTTATCTACCATATATAAACACAGAAACGTATTAGTGCTTATGCTAATGAATCATTAGAATCCAAAAAGGAATCAAAATTTCAAAAACAATAATAATCAGAATTTTGGACCGGGTACCATCGCGTCTCTCGACGGGTCAAGGCTCATTCTTCATGTGCCACTATGGCCATCGCGTGTCCCGAAGGACTATGTGACCTCCTTTGCGTGCCGCAACGACCATTTTTCACAGAAAGTTTCCCAGTTTTTTACTTAGAAAACTTTTGACTACATAGTGACTCATTCACATATTTTAGATCTCTGGCCAAAACTAAACGTTCGGATTCAGCCTGACACCTTCCAAACTATTTACATCCTTTTAAAACGATCATGTATATTAGATTAACTCGTCACTAAGACAATCATCTCATTGAATAAACCAATTCCAACACGTTTGGCTAAATTCACACAATGAAAAGACCAAATACAAGTCTACCACTTTGCTAAACTTACTTCCACATTCAATTTAAAACATTGATATTTAAAACTACATCTT
Source organism: Deinandra increscens subsp. villosa (assembly GCA_039602395.1). NCBI lineage: Eukaryota > Viridiplantae > Streptophyta > Magnoliopsida > Asterales > Asteraceae > Deinandra > Deinandra increscens. Next base: position 9,294,705 of record JBCNJP010000018.1, on the reverse strand, counting down.
TCAGTCACTTACGTGAATAAAATCTTTATGATTTAAAAATCATAGTCATCCACTTTCACCCATAGGTGTAAGAATCGTCCACGACCAGAGACTTCCACTTAATCCGTATGTGTGTATTAGGTCCCAAGTCCTAATTACTTCTGCTTTTACCCGTAGGTGTATATGGTTCTTAAACCATTTGCATCCACTTTCACCCGTACGATTACACATACTTCACACACATTAGTTCCACACTTTTATTCATTATTTATGACAACTACTACTTCCCATCATGGTTATTTGACTAGTATAATGACCAACATAAGCAATTCATACTAGTTGTAACAAAACTAGGAATGCTTCTTAAATGTTACCATCTTCACTCCTTGAGTTCCTTGGTTGCTAGAACCTTCACCTTGACCATCTATATGTTTACTTGAGCATTTAGATAGAGATAACCCACATATATCTATCCATGACATTCGAGTAAGTTCAACACACATTAATTCTAACTAGTTTCCACCTACCTTCAAATTTAGAAAAACACTTGGTAAGTTACACAAGTAATATATCCCAACATTGGTAACTTGAATCCAAAAACGTTAGTATGTCACATTGATGATCTTTACTACAACCATAAGTATAATTTGAGTCTTGTTAGTTAAATAAAACTCATTTACACACATACTACAAATCGATTTCTACACATCGGATTTACCCATTTTACAACTTCCAAATAATGTTCATCATGGATTCAATCATGTAGCTATATTCCATACATAATTTGCACATACTTTCATACACACTACCTAGTACATACTTCAATTTAGCAAGAAAGGTGACTAATAAAAATGGGTGAACTTACCTAGCAATTAAACATGATATTAGGAAATGAATGTGTGTTTTGTAGCTCTAATTCGCAAATCCCTTCACAACTTTCACCCGAATTGGACTTGAATAAGGGAATTGCTCAGGCTCAAGCCCTAATGTCCCCCATTCCCTTTGTTGTTTGCGGTTTCTTCAAGGAGAAATGCAGATATTTTTCTTTTAATCAACATTTTACAACTTTAGTCCCTCCACTTTATCAATTAAGTAATTCTAACCACATAGTTTCACTTTTACACTCAACACCCTTAACTTTAATGTTTCATTTACAAGTTACCCAAATAACTTTAGTAACTTAATACCACATCTCATAATTGTATGGGTTATCTTGTATGACACAATTTACGCAATCCTTCCATAACAACTAAGTTAATCATTTAACATAAATAGATTTCGAGATGTTACATGGAAGTAGATTGGATTGATTTGTTCGTTATTTGTCTACCTACCCCAATTTCTTATAGCTATATTGATAAAGACCTTTAGAATGCACTACAAGAAATTTGACTTTTCCCGACTACAATTGTAGTCGCTAATACTTCACTTTTCCTGACTACATGTTGCCGGCAAAGACCCTGAATAATTTTTTAATTTTTTTATTACCATTCTCGACGACATGTAGTCGGTAATAGTGACCCACCAAAAAAAATTCCTGGTCAACTTTTCGCGACTACATGTAGTCGGCAAAAAGGTCCTGAAAGAATTTATTTTTAATTTTTAATAGAATTATAAAGCGCATAAACGAAAAAAATGTGAGTTCGTTGGGTCAGCAGACACTATATAATTTTGTGTTTGTCTTAGAGAACTACTGAGTGATCTGTGTGTGTATTCTGTGTGAGAGTTTATAGTGTCCAAAGAGCTTTTGTATATGTTTTCTATTGTGATTCAATACAAATCTATTTATTTACATCTTTTTCATCATGATTTGATCACGACTAGTAGACGATCCATCCGCTCACACAATTACAATGTCTAAATTTAGTTTTGATGGTCCTCAAGTAGAGGACTTGGGATATGCTATCTCTAAAGTTGATGTTTCTAATGATCCTAAGAAAACTACAATAATATCTAGTTGGCCCACACGTATTTTAGTAAAATAGCTGAGAGGTTTTCTAGGACTTGCTGGTTATTACAAGATATCTATAAGATCCTTTGGAGCTATTCCAAGGCCATTAACAAACTTATTTAATAAAGTCTTCATTATTGAAACAGATGCTTTTGCCACAGGGTTAGGTGCAATTCTAATGTAGGATTTACATCCTCTAGCTTACATTACAAAAAAGCTTTATCTCCAAGGCAACTGTTGTCGTCTGCTTATGAAAAGATAATTATTGACCATTTTATAAGCAATCAAACAATAGCATCATTATTTGGTTCTGGCTCTTTTTGTTATCCAGACTAATCAAAAAAGTTTAAAACACTTACAAGAGCAGACCATCACAACACCCCCGCAACAGATTTGGTTGAGTATGATGATGTGTTACGGTTTTTTTACGAAATTAGATACTAGAAAAGGATGGACATAGTTGTTGCTGATGCTCTTTCGAGAATGCAAAGTGTTTCATAAATAGAACTGACTTTATCTTCTTTAGAGCCCATACTATTATAGAGAATTCAAGATAGTTGGGTTGAGGATGCTCAATTTGTTAGACTATGATAGTCAACATTACCCAAATATCCAATTATGGCCAAATTCCGATTATAATCCCAATCAATTTTCTTATAGCAATTCTCAATACTTTGTAAAATCATCTCCCATCTACACCCCTGACCTAGGTCCTCAACCCGTTGACCAAAAAGGTCAACATTTGACCCCAAAAGTCAACTCCAGTCCAATTAAGTAATTTTCCCAAAAACTGTCCTCCAAACAGTTGTATTTCCACTCTGATTCCATAAACAACTCCATCAATATTCTTGATCACTATAATCACCCCAAAATTAACGGACCAGAAAAGTCAAAAGTTCTTATCTTCCATGTATGAACCAGAAGATTAACACTATGTAAACTGAAGTCTGAAGATTAACACTGTGTCTTTTCCCAGCAGTATTTTCCAAAAAAACTTTTTCCACCTTGTTGACTCACTAAAAAAGTGAACACCTGTTCCCAAAAAGGCAGAAACCATCCAAAACTTTATTAGAATCCTATAATTGCACTCAGTCAACCACTTTACAAAATTATATAAAGATAATGTGGAATATTAATTATCTATGAAACCTAGATAAATATATTTCATGAAATATTTTTAATTTTGGCGTTTGGAGTGAATCATCTGAGATTCATTTTCAACAGCTAAAAATATGAAATAAATCTCATGTACAATTAGTCAATTACCCATAAAACCTACCAATCTTGCAAGCTTTGTCATGGTCACGAGTTATACCAAGCAAAAACCTGTAGATACGAGAGGCTGTTAGACTACCCGCAATGTTGAGGGGCACCCTTCCCCCAAACAGTCTCAGTCAGCATGCCACGTTAACTATCCTTCACACAAACATGTTTTTACCCCAACCCTGTTGGGTTTCGGACAGTGGTATACGGGTGCCCGGTGACATTTAAAAAAACTTGACCGTTAATTAAACATTACCGACCGGGTTTAGTAAATTAAGAGTTAAAACGGATTAAACCGGTAATCCGTTTACGCAGCGGAATTAATAATTTTACTAATTTTAGACGCGTAAACCGTTGGTGTCGAAATCGTGTCAACAGGATCACGATCACCAAAAAAAGATCACGCAAACACCATTTCGCGGTAAACATTTTAGCGCGAAAATAATAACGATTACATTAATCGGAATTAAATATCTAAACTAAAACCGGAGTTTAGATATACCTTCGCGGTGTTCTAACAAACGTTAGAGACACCGAGGGTCAACAAGATGACGCTAGGGTTTCACGGAAAAATAATCCGAACCGGCGGATTAAATCGTTTGCAAATCGCATACACCGTCTCAAACGGATTCGTTGAGAATAGCAACGATTCCGTTTATGGTGGCGACAAGCGAGCACCAATCGAATCGAGACGGTGACGGCGGCTAGGGTTTAGCCGGGCGATTACCACGATTATTACGACGAGGGCTCGCACTCGTAAAATCGTGACGACGACGATTGTACCGATGAGTGGTGATGGAAACGCGTCATAGTGAAACGGAGCTACGCTAGGTCGCGACGGCGAGCTAGGGTTTGTTGATGGCGACGGCCTCCATCTAGTGGTGGGCGTCACCTATGGTGAATGGAAATAGGACGAAGGTGGTCATACCTTGATGAGTCACGCGGAAGGTTCGTCCAATAGCCTCTCGTATTACGCCGTCTTCTAGGGTTCCACGAAGGAAGCAAGACGACCAAGCTCTAGAGGAGGTTGGTTTGCGTGAAGGGAGGGGACGAGGGAGAAGGGAGGTGGCGGCACTAAAAGTGGCGCAGAGAGAGGGGAGAGGGTGTGGAGGAATGAGCAACCAAAACTCCTCCCCTAGCTCTCTATATATAATGGATGGATCCTGGGCTTTATGGAAACCTAAGCCCATGAGGATCCAGTCCATTAACCCTTCTCCAAGTAATTTAAAATTACAATTAATCCCCTTTTAGTTTGCGATTAATTAATAAAACAACTTTATTAATTTTACAAGTCGCAAACTACGAGAAACATAAATAACTATTTATTTATTTCACCATAAAACATTAATCAAATGTTTTTCTCCGTTTATTTAATTATTTCAAGAATAATTATTTGTAATTAATTAAATGTTTATTAATCATGAATAAACATTAAATTAATTATATATATTTCCGTAAATTACCGGTTAGCCTAGTAAGCGGATTTTTATCTCGTTGCCCCCAGTGTAACTCTTTACGGGTCTAACCGGGTCGGGTTCTTGGTGTTGTCGGGTCTGGACATCCAATATCCAACAAACCCAACCCTTCCCACAAACACCCCATTAATATACAGCTGTTGTGTGAGAAGGAAATAAAAAGGAACATGATGGATGTCGCTCGTAGGAGCGGATTGATCCTTAAGGGCGCCTGCCTCCAACACTGCCTGATGTTAAACATATCATAGTTGCTTCTAGGACCAAGTGAGGCGAGACACATCCACATGATATATTTCGATAATAACCGACGTATTACCCTTGTCAGAGAAGTTTTCATGTTTGGGTGTTGATCGATTTGGTTTACAGGTTTGCCAGCTTATCGGAATGAAAACCTTTTCATGTACTGCAACTCTAAACATATAAAAGAGTTGTTTTGTTTGATGTTTATCAAATGCCTGCAGTTGGACGAGAGAAAAAAAATAATAAATAAATAAATAAATATGCATAGAATTAGAATGGGTCCATAAAATATAAAAAAAAAAGCAAACATCAGTAAAAAGGAAATAGAAATTACCATCATCAAAGTTGTGCAGCTCTCGAAAGTGTTCTTCCACATTAACCGGAACATCACTCGAACGAATCCAATCTTGATAACATATTAATGCTTGTACAGTTTCAGGAGTTTAAGATGCTCTAAATGAGTCGAGCACCCTTCCTTTGGTCGTGAAGGCAGATTCACAAGCCACAGTTGAAATAGGAATAGCGAGAACATCACGTGCAACAAGTGATAATATAGGAAAAGTTGTGCTTCTCCTCTTCCACCAATCTAAAACAGTAAAATCTACATGATCCTCCCTTGAAACACATTCCTTTAGAACACTATGAATGCCACTAACAGAATCCAAGAAAGTGTTTGAAGTAGTGTACTTCGCGCCTGAAGCTTTTAAAGTAAACTGATAATAATATTGTTGAAGGAAACCTACTAATTTCTTCACATTATCACAATCGAGAGAACTTGGCACTCGAGCTCGCTCTCGAATCTACTCCTGTACACAAAATCCTCAATTGCTAACCTATCAAATGCCTGTTCATACATTATTAATTACTACACTCAACATTAAATACGTAGAGTTCCATTGAGTTGGAACATCCACGCATAATGACTTTTGGGATTTAACTTTTTCCAACTTGACGGACTCCAAGTATCTATCAATCGTCAAACAAATCCTAAAAGTTGACTGCTTTAGTTGAGCCTTAAGTTTTGCTTTTTCATCAAGAAACAACTCATGAAAATCCCTTATTACTGTACTTGTAGGTGGAATCACAAGGGTATGTTGACATAATTCCATGCATCATCTAAATCCTTCTTTTCTACAAACTTAAATGATAGTTTATCCGTTATTATCATTTCAATTATGGTTTTCTTGGCAGCTTGCTGATCAAATCTCCAAGCATGTAAACCAACTTTGGGCGGCCCAGTATCCTCAACTTTGGTATAGCAGCAAAAGTCAAATTCGATCGAGTTTGAGATTGATAGGAAGGATTAGAGGCACAACTTTTCATATGAATCATCAACATGGATATTCGAAAAGTTGATGCACAAAAATTATATCTACACTTTCTCTTACCATCATCGTCAATGAACTGATCTCTTAATTTATCCTTTTGTTTTTCAATCTCCATAGAAGTAGTATTAATTAATACTCTTTGTACTAAAAGTTGTTTATTCCATTTTTGTGCTTTGGCTCTCATCTGCTTGAGAAACCTCACTAAGAAACTGCAGAGAGAGATGAAGAAGAATATTGGTACCAAATTAATATTAAATCAGGGCACTGTGATGATACCAACCTTGCTTTCACATTTACAACTTTAGAAAGTGTTAATCTGTCACAACATTAGGGTAATAAAAGAAGATGCTATGAACATAGGCGAAGCTTCATTGGGACTCGTGAGGGCGACCACTCCCTCGGTTTTTTCGTCTAGAAGTACCTATTTCCGTGATTTTATGTAAAAAAATTATATGTATTGAGTATCGCCTCCTCGAATGTATTGAGTATCGTCCTCTCGGTAGAAATTTTAAGCCCCGCCCCCTCGAGGATTTCTTTGAAGCTTCGCCACTGGCTGTTCAACTAGATTTGTGATGCAATAAGGGAAAAAATAACATAATGTTTCAAGAAAAGAAACCAAACTCACTTTGCTTTCTAAAGCAGATCAGCACTTTGACGTTTAGCTGGATCCACAGAAAGAAGGGTGTCCAGCATCTTCTGGATTGGAATTGGGGCTTGTATTGGGTTTCCAAAGGTAATTTATATTTTTGCAATATTCATCAGGAGGTGACCTACATAACGCGAAGATCTTCTGGATCTGTTCCGCCTAGGACAATTAAAGAATTTTTCAAGTCAAATATCAAATAATCCTACAATTATTGGAAACCATATACAGGCTATAGCACAACTAACAAATATTTTTCATATTCATGCTCTTATTTTGGTGATGAGGGCAGTGGCCAATAGAAATGCAACTATTCATTTGATACTTAACATCAACAAAGCTAAGTCATGAAACAAACACATTTCAATTACTTTTCACATTAATGCTTATAAGGGCTAAAACAAACATTAAATGTAATAATCTGCTATATAGTAGATACTTATCACATTAAGCATCATCCTTTGTCCTAGAGTGTTAGCTCGCAACGCATTTAGTAGACATGATAATTTCAACCCATTTACACAGATGACAGAAGAAATATAGCAGATGTTATATCTCTAAGGGATCAAACAAGCAAAATCAAATTATTTTTGAATAATAATAATTGCTCGGCCTACTGGATAAGGTAATGTAACATTTTTTTTCCAACTTCCATGTTTTTTTTTTCTAATGACAGAATTAAAATGGTTAGTAAGGAATTTCCAAATAATTTGAAAAATAAATTAAACTAATATAGGTTTGAAAAACAAAACTCATCTACCTAAATATTCGCTTATGCTAGGCAAGATAAGATGGTTGTGATGAATATATTGATAAGAATTTCATCCCAACACAATATGTGGATAACTTAAGCCTTGTTAAAATCATTTAGAACATGTCCAGCTAATGAACCAAGATACCTCTGTGTGACCAGCCAGGATAGGCCCCTTAATCTAGCCAAAATTCTAACATTAACGATGTCCAAATTAGTTTTATAAAGTGTATTTTCAGTGAAACTGACCTGAGACTCAGTAAACTGTACAACAGTATCTGCAAAGAGTGCCCCCAAATCATGGTCCATGTATTAAAAAACCAGGTACATATCTTGTGCAGATGATCTGCAAGGGTTCCATTAGGCATATATTCGTAAACAAGGATCATCCGATCGTTATCGTTACAATAACCAATTAAAGACACCATGTTACAGTGTCACAACATAGATAGCATCTCAAATTCAGCCCAAAACTCTGTGGCTCCCTTGGCAGAATCCGGATCCAACCGCTTGATAGCCACAACACTTTTTGTCCCAGTTTTCATTACGCCTTTGTAAACTTTTCCAAATCCGCCTTCCTCAATTAAAAATCTATCATTGAAATCTTGGGTGTTGATTGCATCTCAGATATTTTAAACTGGGGACAAGCTAATCCAGTTGGAAACAATGACACGGTTTCTTTACTTGACCCGGTCAACATTAATTGGGGGAGGTCTTGTGAAGAAGTAGTTATCTACATGAAACTTTTTATGAACAAGTAATCACTCGACCAGAATCCATATTAACAAAAATTTCCTAAAACTTCTTTCAACAGTTGACAGATTGTTAGTAATATAATTGAGTAAAAGAGTAAGATATGTGTTCAGCGTTAACGAATCAAAACGTAAGTAGTTGACATTATTATGAACAGAAACACTAGCTGGAGCTCCACAGTCGCCCCCAGAAAATGAAGCCAAATGCTTTACTCTTCTTCCATTATAAAAAGTTGGATATAACTTCGGCGCCAGTGTTTGTGGATCATTAGAAAGGGACAATTGCGCGTCCATTGATCATTAGAGAGGTTTTCCACGTTAAAATTTTCGTGTCTCGTTCTTACTTTTAGATTGTCTATTTGTTTTTATCCTCACAGGTTCATTCATTTCGGGGAAAGTTTTGACCAAACGAAGTTAGTTCCACATTTTATAGTATACCGTTTGTGGTCGGTTGCGCGTTTTTCCTATCATCACAGGGTTGAGATTACTGTGACAACAAAATTTCTAAAACTATATATATATCGTCACTCATCCTATGCCAATATTTCTTCCATAGGCTTAAAGAATGTAAATACATAGTACTTAGTAAATGATAAACTGTAAACAATGACATACAAAAGGATGTCAACACTAAAGAATCTAATAAATATGAAAGGTAATTTTTTTGTGTCGATGATGTAACGTGTTTGTTTGAGAAAGGGTGAACAACAAAAAGTTCAAGGAATATTGTAAAGCATTGTAAACTGTACACATAAACATACGATTGAAAAAGGACAATGACATGTGAAACAGAAGCTATTCAACAAAGTTATGCTGGTACATAATGAGTAACACATGTATGTACCTGTGCCTTCTCCTAACACATACAAAATAAACAATTAAGAAAACCTAAGAATGCAAATCCAGGGACACATAATATTGCTTATAACAGGTGATACAAAATAGAAAAAATTGGAAGAAAAGATAAGAAATTTAATTGATATTCAAGGATTAACAACTCAAGACTGCAGGAGCAATGGAAGCAGCTGAAAGCTTAAAAAACCAAAGCAAAGGTAGTAACATAAAGTAGATCCATTCTAAAAATTAAACAACTGATAAAGGCATATATAAAAAAACAAATGAAAACTCCAACGAAAACAGTATCCATGTAAATCATAGTGTAACAATTTGCTAAACTACCCACAAATAAATACAACATAGGTAATATGTCAAATACTAAGCAAAGAAGGTACTAAATAGTTACAACATACGTTTGTGTACCGATTACTGAACCTAAACTGAATCAATATGAAACTAATGGATTGAAGTTGCCGTTTGAAATGTTCAGACTAAAAGCGATTTTTCCACCAAACTATAGGGATTAAAGAAGTAATTTACTCTCTAATTTATAAATTTATAAATGAGCACGCATGATCATTAAAAGTTCATATTTTCTTTTAATTTATAAAATCCATTTTTTAACGGCTCATACACTACTCCTAAATCCACATAACCTAAAAGTTAGAGGTTTTGAAAAAATCAATTTACTTTAATGTTGTGATCTTTTCTTTTCATTTAAGGCCATCTGTAGTGGTTGGAGCCCTTGTGGGCGTTATGCGCCATGTGGCGTCCACGTCAGCATGAGGGGCTCCATACCAAAAGTGGTGTAGTGGGGCTCCATATATAACCCCCTAGCAATCATTACCTAATTATTTATTTAATCATTTTTTATATAATTTAATATTAAACATATTAAAAACTAAAATTAAAAAAAAACAAGACATAAAAACTAGAAGATTTTAAAAAAAAAAACAAACTTACAACATTCTTAAAAAAAACAAACATGAAAATTAAAAAAAAATGGAATGAAGGTAGTATTTATAGTGGTTTAATGAAGGTCCGCCACGGGGATACATTTTGATTGTTGTAGGTAGAAAGAATTTTATAAAAAGTGAGAGATGGGTGGAGGATGTGTATAAAAAATGGAATGAAGGTAGTATTTATAGTGGTTTAAAATAGGTTAAAAAAAGAAAAAAAAAGAAAAAGGAAATGACCGTTCAACGGTCAAAAAATTAAAAACTTTATCTCCTCACCCGGCGCCATTAACATGGCGCTCCCCCACATTTTTTTTAACATGGCGTCCCGGGGGGTGGGGAGGGGCGTTATGGGGGCGTCATCTTAGAAAAAAAAAGCCCCATAACGCCCCATTACGGATGGACTTAAATGAATAAACCTCAAGTTGGTCAATTCTTATGTCTTATGTGGCTGCACATGTGACTAGTAGTAGTATTTATATGAGTTTCTTTTATGTAATTTTCATATGAATAACAATAATCACTTGAGAGTAATTAAGTTCTTTCGATTTCCAGCTTTACTCTTAGTTCTCGGTTTATCTTTTGTGCTGGCTCTAAATCAACAATTGGTATGAGAGCCACAACCGTTGAAGAAGAAGATGTTCGAGTTCCAGGCTATTGAGAGTATCAAGAAGTTGCGCAACACCAACTACAACACATGGTCGACATGCATGAGTTCTTGCCTTCTCGGTCAGGAGTACTTATGGGATGTCATCGGTGGAGAAAACATGAAGGAACCCAGGATCGATACCAACTATGCAATACACAAGTGGAGAGTGAAGATTGGCAGGGTGTTGTTCACATCAAAACGACAATAGAGGAGGAGTGATTTTGCTACCCCGAAAGAAGCATGGGATGCACTTTAGGTGGTGTTCTCTAAAAAGAATGATACCAAGCTTTAGTTTCTCGAAAAAGAGCTGCTTTCGGTAGCCAAACAAGAATTAACAATTCCCCAATATTTCCACAAAGTGATAGTTTCTCGAAAAAGAGTTGCTTTCGGTAGCCAAACAAGAGTTAACAATTCCCCAATATTTCCACAAAGTGAAGACGTTGTGCAGGGAAATTGGTGAACTGGATCCTTAAGCAAAGATCAGAGACACTCGTATGAAAAGGATCACTATTCACGGCTTAAAGCCTGAGTTCCGATCCTTTATAGTAGCTATCCAGGGGTACTGGCCTACTCAACCATCCTTGGTGGAATATTGAGAACTTGCTAGCTAGTCAAGAATCCCTGGCCAAACAATTTAATGCAGTTGCTGTCAAGAGTGAAGGCGAGTCAACATTGTACGCTGAATGAGGTCGGTCAACAGGAAAAAGTAACCAACCACGTGGGAGCAAATCATGGAGCAAATCCAAGCACAACTCTGATGATAATTAGTCAAAGCCACAAGAGAAAGATAGTGGTGCTGATGATCGAAAACCTAGACAACAGAGTAAGCACCTTCCTTATAAGTGTTACTATTGTGGTCGCAAAGACCACATGGCCAAGGATTGTTGAGTAAAACAATAAGAGGAAGACATCTTCCGTCATCGGTTGGGGTGTGACATTAGCCTCCTCATTTGGTGTGCAATCTGTCTGTCTGTTTCAATAGTAATAGCCTTACCAGAAACTTACATTAAAACTTACTAAACTTCATCTTGACATTAAGCACACTACCATTGTTTATTATCATAATATTTTGGCCGTTTATCTTTCTGAGAATCCAGTACAACACCAACGGATTAAGCATGTAGAGCTTGACATTCATTTCGTCTGTGAAAAGGTCCGTCTTGGCACTGTTCAAGTCCTTCATGTCCCCCACAGATTATCAATACACTGATATCTTTACGAAAGGCTTGCCTCGACAACTTTTTAACTGGTTCAAATCTAGTCTATGCATCCAACAATTTTCTGTTGCGACCAAGGGGGTGTATTAACTTGTATATGTTGATAAATATCTTCTATATATTTAGTTTATTTATTTCCTAGAATAGTTCCCTTTTAGGGCTGTAATTGTAACTATATATTGTTATCTTTAATAGAAGTAATTCATTGAGTTTTCGTACTTTACAGTTAAAGGATGTTAAGCTTAAGATGAAGTATTAAAAGTTAACCTCAAGTTGGTCAATTCTGCTGTTCTATATCTGGCTGCACATGTGAATTAAACATGCAGAATTCCAGACTATGTTACTGTTTTGTTTCTGTTGAGTAAGTCTAGTTTGTTTCCTGTTTTCATGGTCAGTTTCTTAAGGCTAGCTAGGAGTAGTGGAGTTATGACTGTTAGACTAATATTAGTATCTATATGAGTTTCTTTTGTGTAATTTTTCATACGAATAGCACTAATCAGTTGAGAATAATCAAGCTCTTTCGATTTCTAGCTTTACTCTTACTTCTTAGTTCTCGGTTTATGTTGTGTGATGGCTCTAGATCAACACCTTTCTTACAAACAGTCTGAGTTAGCAGACCATATCAGTTTTTTACACATCCTTATCATAAATAGATTTTACCCTAACATACCCTTCCCACAAACACACATTAATGCCCATTTGTTGTGAGAATGTTAAGAAAAAAATAAGCAAGATGAATGCCGCTCATAAATACGGATTGGTATTTGGTAACCTTTTTCCAACGCTCCCAAAGGCATCTACCAAATCACCCAAAAATGTCATACGGGCGCTTGCGTTCGGCATGGTCTTAAATTTATTTAGTTATAGCTACATTAATTAATTAATCACATATCTAAATTAAACCTATCTCAGAAAACAAAATAAAAATTGATAGTAAATTATATTAATCAAATATTTGAACAATGTACGTAGCATTCATATCACATTCTAAAATATTTGTGACTGAATTTTCTCAACAATTTATATATATAATATATTATTATAAATAATTCAAGAGATAGAACATGCATTTGGATTCTCATCGGAGAAGAGTTGAGGTGGCGGAATTCTTTCCATCACATACAATGGCGGATATTGATGATAATACATCATCCTTTGCATGTCCATCACCTCCATCTTTTCTCCCTTCTCCTCCTCCTTCTTCTCTTCCTTCTCCTCCTCCTTCTTCCCATCACCACCACCACCTTCTCCACCTTCTTCCGCCGGTTTCTCCTCAGGTTTTGCTTCTTCCGCGGGTTTCTCTTCCGGCTTTTCTTCTTCTTTCGGTTTCTCAGCGGGTTCAGGTGCGGGCTCGGGCTTGGGTTCGGGTTGCGGCACGATCTTCGCTTGCTTTTTCGTGCGCCTGTAAACGTACTCCACTAGCTTCTCACCATCCATACTCCCTGTCACTATTACTTTGCTTGAACTCACTTCTGTCTCCACTGTTCTTACCCCTGTAAATTGTGTAATATTCTCATTGAGTGACCAAAAAAGTTATAAATCATAAATCTGATCCCACACCACCCCTTGTGTCAGATAACCATAAACGGTCGTCTAACAAAGTATACCAATTAAACGTGTGGGGACATTACTGGCAGCCCTAAAGCAAACAGTCGTCCAATGTGTTTATGATGTGGAATTAGAATCCAAATGTTGTGGGAAAAGATTGCGTGATTAGGTACGTACCTTTCATTCGAAGGATCTTGCGTTTGAGTTGTAGAGCACAGGCTTCACAGTGCATATTCACATTTAACTCCACTGTAATTGACTCAGGAACCTCAGAGGTGACAATTTGAGGAATTGGTTCACCTTCTGCAGCAGGAAGAGGTGACAACACTTTGGCTACTCTCTTTGTTTTCTTGGTTATTTTATCACAAACTGCTTGTGGTTCCACCACTCCTTTTATGGTCACTTGGTTCTTTTCCATATCTATGTCCATCCCCACAACCCCTGTAAACATAAACACAACACTCTTAACTAATTACTCCTCAAATATATATATCACTACTAGAAAAACAGCCTTTTATGACACGCAATGTGCGTCATAAAAAGGTGCAGATGACATGTAAAATGTCATTTTTTTGTCAAATCAAACTTAATATATAACTGTTTTATGTAACCTTTTTAAAAGCTGACGTGTTTAAACTGTTAAACAACTGTTTTATGCAACCTGAAATGAGCATTTGTTTAGGTGGTGTAGAATTAGACCATTTCAGTGGTGTGGTTTTAGGAGGACCCTTTTTTATATGTGTAAGTGTAAAGAGATTATATATACCTGGAATTCTGAGAAGGGATCTCTCTATCTTTTTGGCACAACCAACACAATGCAAGTCTATATACAACACAAAAGGAGGTGGTGGTTTTGGTTCTTCATCTTTTTTCTCTTCAACAGGAGGTTTCTCTTCTTTCTTTTCTTCTGGTTTCACTTCTTCTGCTGCTTTTGGCTCTTCCTGTTAAAAGTAAGGAAAAAGATGATCAATTTAGAACAATGGGAACAAACCCACATAAGATATCAGATATTACATCCTTTTGCAATCTAAGATATAGTTTAAAGAAAAAGAAAATTAAAGGAAATTAAGATTCAGTGCAGACCACTTTCTGTTCTTCACCCATTTTTGTTAGTGAGAGTTAACTAAAAGAGAGAGAGTGGAATGAGAGGGAAGGAGAATCAGAGAGAAATATATAAGAAATAATTTGAGAATCTTAAGGGTGGACGGTGAGTTTTTATCCTATAAAAGCAAAACATTGAAATGGCAGAGCACATGCATAGCCACTAACTACCGTTTATAAAATAATAATAAAAAAAACTTTGTAGTTTTTTAAACGGGATTTGTGTTCAGAAAACTTTGGAAGAGGGAATTCTAAAATTCTAAGGAATCAGAATATAGATTAATTTATTATAAAACTAACTGACAGGTTTTGGTATATTATAAAGATTGAGAATTCAAACCTCTAATGAGGTATTTGATGAATTTATTTGGTTGGTATCATAGATGTAGTTTAGAAACGTTAAAAAAAAAAACAAATTAGATTTAAACAAAATAACCTTTTTATCTAAGAATTAGATTTAAATAATCTTAAGTTTCATCAATTAGTTTGGAATAATTTTAAGTAACAAAATGTTTACTATTGAGCTCAAATTTTAACTCATTATCCTATTACGTTCTCTGACTAACGGAAACTTAACAACGTTAGTTTTGATTGAATTTGAGATTATTTTCGGCCAATTGATAAAACCTGAGATTATTGCCGGCCAGTTAAGGAAACTTGGGATTATTTAAATCCAATGTTGCATAAAAAAAAATTAACGCCGTTAAGTTTCTGTAACTCAGAGATCGTTATAGGATAATAAGTTAAAAAAGTTGGGCTAAATAGTAAACATTTCGTTACTTAAAATTATTGTCAACCAATTGATAAAACTTGAGATTATTAAATCCAATTTGTCAAAAGAAAATTGGATAAAACAATTAATTAAAAAGGTTAAAAACATCAATTTAGTTAATTTTAGATTTTGCCCAACACATTTCTTGATTTTTAGATACCCATGTAAGGTGGTCAGATAAGATCGTATTGATCAATTTTGAATTAATATTTTTTTTCACGTCGCTTGTTTTGATTGATTTAATATACAATCGTCTTTGAACTGAATAGAAGCGTTTGACGCCCGTAACTAGTCATAAAATAACAATCATTTTAAATTTTTTCCCTTTAACTAGTTATAAAATACAATGGCTATTTTATAGAAATTATTAGTCAAGGTCATTTTAAAAATTTTCCCTTTTTTTTAGAACGACAATAAAATTTATAAAAGCTCAAAAAGGAGCGAACATTACATGTACAAAAGAGGGTTAATCAACCAATCATTCCAACGCATCTTAACTTTGCTATTCCTAGAAGTATACCATGAATAAGAAATCAAAACAACGGAATCAAAGATACTACCGTTCCTAATCTTACTTGGTTGGAAAATAAAAGGTTTCGAGTTTTCCAAACGGTCCACCAAGTAGAGTATATAATCGTGAGCACCACATCCTTCTTACTCCTTGAAAGCTTACCGTCTTCGATAGCCTTGTAAAACGAATGAGGCTCCTCCAGTTTAATCAAATCCAAATCTAACCAAGCTTTAATACGTGTCAGAATCTTCACAAAGAAAGAGCAGTCCTCGAAAATATGTTTAATGGATTCAACACCAGACTTACATATCGGACAAGTGATCACGTCAATCTCAAAGCCACGTCTAAAATTTTCCCTTTTAACTAGTCATAAAATAACAATCATGTAATCAATCATCGTGACCCATCATCTGCCACCTTTTGAAACAACAATCTCTTGAACAATCTATGATAGAACGGTTGGTATGATCATGAAACTAATCGAACAACGACCACAAGATCATGAAACCCAGGTGTTAATGTATGAATAAAGTAGTCGGGCAAAGCAAATAGCTTTAATTTTGGGAGTATTCGAAAAGGAATAAATGATTACGTGTAAAGATCTGCTAGCTCGAAACTTGGTATCACATGCCATATTATTCAATATTTCTTTTTGGGTTTATAATTTGTGGTTACCTAACCTATCATCTTTTTCTCTCTCTTTTTTAATTGATGTGACCATCTTGATTGAATCTAGACACAGGTAGACGAGTCTTCCCCGCTTGGGATTGCAGCATTTTAACTTTGTTACGTGGGGATGATTATTATACACATGGAATTGCATTTGGATCTACACAACAAATTCTGTAACTTAGTCTATGAGAGTAAGAAAACTTTATTTTGATTTAAAAGAGTCTAGATCAAGTACTATACATAGAAACAATCTAACATGTGGCCTTGAGTCAGCATGGGTCCATTTGGTTTCCTCTCATAACAAATTATCTTTTGTATGTTAATTGTTATTAGATTAACGGTAGTGGACCACGCTTTCATGTATGGAGGCCTAGTTCGTCACGTGAAGCCTGATGTGACACGGATCGAGTAACAGAGAAGAGTAAGTGATTCATTACGGATAGCCTAAGTTTTAACGTTTCATATCTCAATCTGAGCGGAGTACTTTTTATTGAGACACAATCTTTAACAACCATCAAATTCTTTCATTTCACTTTCTTGTGACAAAGAAGATTCTTTTTAATGATGTTAATTGGAAAGGTTGCATGAGAGAATAGTGTGGGACCAGAAAATTGGAATAAGAGGTTAGAATTAGCGTAATCATGTAGGCATTATTGCTTTGTTTGGTTATTAAGCAATCATACTTAACCAATAACTTTGGCTAAGGTATATGGAGTCCAAACTTATAGTTTCTGCGGTTAACTAATTAAAAACAATTGATGGTGGTTTGGTTTTGATCTGAGAAAGCTACCAAATCAATAATCGAAGATAACAAACATATTAAAGGTAACATACAACATAGAAACACCATTGTGAACAATCACCCAACCTCTGCCAATTAGCATCTGTCAATGTTTTCATCAAGATGGTGCAATTATTATGTAGTTTACGTCATCCAAGTACATAGGAAAGTTAACAGAAATGAGTTCAGTGTATATATTTTACAAATGAATATACTTTTTACAAAAGTGGTTAATGTTCATTGACATGTACGTCCGTAATATATTTAGCTCGAGTGGGAAGAACATCTTCATCAAGAAAGAAATAATGAATAGCTCACGCAAGCCAATAACTTCATTATATATATAAGGAAAATTGGATATAAATAATACGAGTTATGCCTTATTGGCGAATAATAATATGAGTTTTGACCTTTCCTCACAATAATATCAATTAAACACCCAGGTGCTATCAGTGATACGCCGTTTAAATTGATTTAACGGTGTTAATGAAATGGATGGTTTTGTCATTTGTGAAAGTGGAGGGGCTGGTTTTGTAATTTTTTATTTATAAACATAAAAAAAAAAAAAAAGTGGAGAAGGAGGGTTCTCCTCTTGCCGTTCACCGGCAAACCACCACCACCCCTCTTTGCTCCGGCGACCTTGTAATCAATATTCCCCCCACAAAACCCAAAACTAAAAAGGGAAATTGTTATATGAACTGGAAAATATTACATCATCATATCGGAAAAATAATAATAATAATAACAAATAACAATCAAGAATTAGGTCTTCAAGAACAATTTATATACAGAAAAAATTGAATCTTTACCAGAATTTCGAACTCTTACCTGTCTTCTTCAACAAACCCAGAATCAAATTCTAGTTATTGTACGGACAAAACCAAGAAACTGTGCTCAAAGTGACTCAAAAACCCACCTCACTTTGTCGCACCCAAACAACTCTTCGTAGGAAACAGCGACGTTTTCTTCGTCAAGAAACCCGCCAAAAATCTTGGAATAATCCGGATTCGAACTCCGAAAATTCGAGCTCAAATCATCAGATGGTTCTCGTAAGGTTGAAAGATCAAGAACCGGAATTGAAGAAGTTTGGGAGTTGCCAAAGATTTCACGGTAGTCTTGAAAGTTAGTGGCCGGAGGTCCGGCGAACTTGCGGCGGTGGCCGGAGAGAACGCCGTCGTAGGGGTTTTTGTTTGAGAAAGTGGCGGCATTGGAGAGTTTTCTGGAGTGAAAGGGACGAGAGAGTGACTCCATTAAAGAGAAGTTTTGTGGTGGGTGATTCTTGTTTTTATGAATGTTTTTTGTGTGGTTTTGGAATTTGTGGTTGTTTGCAGAGAGACGGGACAATTAGGATGGAGAAGAAAGACAGAGGGGTATGATTGGAAAAATTACAAAACCAGCCCCTCCACTTTCATAAATGACAAAAACATTCATTTCATTAACACCGTTAAATCAATTTAAACGGCGTATCACTGATAGCACCTGGGTGTTTAATTGATATTATTGTGAGGAAAGGTCAAAACTCATATTATTATTCGCCAATAAGGCATAACTCGTATTATTTATATCCAATTTTCCTATATATAATTCCAAACATTACCCATTGAATCACTTGCTGATAGAATGCAAAACTATCACCAGGGATGACCATATTTCATCCGGACTAGAACTAAGTACGTCGTGAAAATTTGGAAACACTTGACTGCAAACAAGAGCCCGTTGTTAACAAATTGATATTTAGAGAATTGGTGTTTTAATGATGTTCTTCATCATTCTTACCAGAGATCAATACATGGTTTATATAGGAAGAGCGCCTAGAGTAAACAAGGAAATATAGCTGTAAATTACAAGAAAAGGAAATATAGCTGTAAATTACAAGGAAAAATGGCTGTAAATTAGTTGTGAAGATGGATGTCACTGACTCTCTAATTTGTGAAATATTCAACATGGCAAGATAGTTGTTGAAGATTCTTCCATTTACAACTTTTGTCAATATGTTTGCGAGTTGCTCTCTGATCTGACGACCAATTTCGATATTTCCTTAATAAAGTGTCTTTCTACCTCCACATGTTTGGTACGATTGTGTTGGACTAAGTTTTCTGAAATTTTAATTGAGGCTTCATTATCACATAAAATTCTAATGACTTGTTTGGAGAAAAACCGATTTCAGTCAGGAGCTTCTGTATCCATAACACTTCTACAATACCTCGGGGCAATCCATCTAAGCTTTGCTGCTGGGACTCCCTCGCAATCTCCGGACCCGTCCCAATCGGAACCACCAAAGTGCCACCCTATGGGTGGCCTTAGCCGCTATACGCCGTCGCGTTTCCGCCACGACCGCAACCGGTGGTTTTATTTTCGGTTCACTACCACCTATGTGGTACGCGGACCCAGTTGATCAGACTTTCACGATACACGAAGGTCACCCCGCCTCGGTGTCGCCGTCCTAGTTGCCACCGTCATTGTTGTCACCGCCTGTCGTTGACCAGTTAGCTCACTAATTCAAGTCGAGGATCTCGTTTGGAACTAGCAACAGCTCGTTGCATCCCGGTGTCTCAAACGGTTGTTTGGAACCAGCTAAGGTATATCTAATTCTTTTAGATATTTATTTTATTTATTTAATTCGTTAGAGTTAATTACGGTTTGCGTCCCTGTGGTTTGGTGACTTTTGCGGTTTGAGTCCGAAAGTTTAAAAATTATCATCTGACACCCTAAGGTTTGTATTTCTTTGTGATTTGAGTCCCTGTGCCTAACGGAGTTAAAATTTTCTGTTAACTCAAAGGGTATTATAGTAATTTCACACATCAGGGACTCAAACCATAAAAGTTACCAAACCACTAAATGTCAGGGGTTATTTTTTAAAATTAAAAAGTTACACATATAAGAAGACTTTTCTTCTCTCCTACCAAACCCAAACCCAAACCTAGCGTTCCTGAGCTCACTTAAGGAGAGAAAAAAAAAGGAAAGGAAAAGAAAAGAGAAGAAGGGAAAGGAAAGGAAAAGAAAAGAAAAGAAGAGAGTGATTTCCTTCCATTTTCTTCCAAATTGGAAGGAAATAAAAGCTTTAAAAAATAGCCTACATTTCTCTCTTTTTCCTTCCCTTTCCCTCCTTAAATGAAACTAGGGAACACAAAACTTTTTTATTCATTCCCTTTTCTTCCTTAAATGAAACTTAGGGACACAAAGTTTTTTATATATCCCTTCCTTTCTTTTCCTTTCCCTCCTTAAGTAAACTAGGGAACATAGTGAAAAGGTCCGATCATTAACCTACCACTACGGCCGGGAACACCATCGCAGCCAACCCGTCTTCAACAACGACGACCAGCAGTCATCTGATCTTTCCGACCTCTCTCCCTCTCTAGTCTCTACCTCTTAGGCATCTAACCCATCACCACCATCGGCTGACCGACGAACTTATCTCTGCCCTACATCATTGTTAAAATTCCTCCTTCTCTCGCTTCGGTCTACTGTATACCAGCTACATACAGCATAATCGCTAACCCATGAACCACCGCTGCTACAGCTTTGCGATCGTCAATTAAACGAAGATGAGTGATAAACCTGGGGATTTATCATTTATG
The DNA here is from genome assembly GCA_039602395.1 of Deinandra increscens subsp. villosa. Taxonomy (NCBI): domain Eukaryota; kingdom Viridiplantae; phylum Streptophyta; class Magnoliopsida; order Asterales; family Asteraceae; genus Deinandra; species Deinandra increscens. The sequence continues at coordinate 9,273,701 of JBCNJP010000018.1, read as the reverse complement.
CAAACTTTCTACATAGATTTTCCATTTTGTTCCATCTGATATTTATACACAATCTTGGTTCCCTTTTAGTTATCACCATTCCAGTTTATAGGATATAATAGAAGATGGGGAAACAAAGAATTTTGCTGGGTATTTGTTATATACATTCTTCTCTGAGTTTTGAAATGCATATTGCTCTAGGAGTTTAGATATTAAAAGTTTGATATTTAGTTTTCTTTAAGAAAATTGAATTATTTTGTTTAAAGGATATGATTATGCCGATTTAGTTTTCTATAAATTTGACTTTTTCAAGTCAATTGAATTATAAAAATGTGTTTATGCAACTGAGATGAATGGTGGTAGCAACGGTCTTTGATTGTGGTGGAGGTGTTTTTTTCGCTCATTTGACTGCCCTTATAATGTCGAAATTCCAATCGAAAATTGGTGTGTGGTCGTACGGTTAAGGTGTTGGTGGTCAGAGATATGGTGATGGTTGTTAATTGGAGTGGTGGTTATTCGTGAATAGTGATGGTGGCAACCGGTTTATGGGGTGGGGATATTGGCGGTGTTGCTGGTTACGAAGTGATGGTGGTGGAAAGTAGAGGTCGAGGTCAAATAGGGAGAGAGATATAGTCACGATCGGGACATGTACGACCATAAACCCCCATCTCCGGAGGTTCGCTGGAGTCGCCGGAGTTCGGCTGGAATACTCTTTACCGGAAACAGGCTCCATCTCCGTGGAGATTGAGAGACCCCAAATGAACAATATTTTTTTTTTAATTACACAAAGTTTAATTTAATTACACAAGTAGTCCCTCACTATATTTAGTGGTTTAGTGACTTTTACGGTTTGAGTCTCTGATATGTAAAATGACTATAATACCCATAAAGTTAATAGAAAATTTTAGCTTCGTTAGGTCCAGGGACTCAAATAGCAAAGAAATACAAACGTCAGGGTGTGTCAGATGATAACTTTTAAACTTTTGGACTCAAACCGTAAAAGGTACCGAACCATAGGGACTCAAACCGTAATTAACTCAATTCGTTAAATAAATTCCGTATATGCGTTGTATCGGTGATCTGATCTTGTCGAACGGTTTTATTGTATTCGTGCAATTTTAAATATTCCGCTGTGTCGTTATATGGCTAATTTAACAGATATATATATATATATATATATATATATATATATATATATATATATATAGAGGAGAGTTAGGCTACATCACATAAAAAGCCTACATCCATTGCGGATTGATCTGGGGCGTCCATCAAGATCATCCAACATATATATATATATATATATATATATATAGGGTGAGGTTCATTGTAGACACTTTCGCATGTGAAATAGCTCTTTTTCACATGTGAAAGTTTCTAATTAATGAGAAAAAAGAAAAGAAGAAAAAAGAAAATTAATCACAACCATTAGATCAAGAGATCTAATGGTGAAAAAGGGTGTCTACCTGTCTACACTTATGGGGGTGTCTACAATGAACTTTTCACTATATATATATATATATATATATATATATATATATATATATATATATATATATATAGGGGAGGGTTATATTAGAAACCTTGTTTAGTTAAGGAAACTATGAAACCCAAATGAGAGGCCATGGTTTGTCCACATCAACCTTTTCTATGATATAGAAAAGGGCAAAGATGTCTTTTACTCACCTGCATCTTTACCTGCAACTTTTGCCTTCCATCAACAATCTGACAAATCCTTCTCTCCTTACACGAATTTGAAGAAAGTAGTTCTTTCATTGTACCTTAATTATGTAAAAGTCAAATATTTAGTACTCATCTTTTCCAATGCAATAAAGTACTTGTCATGTCAAGTAAAAGTAGTTTCCCTCCAAAAAGATTAGATCTCAATCCCTTCCATTCCTTCCATTAATGTATATGTATACCATATCTATCGCTGAAAGCACAGGAATCTCAGAGCACAAACACTTTCAAAAAATTTAATGGATTCGCCAGTTATGGTTTTTTCATTAAATTTTGAAGACGATGAATCATTGAGTTGGTCACAAAGAAATATATAATGTTAAATATGAAAAACGATGATATGTAACATATATAAGAACATATCAAGGGGAAAAGCCGAGAAAATTCTCCCTTACTTAATAAACCAAAAAAACGTAGGGTAAATAAATTTAGTGTCTCATTATTACAAACATTTGAAAGAAAAAAAAAGGCCGGAACGCATGACATTACAAATTTAAAATGCTTGTATAGTGATAATGGAAACAAAGGTACATATGATACTTACATTCCAATGATGTAAAAATATAACATAGATATCACCGATTGCTATATCAGTGGAATATAGAAATTTAAAAGGTATGCATATGTAACAACAAGATAGGTTTTCATATGTAACAAGGAGTTAATGTTAAACAACAAGGTAAAACCAAAAAATATATAGTCATATAAAATGTTACATATGTGACAACATGTTAGGTAACATACATGACATATGATTGATGTAAAAAGGGGTGTGGGTGTAGCAAAATATAACATATGTAAGCACCATTGATGGCTGAATCAGTGGAATATAGAAATTTAAAAGGTATGCATATGTAACAACAAGATAGGTATCATATGTAACAAGGAGTTAATGTTAAACAACAAGGTAAACCCAACAAATATATAGTCATATAAAATGTTACATATGTGACAACATGTTAGGTAACATACATAACATAGGATTGATGTAAAAAGGTGTGTGTGTGTGGGGTGGGGGGGGGGGGGTAGCAATAAACTAAAAAATGTAACATGTGTAAGTTCAAATAATGTAACATGTGAAAGTACAAATGATGTACCACATAAAATATGTAAGAACATGATAGGTAACATGTATAACAAAATATGTGGAAAAGTTACATATGTAAGAAACTATGAATCTACATATGTAATAGCCAAAATGTAACATAAATAAAGTATCATTTGGGGCTAAGTCAAGGTAATATCATGAAGATATGTACCAAAATATATCATATGTAACAACATGACAGGTAACATGTATAACAAAGGGTAATGGAAAAGATAAAAATAACAAACTATTATGGTAAACATGTCATATGAAAAATATGAAAAATATGAAAAACGATGATATGTAACATATATAAGAACATAGATATCATTGAGTGCTATATCAGTGGAGTATAGAAAATTAAAAGGTATGCATATGTAACAACAAGATAGGTTTCATATGTAACAAGGAGTTAATGTTAAACAACAAGGTAAAACCAAAAAAATATATAGTCATATAAAATGTTACATATGTGACAACATGTTAGGTAACATACATGACATATGATTGATGTAAAAAGGGGTGGGGTGTAGCAAAATATAACATATGTAAGCACCATTAATGGCTGAATCAGTGGAAAAGTTGAACGTGTGAAGAATAGTCTTAGGAGTTGGAATAAAGATAGGATTGCGGATGAGAAACAAATTTCTAATGATCTTCAAGCCAAAATTGACAGGATTGAAATTGAGATGGAGTTGGGGAGACATCAAAACGATCTTCAGGCTAAAAAGACATGTTTGTTACGTGATTTACAAGAGTTTGAAAAAAGAAAACATTGTGAATTAAGTCAAAAAATTAAGTCCAAGTGGATTTTGGAAGGGGATGAAAACTCCAAATTCTTTCACGCTTATCTTAAGAAACGAAGACGTTTAGCGACTATTCGAGGGATTAAACATAATGGTATTTGGGTGGAGGACCCGGATGATATTAAATCGTTGTTTTTTGAGTATCATAGTTCTCGGTTCCGTATTATTCCGGCTGGTCGTGATTTGGACATTCCTTCGGACTGTTTTCGGCAAGTAGTGGCTGAGAGAGTTAGTGGTCTGTACCGCAGACCTTCTTTAGGGGACATTAAACAAGCTGTTTGGGATTGTGGCAGTTCGAAAGCCCCGGGTCCGGACGGGTTTTCTTTTGCGTTTGTTAAACATCATTGGGCGTTATTGTTAGAAGACATCTCGGATTTTGTTGGATATTTTTTTTGAAAAGAAAATGATTCCTAGGGGTTGTAATGCTTCGTTTTTCACCTTGATTCCTAAAAATGATAATCCGGTGTTAATTCAAGATTTTCGCCCGATTAGCCTTATTAATGTTCAGTATAAAATTTTAGATAAGATTTTGGCTAACAGGTTGGCGTCGGTCATTGATGATTTGGTTAATCCGGTTCAGTCAGCTTTCATTGGAGGTAGACAGATTTTGGATGGTCCGCTGATGCTCAATGAGGTTATTAGATGGCATAAAAAGAAGAATAAGAAGATGCTATTGTTTAAGGTTGATTTTGCGAAAGCCTATGATACACTTAATTGGAACTTTCTGTTCTCGGTTCTTCGGTGTATGGGTTTTGGTGAGGAGTGGATATCTTTGATTCGGGCGTGTCTCTGTTCTGCTTCAGCGTCTGTCTTGGTGAATGGAAGTCCTTCAAAGGACTTTCCTATCGAGAGAGGGCTTCGTCAGGGAGATCCTCTATCTCCGTTTCTATTTATATTAGCTATAGAAGGTTTTCACGCGATGATTGATAGAGCGGTTAGAGTTGGGTGCTTCAAGCCGATACGGGTGGGGGATCAATTGGTTCCCCTATCCCATCTATTTTATGCTGATGATGTTATCTTTGTTGGATTTAGGTGTCCAGATCCGACTAAATCAAGTACCCGACCCGGTTAAGACCCGTAAGAGTTACACCGGAGGCAACGGGTATTTAAGACCGCTTACTGTTATAACCGGCAAATTCGCAGAGGAATCAATTATTTGTTTATTAAATAGTTTAATAGATAAATAATTAATTACTATTAAGTTTAATTAAGCGACAAAAGACGTTAAATATAATTTACGTCATGGACGAGAACAGACATGTTATTAGTTTGACTAATACTCGGCAAGCGACAAACATTTAAAGGTTTAAATGTTAATTTCAGAAATTAAATGGTTCGATTAAGGATTAGGTAAAATCGAGGGGCTAAACGGAATTAAATCAGTTATAAATATAACTGATTAAGGGAGACGAAACCCTAATAATCCTCCGACTGAGAATTTCGGCCTCCCCTCCTCCCTCTCGCGACTCCGACGCCGACGGCCACCCCGCCGCCGCCTCCTTGTTCTCAGACGAACTGTTCGCGAGAACCCTAATCCTAGATCACCGTCGCCGCCCTGTCGTTTCAGCCCTGCCGCCGACCGCCGCTCTCGAAGCCGCCGCCGTCCGCCCTCCTCCATTGCTGTCGCCGCAGCTACCGGGTCGCCGCCGCCCGCCGCGATCAAGCCGCCGCAGCAGCAGCCCGCCGAAGCCGAGCCGCCGCCGCCTGCAGCCCGACCGCAGCCCACCGCCGCGGTCTCCGTCGCACCTCGCCGCCGCCCTGTCGGCCGCCGGCCTCCTCGCTGTCGCCGGTTCCACCGCCGACAACCCTAGTCGCGAACCGTGTCTCACACGTGTTCCGCCGTTGTCCGCGAAACCCTAGTTCGCGCCTGATCCGACGTACGAGATTTTCTCGGTGCTTGATTCACCGCGTAGTAAATCCGTGTCCGCGAGGAAAGTCAGATTCGTCAGACGAATCACTTCTGTGAAACCCTAGCGTCACCCGTTGACTTCCGGTGTCTCAAGCGTTTGTTTGAATCACCGCTCAGGTATATCTAAACTCGTAGTTAGTTTAGATTTAATTGACTGTTTATATTTATTATAAGTCGCGTTCTTGTTTAAACGCGTTTTGGTGTTTGCGCGTTATGGTGATTGTCGAATCCTGTTGTTTTAGGTTTACGCTAATTATCTGGTTTTCGCGTTAGTAAATTAAAACGTTTTCCGCTGCCTATTAAATTAATCGTTAATTTAATTATCCAAATTTAATTTACTATTTATTCGGTAACCGCTTAATAATTATTTATTGTAAATAATTATTTCTAAATATAAAAAAAAAATTTTGCTATTACCGAGATCCGAATGCCACTGTCGTAACCCAACAGTGGTATCAGAGCCTTGATCACCACACGCAAACCCAGGCCGGTCTGTTTTAAACCGGCACACTTTCACGAACTGGGGTTCTGAACCCGAAAGTCGCAAAATTGAATGAATCGCTTCTTAAATATGTTTAGTCGATTTGGATCCACTAAACATAATCCGATTCAACGTAATTGATTGAATTATCTTTCGTGCATATTCGGCCCAACCCTGTATTATGTTGTCATGGTTTCGTTATGGTTTGGCCCATTAGGCACATGTGTTCTGTTTTGGATTGGCCCAATTTTGTTGGGTTCAAAATTGTAATTATTTAAAATAGAATAGTTTTATTTTAAATTATTATCGCTCATTTTCGACTGGACGAACAAGACGAGCTTGATACAAAGACCCGCTTGAGATCATCCCTGTATGGGATTTTCGAAAATGGCTAGAAGTCAAAGCAAGACCGACGCTTCCTGATGACACGCAGGAGCTTGTTGAAGCCAGTGGGAGCAACTAAGTCAATCAGGGAGTTTTTCTATTCTCGTGGTTGATTTACATTTATGTCCCTTGCCCTTGTTCGATATTGTCATAGGCTCTGACAATATCGAATGCTCTGCATCGCCGAATATGTACATGTGTGTTTGCTTGTTTTTGGTTGCTTGTCTTAATTAGATTAACACGCCAACTTAAAACCCAAACTTAGTTTTTGAAACTAATTTTAATCGATTAATAAAAGTCCTAATTTTATTACGACTTTATAAAATTATTAACCAATTTAATTCGACATTAAATTCGGATTTTTCGATAAAGTAATCGAACTTCAAAAGAAATTGGTTATCGACTCGCGACACGTAGATCATTAATACTTAGGTTATTTAATTGATCGTCTCGAGTGAGATAGGATTCATAAAATCTGTCGTCACATTTAATATTAAAATATGACCTAATAATCCTATCTGGTAAGCCTAAAACCGGTAGTCTATGCCATCCTAAGTCAAGTCTAACTTGGAACATATTTACCGATGCATCCGTGTTGGAGTATTTCAACACCGCACGTGGTGTTTAGGGTATCTTCCAAGGTGAACATATTGGAGTATTTCAACACCGTACGCTCACACTGACTGCTTAGGACAACTACTATTTTCTTTACATGCACCTTTGGTATTGGAGTATTTCAACACCGTACCTCTGGTCGGCTTGTAGACAAAATGGGCATAGATGGGGCTAAACGTATTTCGTTGATCCGTTCGCGAAAGCCCCATAACGGGAGTTGTGATAGTAGACTCACAAGTGACAATCGTTGTCCGTTCGGGCACTTAGGAATTTTGAAAGCACTTTACGCTGTCTGTAGAAATTGTCTAACTAACTGAATTCCCAATTCCTATTCAAGATTAGCTTGCCATCCTTGAATACGAATCAAACATCGAAACACTAAAACATTTGCCTGTTGTTTCAGATGGCTAACCGCGCAAACCAAGAGATTTTCCATCTCAAGTCTCTCCTTGAGAAGGAGAAACTTAATGGCGCCAACTTCCTTGATTGGGAAAGGAATCTGAGAATCGTCCTGAAAATGGCTAACATGGAAACCGTGTTAGATGCTGAGGTTCCTGAGGAACCTGAAGCTGACACGCAAGCGGCGCGAAACGCCCATAACACATTGCGTACAAATGCCAAAAATGTCGCATGTCTTATGTTAGCCACCATGGAATCTGAGATTCAGAAAAACATGGTTGACAGGACGGCTTTTCAGATGATCGGTGATCTGAGGGGCGTGTTTGAAACTCAGGCCCGACAGGAACGCTATGACACCGTTGTGACACTTATTAGTTGTCGCATGGCCGAAGGCGCTCCCGTCAGCCCTCATGTCCTAAAGATGAAGGGTTACATCGACCGCTTAGCAAAACTGAATTACGTCATCCCTGCCGAAATGGCGACTGACCTGATTCTTCACTCACTGTCCAGTGCCTTCACTCCTTTCCGGGTGAACTTTAACATGCATAGCATGGTAAAGTCAGTGACTGAACTTCACGGAATGCTTAAGACCGCTGAAGTTAATTTTGTTAACGGTAAGGCACCCGATGTACTCGCAATCCGATCAGGAGGCGTCAAGAAGCCTGAGGTAAAGAAGGGCAGACGTGGTAACAAGAAGCGGGGCAAGGCAGTTGCAACCAGAGGGTCTGGAAGCTCCCAGAAAAGCAAGCCTAAGGCAACCAAAGCACCACCGCCTGAACAGCGCGAGTGCTTTGAATGCCACAAGATGGGGCACTGGAAAAGAAACTGCCCAGAATATCTTGCCAAGGTGAAAAGTGGAAAAGCCCAGCCGGGTAATTCCTCAGGTATACACATAAGTTTATGTTGTATGATGCTTCACTTATTCCTACAAAATATATGTTTGACATACTTTACATTTTGTAGGTGCATGAAGCTGAAAGAAAGCAAGCCAAGATGACGCTGAACTACATTGCGATTGTCGCACCTAAATAAAGTTCGCGTCCTGAGTTTTGATTTAAAACAATTCTTGGTGATTTTAAAACAACTGATTTTGTTTGGTTTTCCCTGGCTGTTTTCCAGGATGAACAAATTGCTTTCTTTGGATTTTGATTATGACATGTTTTGACAATGGTTGATTTTCGAAACATACATGTTTGGTCTTAATCTACTTTGAATTTGATTCAACCTTTTGTTAGATTAGATTCAAAATCCCATAACAACATATCTTCCAACCTGGTGCACTTGATTTGATTAAGGCTAGCTTAAATGCAACATGATAACTTTTGGTTATCATGTGCCATCAAAGCTATAATGTCTTAAGCGTATATCGTAATAGTTACGTGACAACGCACGACACAATTATGGTTCATAAAGTCCTGTGATTTTAAACCATCCAGCGTCGATAATATTAAATCAATTCGAACCGATTGAAGATCGCCGCTTCGATCTACAATCGTATGAACATATCAATCCTCTGCTTCAAGTAGACGTCTGATCATATAAGTTCGAATCACCAGCTGAACAACTACAGGAGTAATCACCTGCTGGTTACAATATTGTAGTATGGTCACACCAATTCTGGTGCACATTACCATAAAATGTATATACCTAGACACATCTTGGAAGTCTTAGACTACAATAGTTGTACTCACGTGTGTTTTAATTCGACGAGCACTAAGTGTTCCATACGTCGATCCAACATTTCATTATGAAACTGGTAACACACAAGACTAATGACTTGCCACAACAAATCCCTTGACTTCATATAACCGTGACACCCCTTCACACAACACTTGCATAACTAAATTCCAATCCCAAGACCGGAATCTTGCGAAGATGGAATTTAGCAATTACATGTCCAAAGCTAGATCTTTAAATATCTAAAGAAAGGTGACTCAGATAAGTCGCTGGACTATGTAAAGTAACTCTCGCATCTAAACGAGACGAGCCAGATAAATAATGATTCGCCAACAATGGATTGTTGCGTGGCGGAACATATTGACATTCCAATTAGAGTTGGCATGTTTAACCTTACCTGAATAAGGAAACATCCTCTAGTGTCGGACCTCAGGGTCCGATAGGATAAATCATCTTCTCGATCATCACGAGACACTTTCAAACAATCATAGACGAGCGCATCATCCTATCAAACTCTGAAATGACTTTGACAATCGTCTATGAACTTATGAGCAAGTCATAACATCTGGATATTGAGTTTAGACTCTCGTACCACATACTACGAAGTCAAACAATTTCGTTCTTGTAAACGATAATTGATTACAACGTTTTCTTCGTGTAAATCAATATCCAAACGGTTTGAAAGAAAGATGAAAATAGGAATGTCAATCTGCCTCAAGCAAGTGGGAGCATCGCCATAGATCCTTACTGGAGTAACGATCAAGTGCCGATTTAAAGATCATTTAAATTTTCTGAGATGAAACGTTAAATGACACCTCAAATAATTGTAAGTTTCAAGATTATATTAAGTATTGATCGTGATATGACTGAGCAACCACACGCGATTAATCTCTTGAAACAGTTCAAATCATACTAAATATGATGTAGACATGAATCCAATACTTGAACATTGCATAGAATGTTGCCGTAAGATGTTACGCCATGACCATAGATGGAAAATCACATCATCACTGCTAAACACTGATGAGAAAAATATATGTTCATCAACCAAGTACAAATTTTATCCGTTGAACATTAATAGCCACCTTAATTGAATCTGAACTAAGAATGCTATAAAACATTCAAGGGTTAATTCGACTCCATAAATAGTCGGTTGACATGCTCAAGTGATAACACAGTCATACGTGTGCTTACCAAGGGCGCTCCATTATCACAAGTTCGATTCACTTAAGAAGATTCACTGTTCAAGATAAAACACTGAGTCTCGAGAAACAACAGATATTGGCAATTCTAAATCGAAATGCGAGCAGTTGATAGCGAATCCATAATTTCTGCGATCGGGCTAGATCAGCGAAATTAGTCTACTACTAAGTACACGAATTCTGCATCACTTCGATATTCGATTCTAGTGTTGGATGTCGAACACTGTCGTTTGCACCATATCATTCGGCCTCCTCTAAGTTGTTAGACGAGAGTCTGAATTCTGCGTAACGCGTTCGAATTTTATACGTTTTATTATCCATGAATATTTCGTTTAATAATCTAAAAGTCCGTAGTCGATCAGGCATTGCGGGAGCAACGCCTGAAGCAAGACTATTCTGACTCTGGACTCAAGGTGTTGACCTCTAGACTCACAAGACCTCATTGGAGAATGACGTCTGGACGTAACTCATGTCAGAATGTCTTCATGGATCTTAGCATAAGACAAATCTGATTGATGGTATACTCAACGGTATCCTTAGACCTGAGACACATGAGCGACCTCCCGTTTGCCAAAGAACATTCTTTGATTGTAGCTTAACGCTGTCGCGTAACTGCCAGCCATAACGGTTACTTTTGGGAATGGATCTGAAGTTTAGTGGGAGCTGTATGTGGTCAATATGGAATTCTGTACTCTTGCATTTTTCAATGCAACAGTTTGACATCATGGGCCCTCTCGTTAGTTCCAAGTGTGAAGTGTAAGGCCTTACCCAAACTTACTGTGTGTTTGATTGGACCACTTCGAACAGTAAAACGAGAAATATAATGATCGAACACAAAGAGAATGTTTAAATCCATGTCTCTGTTTCGGTTGATGTCACATACAGAAAGGATCTGATGACTTTACAAATACCTTAAGTCTAAACTATATCACAAGTTATTGATATGCCTTGGTTGTTCAGACTTGAAGTGTCATGACTGGTTGGGACAGCCACGTGTAGCTAGAGCACCTCTGACTGTATCTTGATTAATAGTCGCGATCAGTCCAAGTGGGAGACTGTTGGATTTAGGTGTCCAGATCCGACTAAATCAAGTACCCGACCCGGTTAAGACCCGTAAGAGTTACACCGGAGGCAACGGGTATTTAAGACCGCTTACTGTTATAACCGGCAAATTCGCAGAGGAATCAATTATTTGTTTATTAAATAGTTTAATAGATAAATAATTAATTACTATTAAGTTTAATTAAGCGACAAAAGACGTTAAATATAATTTACGTCATGGACGAGAACAGACATGTTATTAGTTTGACTAATACTCGGCAAGCGACAAACATTTAAAGGTTTAAATGTTAATTTCAGAAATTAAATGGTTCGATTAAGGATTAGGTAAAATCGAGGGGCTAAACGGAATTAAATCAGTTATAAATATAACTGATTAAGGGAGACGAAACCCTAATAATCCTCCGACTGAGAATTTCGGCCTCCCCTCCTCCCTCTCGCGACTCCGACGCCGACGGCCACCCCGCCGCCGCCTCCTTGTTCTCAGACGAACTGTTCGCGAGAACCCTAATCCTAGATCACCGTCGCCGCCCTGTCGTTTCAGCCCTGCCGCCGACCGCCGCTCTCGAAGCCGCCGCCGTCCGCCCTCCTCCATTGCTGCCGCCGCAGCTACCGGGTCGCCGCCGCCCGCCGCGATCAAGCCGCCGCAGCAGCAGCCCGCCGAAGCCGAGCCGCCGCCGCCTGCAGCCCGACCGCAGCCCACCGCCGCTCACCGCCGCGGTCTCCGTCGCACCTCGCCGCCGCCCTGTCGGCCGCCGGCCTCCTCGCTGTCGCCGGTTCCACCGCCGACAACCCTAGTCGCGAACCGTGTCTCACACGTGTTCCGCCGTCGTCCGCGAAACCCTAGTTCGCGCCTGATCCGACGTACGAGATTTTCTCGGTGCTTGATTCACCGCGTAGTAAATCCGTGTCCGCGAGGAAAGTCAGATTCGTCAGACGAATCACTTCTGTGAAACCCTAGCGTCACCCGTTGACTTCCGGTGTCTCAAGCGTTTGTTTGAATCACCGCTCAGGTATATCTAAACTCGTAGTTAGTTTAGATTTAATTGACTGTTTATATTTATTATAAGTCGCGTTCTTGTTTAAACGCGTTTTGGTGTTTGCGCGTTATGGTGATTGTCGAATCCTGTTGTTTTAAGTTTACGCTAATTATCTGGTTTTCGCGTTAGTAAATTAAAACGTTTTCCGCTGCCTATTAAATTAATCGTTAATTTAATTATCCAAATTTAATTTACTATTTATTCGGTAACCGCTTAATAATTATTTATTGTAAATAATTATTTCTAAATATAAAAAAAAAAATTGATATTACCGAGACCCGAATGCCACTGTCGTAACCCAACAATCTTTGTGGGCGAATGGTCGACGGGGAATTTCGCTTGTATTCATAAGTTGCTTGATGATTTTTTTGAGGTGTCGGGGTTGAAAGTCAATGTGGCTAAATGTAATGTTTTTGGTGTGGGGGTGGATGGTAGAGAGGTTGACAGAATGGCATCGTCTTTGGGGTGTCTCGCGGGTTCATTTCCTTTTAAGTATCTTGGGATTCCGGTGGGCGAAAGGATGGATTTGGTTAAATCGTGGGACCCGATTGTGGAAAAACTCAAACATCGTCTCGCGAACTGGAAGGCTAGCCTCTTATCTGTTGGCGGACGTCTCACGATGATCTCTTCGGTATTAGGTTCGTTACCCATTTATTATTTATCTATTTTTCGTCTTCCTAGGACCGTCAAAAAGGTCCTAGAAAGCTTTCGGGCGAAATTTTTTTGGGGTGGGAGGGATGGGCACCGTAAAATTCATTGAGTTAATTGGGATGAAATATTGGGGGACAAAGATAAAGGGGGGTTGTGAATTGGAAGCTTGGACGCGTTGAATAAGACGTTGTTACTTAAATGGAAATGGAGGTTCTTATATGATAAAAATCAACTTTGAGCTAGGGTAATTGAATCCATTCATGGGGTTCAGGGCGGGTTGGACAGGGATTTTTCGATCGGGGGGGGGGGGGGGTGGGATTTGGGGGGGAATTTGTAAATGTGCTAATGATTTACATGCTAGTGGTGAAGTTCCAAGGAATGTTTTTGTTCGTGTGATTGGTAATGGCGAAGCTACTAGATTTCGGGAAGATATTTGGGTTGGTAATGAATGTTTGGCGCGGAAATTCCCAAGGCTTTTTGCGCTTGAAAATATTAAAGATTGCAAAGTGGCGGATCGGCTTGTTGGGAATTCGTTGGTTTGGGAGTGGAGGCGGCCTATTAGGGGCGGTCTCGAGGAGCAACAGTTCGCTTTTCTTGTTGAGCTTTTGGGTACGGTTGCGGTTCGGAATGCTAGAGATGGGTGGGCTTGGAATATAGAAGGTAATACTACTTTCGAGGTGAAACATGTGAGAAAGTTTATAGAAAAAGGTTCTTTACCCGGCAATTCGTTGAAGACTCGTTGGAATAAAAGCATACCTAAGAAGATTAACATTTTTCGTTGGAGATTACTTCGTGATAGACTTGCAACTAGATGCAATTTATTGGAAAAGAATATTCATTTGACGGATTTTGGTTGTGTTTTTTGTGACGAGAGGTTGGAATCAAGAAATCATCTTTTTAAAGATTGTTCTATATCGAAGACGGTTTGGAATCAAGTAAAAATGTGGCTGCATTTGGATTTTGACTTATATGGGACGCCTGAAGAGGTTTTGGGGCTGTTGGACGCGTGCTCTTTGTCCAAAAAGAAGAAAAATCTTGTTGACGGTATTTTTGCGACTATTTAGTGGTCGGTGTGGAAACTTCGCAATGAGGTTGTTCATAATGGTAACGATTTAGATAAATTCGATTTGTTTACGTCGATAGTTAGATTCTCGTATAATTGGTTGTCTACTAGAAATAAGTTGTTTATCATGTCGTCTAGTAATTGGCTAGGCAATCCTCTTTTGTATGTGTAATTGTCGCTTGTTCGGTTAGGTTTTTCTAACCGGCTCTCTTTGTTAATATTTATAGTCTTTGCGGTTCAAAAAAAAAAGAATCATTGGAATATAGAAATTTAAAAGGTATGCATATGTAACAACAAGATAGGTATCATATGTAACAAGGAGTTAATGTTAAGCAACAAGGTAAACCCAAAAAATATATAGTCATATAAAATGTTACATATGTGACAACATGTTAGGTAACACACATAACATAGGATTGATATAAAAAGATGTGTGTGTGGGGTGGGGGGGGGGGGGAGGGGGTAGCAGTAAACAAAAAAATGTAACATGTGTAAGTACAAGTAATGTAACATGTGTAAGTACAAATGATGTACCACATAAGATATGTAAGAACATGATAGGTAACATGTATAACAAATGTGTGGAAAAGTTACATATGTAAGAAACTATGATTCTACATATGTAATAGCCAAAATGTAATATAACTAAAGTACCATTGGGGCTAAGTCTCGACACGGTAATATCACAAAATGCATAGACAAAATGACATATGTAACAAACCATGATAACTAAAGTCTGTTGGAATTTTAATTCCATACTTAATAACAAAAAGAGGATACTGTCTGAGTGATAATGAAACATAACAAACTAAATTGTTTCAAACATAACGAATTAACTTTTCCTTGTATGTCCTCAGTGTCATCATGTAAGGGTCTTCGGGAGAGGACATAGCCTTCTTACTCTTGAAAGGTTTACTTGTTACTTGAACATCAGGCGAGACATACAATATGATATTGTTCGAAGGGCCTGGAAAGTTGAAAAGTAAACAAGAACAATGGGGAAGTACTGACTAGAAAAACTTAGACTAAGATAAAATTCAACAGCAATTAGGAAAATGAAAATAAACATATTATGATAAATTAAATACAAAAAGGGGTCTATCCCTAAACACGATTACAAAGAACATAATAATAAGGAGGTGAATCATTGTAAATACCTGAATCATATTTAACTACAGAGAGTGATTGTTCAGAAATTTTCACAGGGGGACTAACAACTTCAGAAGATTGTGAATATCTTTTCCTGAAAAATGAAAAAAAAAATGAAAAACTTATGCGGATGATTGACGAGAACAATAAACACAGATACGATTTAGATTGTGAACGACTAAACATTACCGTTTCATTGTGGATTGTTCAGAACAGGGGGTTATAACGACGGGACGAAACGAAACTTTGCGTCGTTTCTTTCTTCCATTCTTGTTTATCTACTGTATTTCGATGGAAAATTAACAACATGAGGAACCCTAGAATAGTAGCATTGTTTTAATGAGGAACCCTAGAATTGTTTGAAAGTAAAAACATAACATACCGGAAGTTGGATGGCGCGATTTGAGGGATGATTTTGAGTCGTCGCTTGGAACCCTTTCTTGTTCAGTTTTAGTAACTAGAATCGTAAACTAGAAATGAGAGGAGGGGTACATATTGTTTGAAAATGTGAAGCAATAAAGTAGAATGGATGATTTGGTGAAGATCATGGGGAAATTGAAAGTTGGAAATGGGGGTGATAGGGATATAGTAGGGTGGCAGTTGATTTGACACATGAGAGAAGGTGTATGGGTTGTTTGGGGGGAGTGAAATTCTTGAGACTATAATACCCTTCTAGGGTTTATTTAAAGTTAGATGATTAATAAAAAAAATAAAAATTGAGACAATAAATATCAGTCATAGGATTAACAAGATGAATGGTTGAGATTGGGGTTTCATGGTTTCCTTGACTAAACAAGGTTTCGATTTTACCCTTTCTCTCTCTCTCTCTATATATATATATATAGGGGCGGTTCCGGTGCGGACATGCATTTTGCCTACGAACGGTGCGAACATGCATAAAAATCCATTTTTTGGTCCTACGATGTAGTTTTAGTGTTAGTATATTTTTAGAAATTGTGCTAGGTAGCTGTATACATGTAACAATGCAGTTTCTTGATCCATTCCTTGATGTTTTTTGAATTTATACATATACCCGCATAGAAAATTATACCAGCACAGTATATAATTATACCAGCATAAAAAAAATTTATGCATGAGCAAACACCACTTTTGATCATACACCAGCACCATTTCTGATCATATATATGTACCAGCACACATTCCTGATCATATACCAGCATTAAACTACATCGTATAGAGAAAATGTATTTTTAGGCGTGTTCGCACCGATCTTAGGCAATACACATATTTGCATTTGAATCTCCGTCTATATATATATATATATATATGAGTTACATATTAAACGTGTTTTACTAAAAATAAAAATTATTAACCCAAGACCCGGATACCCACTGTAAAATTCAACATTTAGGTTGTGTGCAGTGGGCGTGACCCCCACCTTTTTTTCTAATATAGTGCCCTCATAGCGCCAGATTGAACCCCTGGAGCGCTATGGGTAGAAATCTAGACCTGGGCGGTATAATTTTCATGCCCCCCCCCCCCCCCCGAATCATTGGGTATTTTTTTCTTTTTTTTATTGAATAGATTTTATTGAGTGATTTTTTTAAATAATATATATAATATAATTGGGTAATAATTAGAGGGACGTTATGGGGGGGTTATGACTACACACAATTTCAGTGATAAAAGCCCTTGATGATATGGACGACACGCGTCGAATAATCCCCATCCGGAAGGGTATGACTACACATAGCCTTACATCATAATTATAATAGGTAGATGTGTAAACCTCTTAGAGTAAAGGTTATAGATTCACTTTCCAACAATGGACAATGATGTTTTTGACGTAATTTAAGAATATATTATGGGTGTGTATGGTTGACGTTTAAAAAAAACAGAAACATACATTATTTTATAGATTTTACTATATATTGCATTTTTTTTATTTTGAATTTATAATATTTTAGTATTATTATATGAAAAAATATTTTCTTAAATAACATAGCACCTATAGCTCAAATATTCCTTGAATAATAAATAATATATATAAATATAAATAAGAACAAACATTATTTAATATATATAAAAATATGAAAATAAATTATTCCTCTAGTGAAATGTTTCAAAGTGTCTCTCGTCGTCTTTTCGGCCACTTTTAATTACTCGTCGTTGATGTCGGTTGTGGTATCGTATGACATAACGTGTATCGCCGATGTACAATTTTAAATAGATGTGAATCCTAGCTTTTCTCTTCCATCACATGTTTGTTGAAAGTATGTATACCTTCGTTCCAAATCATAGATTTATTCATGCCGAACCGTTGCTTAAACGTATCCGGGTTGCGGTACACTAGAACATCAACAAAATAATCCATCATCAACCGCTCGTTTGCTGTAGCACGGTCGCGTTTAATTAGTGTTCTTCTGATGATCGGTTGTGGATAATCAAAGTTTCTTGTAGATACTTAACAGCCGAAGAAATCACCTCGATCTCATTGTCCAATGAATCGTCGAAACCGTAAAGGTGTGAGGAGGAAGGGGACGCCATATTTTTTTTTAAAATAATAAAGAGGAGAATGGTAATATTTTTTATAGAAATGGGAGTACAATCGGAGAGAAGAATGATGAAAAGTGTATGTTTTGTGTATATATATATATAGAAAACGGGAAAAAAAATTAGTTAACTAGCCGTTGCAATGGCTAGTTTTTTGAATTTCGTGTTTTACCCGGCGCTATGACCATCACGAAGGAACCAGATTTTTGCTCCATAGCGCCCCTAAGGGCCACGTTGGAGAGCTATGTGAGTGCCATGGGGTGGCATAGCACCCACTACATATACCTAATAATCTAAAACATATCAATGGGTCGATTCATTCTTTTTTTTTTTAACCTTTCGCTAAAGAAACTGTTTTGCTTAACCTAAAAAGCGATTATTTTCATATCAGATATACTTATTGTACTTAGTCATGCTATTACGTTCACCTATTTAAACTTGGATTTTACATTTATTATACCGATTCGGTAGATTATAGGTACCGAACACTTATGGTATACCCGGGTGTAACCAAATACAACAAATCGATATAGTTCGACCGAGATGCGTCACGAAATCCACAAACATATCACATCCTATCATCACATTTTGGTCTCTCAATTAATTACGTACACAAGAAGGCTCCTCCTATTCATGTATATCTTGCGTTGCATCTCTCCATTAACTCCACCCACCTAACCTTATCTCTAAAACTCCATTAAAATGCATGGTTCATAAAGAACTGGTCGACTCAAACTCAGCATGCAACCACTGATCGAATGAAGATCAGAAGAGAAAGAGTGAGCTTCTCAGCAACTTTGCCGGAGGATGTTGATGGGGTGTTTGCAGATAGTGATTGTGTAGTCATATACTCTTCCAATCCATTTCTGGATATAAGAAAATCAATCTTAGAGATGATTCAGTATGTGAAACTTCAAGACTGGAATGATATTGAAGAGTTGATCTACTGTTATATAGCCCTCAATTCCCCAGAAACTCATGCCTACATTAAGGATGCTTTCATTAGCTTATCTTCGTCATTTTATACATCAAACGTGAATTACCGCACTGATCAGTGCTAGGGTTTTACTTGAATCAATTATTCTTATTTTTTTTCTTGTATTTTGATGCTTAACTGAATTGTACCACATGTATTTTAGCATGTTTCGATATTTGTTTTTGTATATGTTATAGAACTAGATTTTACTAGCGCGTATTGCCGCCGGAATATGGGTATACAAAAAGTTAAATAAATAGATTCCGATGTCTCGGTCTTAAACTAAATCTAAACCACGACGTCTAAAGCATAACATCTAAACCGTAAACATTTAACCCTAAATCTTACCTTAAAATGTAAACGCTACAAAAATAATATTATTACAAAACAAATTAACATGGAAAAGGCTAAAAAAAAATACACCTTACACTCTCGTCCCGTGACGGAGAATTGGGTGATCCGGTAAAAAACCAAAGAAAAAGTTTAAAACAAATCTTGAAAAAAATACCAAATATAAGGAGAAAATAAAGTAGAGAAGAGGGTTTGAACCTCATTCTAATTAACTATAATCTCGAAAGATAGAAATGAACTATAAACTGATCTAATAAGTCTAGGCTTTCTCCAAAGCTGTCCATGACACTACAAGAAAAGGGGTTAGTCGCGGCGATGTATTGCCGCTATATATTGATATGCGATCCATATACGTACGGTTGAACTCATCATCAGCAAGCCACAAGTTATAAAGTTTAATAGGGGAAGGACTAAAGTCTACGCATTTGGACCTCAAGAGGATAGGACGATAATCCGTAAAAGACTTATTAAGGACGATAGATTCAAGATTAGAATAGGAAATTAGCCAATGTTTCGAGACTAAAAACCTATCTAATTTGCTAAATTTGGAATTGTTCACATACACTCTAGTGAATTTGTAACCGCCCCATCGGGACATCCGACAACCTGGAAGCCTCTATAAAAACATTAAAATTGGAAGCGTTCATTAACGAGAAACTGCATCCCCTCCTTTCATCAATATTGCGGACCGAGTTAAAATCGTGAAAGACCATGTAGTTCCTTTTGTTCGCTTCCATAAAAGATGAAATATCGTTCCACAATTCAAGCTTACTAGATTCTTTTTTAGGAGCATACATGTTGATCAAGTAACAAAATTGTTTAGAACTTATCCACTCCCCTCCAATAATAAGCATGTCAGCCAATGAAAAGACCGGAGTTTTTTTAAACAAACCGGATCCCAAATAGAAATAAGACCACCCAAGTGACCATTAGAGATCACATACTCATACTCAAAGTTATTGTTTCCACATAAGCTACGATTTTTAAATAAATCCAAAGAAGACATGAACGTCTCTTGCACTCCCAAGAAACTAACCGAGTGAAGAGTAGCCAACCGCGCCAAATTCTTTCTTTTTAACCAGTTCCAAGTTCCACAAATATTTAAAGATAGCACATTCATTGATCCATCATGTTCTCACTCATCCTCTGAACGACCATTTGAAGGTCATTAGACGTACCTGGCATATCCAAACCCATGACACTATCAATTTCAATCACACGAGCCATATCATTGAGAAGAGAACCGCCTTTACTAACCGTGTCTTTTACGTATGATTCCGATTTTAGTTCTTCAATATTATTTGACTTCGTCTCAATATGAAATTTTCTCCCCATGAAATCCAATGGAATGGAGGGACCCGAGTCAGAAGACAGCTCCTTCCTCACGTTACCATAAACGATTCTGAAGATTCGACCTCATTCATGTTTTCAAACACTTTTTTCTCTTTCTCCTTATGATTAAGCTCCTCGATCAACCTCATAGCAGAAAAAGGGTCTGAACGGTCTTTCTCTTCCTTCTGAATCACCGGTTTACCCACCTCAGATACGCCAACAACCATATCCTCATCATTATGGCTAATGAGATTACCATGAATGTTTTACCAACATTTAAACCCACGTCCAATGGATCAAATCTTCATCAATAGATTTAGATTCATCATCACCCATCGATTGAGATGATTTAGAACTTGTTTCCGACCCTCTGTGAAAAGACGGACCCCAAGAACCAAACTCTTTAATCCATACATCAAATTTAATGTTGTTACTATGTAATACTGTTCTTGAATGTGATGTTTAATACTAGTAAGAATACATAATCTTTTAATCCTCAAAGGCTCATCACGATCCTCATCAACAAATATTACTTTCCTCCATTGCTTACCAATTTCATTTAACGCCTCATTATTCCAAACCGAGAAAGGAAGGCCAAGAAACTCAACCATAACCATACCTTCGTCCGAGATAAATTTCTCAAAAACCGATAAGAATCTCGAAAAAACCTTTTTCATCGACTCATTGTTTATAAATTTTTCACATTGATCTACCGATTCAAAACCCAACTGTAACGGATAAGAGTTTTAACATCAAAAAAGCTTACCTAACAACACATTGTCTTTAAAGGAAGGTGTCGACAAAACATCTTTCAATAGGGAGATAGTCACCATTTTCGATTGAACTGGGTGAGATTGCACAGGTACATTAGGGCTAGCAAAGTGGGTACGTATTTAGACACGATAAGACCTGTTTAACAAAAAATTACACTATGTAATTTTATACTTGTAGGATCGTGGTTAGGATCAGCTAACCAAACAAGTTACTTAAAGGTATCAAACAAGAAAGGTGGAATCAGACTTGTTTGTGTTTATGTTAAAATGCCTTTGATCGATAACAGTAGCAAATAAATAAGAAGTAAAGTAGTTGAACACAAGATATCAATTCCAAGCACTACAATATTATTACTTCTCAATGTTTACAAAGAGTTACAGCTGATGAACAAGAAAATTGATCGACAATAAACAAGAGATATACAAGTAATATATATAGTGCAAGGAGGAAATAAAAGATAAATTTTTATTTCCATTTAGCCACTAGGCTAAATAAACAAATCATATCTACTCCAAAAGCTGATCTACTATCACGCAT
The DNA here is from genome assembly GCA_039602395.1 of Deinandra increscens subsp. villosa. Taxonomy (NCBI): domain Eukaryota; kingdom Viridiplantae; phylum Streptophyta; class Magnoliopsida; order Asterales; family Asteraceae; genus Deinandra; species Deinandra increscens. The sequence continues at coordinate 9,251,976 of JBCNJP010000018.1, read as the reverse complement.
GGGCACTGTGAACAGTTGAGCAACTCTATCGGTGAACAGTGTAAAGCATGACCGAAAGTAAACTGCTCTCTGACAGCTTTACCGCCTTGAAACTTGAAACAATAGATAAGTCAATCTTCCGGACTAACTAGGGAGAAGTTCTGGAGGAACTACTTAGTGTAGAGGAAGTTCTGGAGTAACTTCCTTCGGAACTCTGACTTAGAGAATTTCAGCCAAGCTGAACATTCCCAACAATACTTTTTTAAAAATAATTATTTTTAGTATTCTAGGGTTCATCATTTACCTTTTTTGATACATAAAACATATACTGACACTCTCAAACCACCAAAGCCAAATGTTAAAGGAGTCATTTTCATGTTTGATACTTGTGTTAATCACGTCGTTTCTAACGTGTTAAAAACGAAACATGATTTGTCGGTCGTAAGGTACATCAATTGTTTTCAGTACATGTGTGACTTTTGGAGCATACACCTCCTTCACCTTCATTGGTAAAGACCCAGGTTCCGAATGACGTTGTTGGTGCTGCAGAGAGTTCGGCTTCCTACCCTCCTTCACATTAGAGAACTTAGCAAGATCCGCGTATGCATGGAAATTACCAAACCACATAGAGTGTAGGTTTGACACCATCACCTCCATGTTATCAACTCTTAGAAATCTAACAAAACCAAATCGATGACCCGATTTTGAAAGATGATTGGCGATATAGACATCTGACACTGCCCCCCATTCTTCACATCGCTGCCATAGCTCTTAGTCGTTACATAAGAGTAAAGTTACATACATAGAATGAAAATTAGGATTTACTCGGGTGCTCGCCAATTCCTTTGAACTATCCAAACGATTACGATCCATTGTTTTGCGGTTTTGATGCGTTATCCATTGCTCACCATCATCCTTCGATGGCGAAACCCTAAAAGACGGCTTAGTCGCCATCCGATTTTCTATAGCGGCGTTTCTTAGTGTTGTTAATGAAAGTGTGTTTTTATATATATTTTGATTAGTACTTTTATTTCTGACCCTAGATTTTCATTTTTAATCCTCAAGTGAAGAAGTAGTCGATAATTGTGATTGAGTGGAGTGGAGTGAAAGAGATATTGTAGGGCTATTATTATTAAGGCATGAACATTAGTGGGCTTATGTGTTTGGGCTTATTAGATATTGGGCTAGTTAGTGATTATGATTGGGCCATGTGGGCTTCTAACTAGGTTTGCGATTTTGTAAGGGCTATATAAGCCTCTCTTGTATGTGTTTATGATTCAAGCTTTTCAATACAAAAGATAGTTTACGATTCCTTCTTTGTTTCTATTTCCGATCAGCTTCCAAGTAAGAGGGTTTTCATTCAAGATTCAATCTTTATCTTAGATTGAATCTATTTTCTTCTACTTGTTTCTTGGATCAATCGTGTTTGAGGATTCCGCACTCATTCACGATCAAATATCGTGTGTTTGGTTTATTTTCGGACCTACAATTGGTATCAGAGCTAAGAATCTTCGATTCGAGGCTCTCACGATATTGATTCGAGTATTTTCTGGGTTGTTTTCGAGTTTTGCTTGAAGATTTGAAGGTTTTTGGGAGTTTACGACCTTTGCTGCTGCTGATCTTCGAGGTTTCTGGGTTTTGGAGGTGTTCACGATCGTTTTTGGTTGAAGATTGCCTATTTACGACTTGGTGGAGAAGGGTTTACGACTGTACTTGCATTTACGATTTTGCATAATCGTAAAAGGGTGTTTACGACTTGCTCGAGTCGGAAACAGTGTTTACGACTAACGGAGTCGTAATCGGAAATCGTAATTAGCGTTTACGATCATTTGAGGCGGTTTGGTGTTTACGAGTGCCACGTGTCATCGGTATCGTGTTCCCGATCGTAATCTTCATTCACGATCGTAATCAGGGTGCTGCGATCGTAATCGGTTGTTGTCAATCGTAATCAAGGATTTTTTTGGACATTTGGACTTTAGGTTAAGTTACCCAAGCTATTGAAATGGATTTTGAGCCGAGCATGTACCAGAAACTGGATTTCGAGATCGGATCTATAACTCGTCCGCCAAGACTAACTTCAGCGGATAATTTCTTAGAGTGGAAGTACAGATTCGAAAATCATTTGAAGAGTGTGGATCTGAGACTATGGAGGGCTGTTCTCAATGGACCGTACACACCTACTCACACAACGGGAGTAAATGCAGGAAAGGAGAAGAAAGAGGAGGAATATGATGATGATGACTGGGAGAGGTGCAACAAGGCTGAGAGGGCTTTTGCAATAATGACTATGGCCCTAACTCCAGACATCGCTCAAGGGTTCAAGCACTGCAAAACAGCAAAGCAACTGTGGAACGCTTTGATTGTTGCTTATGAAGGAAATCCGGATATCAAGGCTAGTAGGAAGCAGATGTTGAAGCAGAAGTTTAACTTGTTCAACCATATCCAGGGTGAATCTTTTGAGGCTCAAGTTCAGAGGTATGTGTCCTTGATGGCAGAAATGTCCAGTTATGGTGTGGAGCCGGACACTGAAGACAAGAATTTGAAGTTGCTGAACAGTCTGCCTAAATCTTGGAACACCAATATATCCATCATCAAAGACAACAACAGACTGACTGAAGTGACTTTGGATGAACTAATTAACAAACTGAAGTCAAAGATGATAGATGATAAGCAGAGAGAGCTAAACCACATAAGCTCATTAAGTTTGGCTGGGAAGTTGAATCAGGCTCTGTTATCTGAAGAAGTTGAAGGTAAGCATGAAGGAAAGGCTTCGGGAAGTGGATCAAGTTCAGTTTCAATGGGTAATGCATTTGTGGCACAGCCTCAAGGAAGTTCAAGCGGAGGTGTCAACTCTGGTGATGTCAATGATCCTAACTTTGCCCTTGGAATGAGTTTCATGAACAGCTATCATGCCCTTGTGGCCGGGAATCTTGTACCTTCTGATATGGTGGCTGGTGATCTTAATCAGATAAATCCTGAGGACGTGGAGATGCTAGATGTCTCTTGGCAAATGGCCATGGCTGTTTTCAGAGCCAAGAAATTTATGGCCAAAACTGGAAGGAACGTCTGGAAGGATCAGGATAAAATCAGAATGGGGTTTGACAAGTCGAAGCTGAGGTGCTACAATTGTGATGAGTATGGTCACTTTGCCAGGGAATGCACGAAGCCAAAGAAAGAGAGGGTTGAAGAGAAGAAGGCAGCTGAGGTAAAAGGTAAAGGAGAAGACAAGGCATTGGTGGTTCAGGGAGGTGGAGGTTATGACTGGACCCCCCAGCTGAGGGAACTGACCCCCCAGATGAAGGATCTTAGTTTGTCACATGCTTTGATTGCTACTGCTGAAGAGGGTGATGAAGAACATCATGCTTTTGTGGTCACTGATGAGGAAAAGCCTGAGGAGACTGAGATAGAAGACAAGGAAGCATACGTTGCTGCTGCTGAGAACCTCAAGGTATGTTCTGATCCCACTTGTGCTCGTATTATACCTGGTCTTAGACAAGTCTGTAAGAATTATCAACTAGAATTGTTTGAGATCAAGTGTGAGAGGAGTTCATTTAAGGGTAGATGGATAAAAGGTGAGGAAAAGATTAAGGCACAAAAGCAAGATATTGTTAAGTACCAACAGATAGCAACTGAACAATCTATCCTGTATGATAATGCTAAATTAGAAATAGCTGACCTTAGAAAGCAGGTAGATGAATTGACACATAAGAACAATGAGATGCAGGTTCAGTTAGATGTGAATAAATTAAGAAACAAAAGAATGCTTCAGGCAGGTAAAGAACTATCTCAGGCTATCACTTGTGGTCAAGTAGGGAAACATACGCCAGGATTTGGTTCGGAAAAGTCTGACAAGTCCGTGGCCGCAAATGTTGTAATTCCCCCACCTATCCCTAGAGATATTATAGGAGTGCTCTATGAGGAGGATCAGGTAGACATAACTAATTCATGTTATCATGAAGCAGGTCCTCCTATAGATAGTATGTTGGTAGGTGTGACCCCTATGACAGAAGATGTGACACCCGAGAATTTCAAGGTTAACTT
>JBCNJP010000018.1:9232414-9247456 GCA_039602395.1 Deinandra increscens subsp. villosa | reverse complement strand
CAATGTAATACATGTTTCATATCATTTATGAAGGTTCAAAGGATTTGTAAAAAAAACAGGAACAACCAAAAATAAATAAATTGTTAGGTGCTGGGCTAGAACCCTTGACCTCCCAGTTTTAACCCTGCACACTAACCATCAGACCAACATCAGATTTGTTAACATGAACAGATTGCGTAATACTTAACTAGTATCATTCAAGACTTCTTCGCAGAGATGCAGAAACAAATCAAAAATATATATACATGTTGCAGTGGCTTAGATTCGAACCTGGGACGCTTCACTACCCTGCGAACATCCCAACCACCAGGCCACCTTCCGATATTCGCTATTTACCCAGGTCTGATTGTATTTAACTAGTTTTATTCATGCCAAATTGTTGCAGAATTTTCATAAAAAGAAAAGAACAGAAAACGTTGGTCGCTAGGTTTGAACTCGCGACCTTGTGGCTGCCAAGCACGCAACCTAACCACTAGGGCAGATTTTAATTTAGTAATCCTCATAGTTCTTCACATATTTAAACACAGAAAGAAACAAGTACCTTCACTTCACTTTACCAACCCTATTACCTCCCAGTCCATACATTCGATATATATATATATATATATGCACAGGTTTCTGATTTCGAATTTTTTTTTTTACATATGCACACACTGAATCACGTATCATGAGATAATTAGATCACTACTATATTTCACCAAAGAATACCTATGATTAACAGATCACTGTTGGGACCATTAACGAGCACCGCTCGGTTGATTTTGATGCACAGAACAAGGATCATATATCAACAGAATATAAACCACAGATTGCCTCTACATAATACGTGCATCAGGGACTCGGATCGAAAGAGAAAATAAGAACAAACTCGATATCGAAAAGATTTACCTACGGTTGATGTTGAGTTCTTGCACTCCTCGGGATCGTTTGCTCGTGTCACGACGGCGGAGAAGCTTCCTGGTCTTCAAGCTCCCGTAGCACAGCAGTCTTCGCACCTTTGATGATCGGAGGGGAGAACGAGAGCCAGCGGGATTTGCAATTACGTAAGAATGAGGGAGGGTCGGGATTTATGGAATTTGCCGTTCGGATTTGCGAGAAAAGAAAGGGGTATCGGTTGGGTTAAGATAAACCAATCTCATCATTTCATTATTATTTTTTTTAATTATTTATTTATTTTTTTTTTTTTTTTGAATTTAAAGAGAGAGTGAGGAAGGGATATTTGTTACTATCGGACTGGGTTGAGGCATATCCAAAGTCTCAATTTTTCTTAACCAACGTTATAGTAATTTAGTCACCAACGATTAGGACCGACTCAACTCGTGTGTGATTGTTCGTGGACTCGATGACACATCTAAAATTCCTATTAGATATATGAATGCATATTAGATATATGAATGCATGCGTGTTTGATATAAATAATTGTTCATGTTCGTGTTTGTCCAGAAAAATTCACCTGAATTTTCCGGGTGTCACACGCACCCTACTAGTATAAATCCAAGCTCCAATCGGCCAAAAATCCTTGCCAATTTCCGAAATCCAAACCGAAAAACCCTAATTTCGAATCAGAAACTTCACGGGTCGATTTCTCTCAAACCGTAAGGAGTTAGTAGCCGAAATTCAGCAGTTAAGCTTCTATAGGTATGATCTAAAATAACCTCTTTCAGTTTTGGCTAAATCGATTCCTAAGTATGATTTTTAAAACTATGCTCAAATTAGGGTTCTTGAGCTTGTTTGGGTAAAATTGGATGATCGGGTGGGAATTAGGACCTGAATTTTGGTAGGTAATCCTAATTTGATGTGTTTTAAGAAAGCCCTAAGTTTATTTCAGAATTGGTGAAGGTTTGGTATGAGTTTTGTAAACGGGTCAAAATTAGGGTTTTCATGACGATGTTTTGCCCAAATCGAGTAAACGGTTTTGAATTAAGCTTTGCCATCTTAAAGGATATTATAAAATGTCATAATGGATAATACCCTAAGACGGTTTTGTATAAAAATGAGTTTTGCTATAGAAACAAGAAAAATGGGTAATTAGGGTTTCGAAATATGGATATTTAATATAAAATAATCCGGAGGGTATAAGGACTTGAATTTTGGTATGGTAACATGTTTACATATATATTAAATATATATGAGTTTAAATTTTGGTAATTTATAATTAAATTACTTGGTGCAACGATTGTAGTAATTCCGCCTCATGGTCGTCAATGACGCCTACACGGCCGGTAACGATCGTCACCAAACCCCGTGACTATTCCTCATAGTAATTCCGCCAAATGATCGGTCATGAGGAAACACGAGCGGTAAACGTTAAGGAGCAAAGACTTGAAAGATATATAACAAAATATGTAAAAGGGGCAAAATGGTCATTTTGACTATTAAATATATTAACCAATAATGAGTTGGGTTTTGGGATAATGGGGTAAGTCCTAAATGTGAATTGTAACCTTTAAGATGTCTTGATAGGGACATTACGTTAAAGGAATTAAGAAACTGATTCACGAGAACTTAACCCAAGAATAATAGCTTCGCAAAGCTAAGGTGAGTTTTATGAGCCCTCTTTTAAATTGTTTAAATACTTTAAACCATTTTGGGCTGATATACATAACGTTTTGTGAAAATACTCTCAACTGTTATAATTGCTTGTTATATGTATTGGTTGTATGATCATGAGTAGAGGAAAGATAGATTGCCATTTCGATGTTTCTAGTAGAATAGATTAAGAATGGTAATCGAGAAAGGATTGGTGAGTAAGGGACTTCTGAAACAAGAAGTTAAATAGTGTTGTCCCAATGGTGTCAAAACCAAGCGTCAAAGCTAAGCGGCGTCAAAGCCAGAAAGCGTCAAAGCTAAGCGGCGTCAAAGCCAGAAAGCGTCAAAGCTATGTAGTGTCAAAACTAAAGGGACCGTTGCTACACGATGTGTTCGTAAGGCTAATAGAAACACTATTTCCCTAAAATAGCACTTAACAAGGTTAGTCAATTCACGAGGTTACGGTTTGTGAATATATGTGCTATATGCTTTGTGTTTGATTGTCTAATTGCAGAAATGTGTTTGATAGACCTAAGTGCCTTCGAAAGGTAAAGTTTTCTAAAAACGTAGAACTCACCAGCGTAAGCTGACTTGTTAAGTTATGTATGTCAGATGAGGCTGGACCTTCAGATCGAAAAGGGAAGGCTGAGATGTGAGCAGGAACTAGGTGGCATATACTATCAAGACAATGTCAAGCTATCAAGAGAAGACATTTTTGAAAACTGGCGTGGAGATGTTTATTTCTCTTTTGTATTTGTCTCTCTTACTATGTAATACTTGGCATATGAATAAAAGTTTTTATTTCCGCTGCTTTAGTTATCTCTGTTGTACCTTGTGTTCATGAGTAAATCCGATGCGTGACCGCTCCTAGGGCCAAGTCTAGGAGTGGGCGTCACAATCTCACTTCCCACACCATCATTATTTCTCGCCACGTTTACTTCGACGAGCACACTTTCCCCTACCTACCTCGTTCACCCAACTTTCCCACCATCCACTCATACCGTTTCCTCACTGATCCTCCCCACCCATTATTCTGGCCCAACGAACCTGGCCAATCTCCCTCTGACCCAACTCCCGTCGCCAGCCCAACCGCCCCTACACCTCCTGATCCTCCACCGACGCAAGCCCAATCCACCCCTTCTGGCCCATCCGGTCCACAACCTCAGCCCACAGCGCCACCTCCCCAACCTACCACTCAACCCGATCAACCTTCAACATCCACCACCACATCCCGTTCTACCAAACCGCCTCCCTCGACACAGACTCGTACCATACACACCCGTTCTAAATCCGGCATTAGCAAACCAAAAGAGATTTTTAATCTCCACACCTCCTCTATCGTTCCCATTCCTAAGACCCCATCGGCCGCCTTGTCCAGTCCAGAATGGAAGTCCGCTATGAACGACGAGTTTAATGCCCTTCTTAAAAACAAGACATGGGAACTGGTTCCTCGTCAGGCTCATATGAATGTAATACGGAGCATATGGTTATTTAAGCATAAATTCCAGTCAGACGGGTCGCTAGAGCGTTATAAGGCGCGCTTGGTATGTGATGGGCGCACTCAACAGGTGGGCGTTGATTGCGGGGAAACTTTTAGTCCGGTCATTAAACCGGCTACCATCCGGGTTATATTATCTTTGGCTTTGTCTCAGAAATGGGTCATTCATCAGTTGGATGTCTCCAACGCTTTCCTTCATGGGAATCTTCATGAAACTGTGTATATGCATCAGCCCGCTGGTTTTCGACATCGTGACTACCCGGACCATGTTTGCTTGCTCAAGAAATCTCTGTACGGGCTAAAGCAAGCCCCTCGCGCATGGTGCCAGCGTTTCACAGACTTTGTTTTGTCCATTGGGTTTTATCAAAGTAAGTGTGATAACTCCCTGTTCGTCTATCGTCGTGGTTCTGACATCGCCTTCCTCCTCATATATGTGGATGATATCATCCTCACCACATCGTCCGACGATCTTCGCACTTCCCTCATGATGCAACTATCCGGCGAGTTCGCGATGAGAGACCTTGGTCCTCTCAGTTACTTCCTTGGGATCTCTGTCACTCGCAAGAACGATACTTTATTCCTATCACAGGCATCTTACGCTCGGGATATCATAGAACGTGCATCGATGCACGCGTTCAAATCTACTGCCACTCCTGTAGATACTAATTCCAAGCTCGGAGCTGAGTCCGGTGCGTTGTTTGATAACCCCACTCTATACAGAAGCCTGGCTGGTGCGCTTCAATACCTGACATTCACTCGTCCTGACATCACGTATGCGGTTCAGCAGGTTTGCATGCACATGCATGCCCCCATATCGACCACTGGAACGCGCTGAAGCGCATTATTCGTTATCTGCAGGGGACGTCGCACTACGGTTTGACTCTTACAGCATCCTCATCAGATTCGCTTCTTGCATATACGGACGCTGATTGGGCTGGGTGTCCTGACACTCGACGCTCCACTTCAGGATATTGTGTCTATATCGGCACCAACTTGGTGGCTTGGTCCTCCAAACGACAGTCGACGATTTCCCGCTCCAGTGCCGAGGCGGAATATCGGGGAGTTGCGAATGTGGTGGCTGAACTATGTTGGATTCGCAATCTCCTTCTCGAGCTTCATCGTCCATTGTCTCAGGCTTCGGTGGTGTACTGTGACAACATTAGCGCCATTTATCTGTCCAGAAACCCAGTACAACACCAATGGACGAAACACATTGAGCTGGATATACATTTCGTTCGGTTTCATGTTCGTCGTGGCTCGGTTCGCATACTTCATGTACCCTCACGCTACCAGATTGTAGATATTTTTACAAAGGGTCTTCCTCGAGTTCTCTTCGAAGATTTCAGATCCAGTCTCAGCATCCGTCCTCCTCCCGCTTCGACTGCGGGGGTGTAATAGACTGTGTTGTATATTGTAATTTTGTAGGGATTAGTCTTGTAATTATTTCTCCTATATAAGGAGCATTGTAGTAATGAGAAAATCAATCAAGAATATTAATTCTATCACATATTACAACCAAACCTAAACTGACGATTAGCGACATTTTTCTTATTATAAGTAGAACATCCATGACACACACACACCTTAATAATTAACCAACAAAAAGTAAAATAGCAGCAGCTAGAGGCGGCTCTTTTAGTTTTGGGGCCCAAAACTATTAAAGGCCTTTTTCGTTTCATATATTCGATTTTGATTTGATATAGAACTAACTAATGAACTGTAAACTAATAAGTAATGCTCCAAAAGGGTATAAATATAAAGGAAGAAACTGGATAATTATAGCCCAAGTAATCTAAAAACATCAGCCCTCACTCCTCTTTGTAACCCGGGTAACAAAGTAAGAATTACAATACAATAGCAATTAAAAGATTTAGAAAGTATGAAATAGAGTTGGAGGGTCGATCCAACCATAATAATAGTCCTACAATACATTGTTTTTATTTATGTTTTACACAAATAGCATTGCTTCCTATAATTCATTGGTTATGACCTCGTCACACAATTTGGTTTAGGCTCTCAAGAACTGGGTATTGCTCTCTAGGTGCTTCTAGATGTAGTTGCATAATATATAAACACATTGCTATCTTTTCAGCTTCAAAACATTTTCATACAGTTCTTAATGTATTTATTTCATTTCAATAATTGTTGAATAGTATCATCACTTGGTATGTAGTTCTTGTAGGTGAAAATCAAAGAATAGTGAAAAGTGCAAGCGTTAAGGTACAATAATATTATCCTCATGTAAGTAACATAAATGAGGGATAACATTTAGGAATATGATAATACTAATATCAAAGCTGTAAACAAATCACAAATCAGATATGAGAAAATCAACAATAGTTAATAATCCAGGATAAACTTAAAATTGAGATATGTGATATCTACTACCTAACCATTGAAGACAGAATGATAACCTGATAGCCTCTACAATGAGAACTAATAAATGGATGCAATCAAGAACTAATTGATAAGAAGTAACATGATAAGTGATAATATGATAAAATGTGAATAAGAATTGAGTGAAAGTAAAACAGTTATATTGACCAAATATACAACATGGAGAGAGAGAAAGTGAGATCCAACATTACATTTATTGAATTATAGCTTTTATAGTTTCAGTATTGCAAGGAAATATTTAAGTCACACTTTATTTTAATCTCGTCATATTTGGAAATTCTCATGCTAAATGCTGTACAAATCACATTTCATATCATTAGTAGGTTTGCATATTGAGTATGATGCATGTCTAAGCATCAATTCAAAGTTAAGCGATGAGACACAGGACAAAGCCACTAACGACACGAAGAAACGACAAAAGCATGTCTTTTAACTATTGCATAAATTTGATTTTTTTTTTTAAATTAATGTAAGATTGTAGAATTAGTCCAAACTGTCTTGCAGATTTTGGTAAGAATATGTAGCAGCTTTTTCTAGTGGCATGGAAGCAACATAAATAATCTTCATTTTATCACCATTAATCCAAGGAGGGTCTCAAATGTGTGGAGAAATATATCAAATAAGGATCACACTTTGGTCATAGTTGGCTTAATATGTTAGGGCCTAGGGGTTAATGAAGTTGTATGTCTAGAATGACATATAGTAATTGAATCAATCAAACATAAAATTCAAAAAATTACCCATAGTAAAAGGAAAATATATTACCTTTGTAGCTTGGCATCATAGTATCAACCGTCTGCGTGCTTCATATGCATAATAGATAACTCAACCCAACATGGTTGAATGGTACTTTGACTACTCTTCACAACCTGAAATAACACAATCTCTTGTATTAAAAGAAAAGGAAAATACCTAAACAATTGTATTAATTGTCATAGAGGCCCAAATGATTACTCAGGTTTACTTGAGTAGTTTCATTCAATTTACTCACATGTATTTCATCAATCACCAATCTATATTTTTAAGATTCAGATCATTAATCACAACAGAAACGGGATTATCTTTTAAATAGCACTCCCGTAGTTGTACATGTTAGTCCATGATTCAAGTCCATCATAAGAAAATTCACAAATCGGGGAGTAGACCTCAGCAACAATTGGGTTTATCATGCAATTAGAATCATTCGTAAGTTTGGGAAATGGTTGTGCTCCTGATTGATAATCTCTTGGTTGATGAATATTCTACAATTCGTATTCCCCTGCCCATTGGTATTTACCGTGCTTTGGTAAACTCATTGAATCTATCATGTTTCTTCAATTTTCTGCACCTCAAACTCCACGAACTATGCCGTTGAAGAACGACAGTATTTCTAAGCAAAACCCCTAATTTATATATATAACAAAACCTAATTGTTGGACTAACAATCAAACCCCTAATTTATACAATTAAAATAATAATCACAAAGCACATTACGAAACCACATGTTAGTAGAGTTTGTTTACCTCAGTCGTTGAAACGATATGCACCTCCGATCAAGTCAGTGAATCTTTCGTCATCATCTTCAGGACCGCGAATCCATTGTTGACCATCAACGGATAGCAACTAAGAGCAAAGCGATACCACCACCTCTGCCATCTTCTTCGTAAAGCTACCCTAAAGAAAAGCAGGAGGGTGTTGTTTGTCAGACATTGTAACACGTATCGTTTGTACAAAAAATCAGAAAAATCATACCTCTAGCGCAAATTAACCGGTCATGAAACTCCAGCCGCATGCGACGATTCACTGGTGACTTCAAATTTGTAAATCAAACCTTACGATTCGAGTCAAACCATATGAACCATATGTGCATTTAACTTAAAAAGAAAGAAGATGTACTAAATCGAAAGAACGTGTGGTGTTAGCTGCCAATAAAGATACCCACCTTCTCGAAAACCATGGAAGCTCCTCCGAACGGATAAAGAAGAAATGTCGGCATATGTCACACCAATTCTTCCAAAAGGGTTGTCTCGTCTTCCGTACTTCTATTCTATCATCTGAGAATCAAATTCATCACAGAAATCTGAGTTTAGAATATTTATAAATCGACATGCATGTGTGAACAATTAACACAAACAAACATATTTACCTTTGACCTAAAAAATCGACGATGAACCTTGGATCTAGCAACCACCGCCTCCGTAAGAAACGAAGACCTTGTCGTCTCTCTGCCGGAGCCATGACACCGTCTCGATCTACCATTCCGACCACAAAAATTGTTACCGAGGGAGGAGAGGAGAACCCAAAAGTATCAAGCATCGTGATGGAACCCTAGGGCTGCCGTAATATATAATCGTTTGATATAATCTCTAGTATCAACGATAAAGGGGAGCTGTCGGCGACTAATCACACCGTTTTCACAAAAAGAGATCGTTTGTGTGTGTTTAAAGAGAGATAAGTATTAATGTGTGTTATAGAGAGAAGTAATTAAAGAAGGTGACTGACTGACTGGTGATGGAAAGGAGAAAGACGCGTGTACAATACTCATCAACCCTATATACAAAATGCAATGAATTGTACAATCTCTAAAACATATGGTACAAGTTTTTATAGCTTATGGTACAACCTTTGAACTTTTTTGGGGTACGATTCATCTAAGTACAAAAACTTTTTACATTTTTCTATTTGAAGTCATGGAGCAGGTGAGCAAGAAGTCATGGAGCAGGTGAGCAAGAGTTCAGATGAATCTACATGATTTGATTTCCGCCTCTCACCTGCTATTATCTTCTTTTCACTCACATCTCGCTACTCTCCTCACCGCCCCTTCTATGTCTAGAACAATCGATGAGTTAATCACCAAAATGGTCATTGACCAGGGTTGATTTGTCAGAATAGCCATTGATTTTTCACTTTTCTAACATGGCCATTGACTTATTTTTAGGCGTATGGAAGAGCATATGTTTGCTTCTTATTTGCTTTCCTTTTTTGAAATCAGTGTATGAAACCATACTACTACTTTATATGTAATTTATTTTTAATATTTTAGTTTTTATTCCTTTTAATTAATTAAGCACCTTAATATGTTTTTTGTTAATAATTTACAATTGATAGTCATTCTAAAAAATCTAAATATACAGTAGTTCATAAAAAAAATTGAACATTTTAACATAAGTTTTATAAAAAAACAGAGTTATTTTTATAAAAACCAGTTAAGTCTCGTAAATAACTTTATATAACTCTTAAACAATAACGAGAATTGGAGATAATATATAAATTGTGTAAGGTCCCTCTTATCTACGCGTCTAACTTGGAGGACCTCCTTGCTAGGGTGGTTGATTTAATGAAATCGCCGTTCGATATATATATGTATATATATATATATATATATATATATATATATATATATATATATATAATTTTTTTATTAAAAATGCGAGTTCAAATAATAGTCTTTTAGTTATAAAATTAACATTTCTATAAGTCTTTAAACTTGTAAAATTTAACGTAAAATTCCTTTTACCAAAAAAATAATATTTTAAACTTATTATTAAAAAAAATAATTTTTACAATAACTTTTAGAAGTTTGAAGACTTAAAAAATTTTAATACTTCTATTTTTAAACTCACTTTTTAAAATTTATGTAGCTCTTAACACTTTCTCTTCAACTACAATATTATATATATTTGAACTTGTCTCATGTAGAAAATTTATCCAATCAGTTCACATATTAAACTCTCGTTATTTTTATGAGTTATATAAAGTTGGTTACGAAACTTAATTGATTTTTAAAAACAATTCTGATTTTACTAAAACTTAGGTCAAAATGGTAAGAAAAAAAATTATGAACTACTGTATATTCAGATTTTCTTAAAGTTATTAAACATAAATTATTAACAAAAAACATATTAAGGTGCTTAATTAAATAAAAGTTATAAAAAGTAAAATATTAAAAAAAAATCCAATTAATGTTCGTACGCCAAAAATATTTCATACGCCGTTTCATACGCTCAATTTTAAAATTCCAATTTTTTTCATTTTTATTATTAAATTTTGGCGTATAGGTCAGTGTATGTGTGTCAGTTTGGCGTATGTGAAATTAAAATGGCGTTTGAATCATTAAAAATAGCGTACGAACTGGCGTATGTTGGTCAGAAATGATGACATGTCACCATGCTATTGGTCTGCTATTTTGGTAAAAATAATATTCAATGGCTATATTGGCAAATCAACCTTAGTCAATGGTCATTTGGGTGATTTTCTCATAATCGATGATATGCTTTTCTATCTGATTCTCGCTCCACCGAATTTGTTATCGCCGTTGTGCAGTTATCACCGGTGTTTGGCGGTCGTCGGAGACTGTATGCGAATGTTCGAGGCTCGTACTTCTTCTCTCTTGTAGATCGATGGTGGTCGGCGACGTTGTTTATCGTTCTTCGATGACCGCAGGTGTGCCGTCGTCAAGGTTGTACGAAGGTCGGTTGTATCTTAATTTAATGCTCATCATCTGTTCAATGAATTTCATTTTTGTGCTTTCATTAATTGCAGGTTTGGGGCTTTTAGTTTTAGGGCTCTTGGTTGCCCTCATAAAGTATCATCCACAAGTATCTTTCTTTTCATTATTTTGTTTGTTTATGGTGCAGCTTTTGGTTGCCTTTTGTTAGTAGGTAAAACCCCTATGCATCCTCCGATTTAGAAGAGATCCTCCATTGCGCTATGATTTTGATTTATGTTCTTCTATGTGCAAACATAATTCAACTTGCAGTGGTTCTTAACTTTTGGGTCTATCATGTGTGGGTTTTTTTGTAAATATAAGAATGTAACTCTCATCCATTTGTTTAATTCAACTTGCAGTGGTTCTGTTCTTATTTATGGATTCTAATTCGTAAGTTGGATTTTCAATTTGGCTAGCCTGTGTACACGTATAAGTACAATTCGTTTTGTCCTAATTTGCGGGTTATTTAGGGCATTTCTTCTTTGGTTTAGATGTTTGTTTGTGATATCTATGACTCGGATGTCCAGGTTTAAACATGATTAAATGCTAAGAGTAAGGTGATGGCAGATTGCAACAATTTAGAGTATTGAGATCTATATAGCAACTGTGAGAAGGTATGTTTACAATTGCCATTGTTATAATTAAAGTACCCATACACAAAAACTGCATTTCTAAGTGAAAGCTGACTGCTAATTATTCTATAGATACAGGGTGTGTCCTTTCCGAACTAAACATCTTGCCCAACAAGCCAAGGCCTAGAAAGGAACAAAACAAGAGATGGAAAAACAGGAAGGCTGGGTAAGAACTAAAACAAACCAACTTTTAGAAGCGGGTCAACTGACTCAGGTTTGTTAGGCTAACCAGTTGCATGAAATACACTTCCTACATCAATGAATGAAAAATATGTGTGTGTATATAGGATAAAGCCTCCTGCAAACCATTCTTTTTATTTCCATATAGGTTTGAAATTTGATTTCTAGGTGCCATATTTTGCATGTTTTCATACGTTTGGACCATTCTTTTTAATGTGTGTATTTGGTCATAACCCAACTTCAATTTATTGGGTTTAACAAATACATTAGCAAGAAATTTAACAAATACATTAGCAAGTCTGCTGCCTGGCGAAATTTTTATTATTGTTTTTTAGGCTAAATAGGTACACGGTAGTTTGAAAATTATGATATGAAAAGTGTATTGCTAAAGGGTGCTATTAAAGTTCTGTTATAAAAAATGATGCCCTGTTACAAAAGTTTGTTTATGGTTATTCCCTTTAAATATGGGTGCTATGAGTTTTTAGTGAGGTTCGTAAGGGGAAACAGGTATATAGTGGTTTAAAAAGGGGTTTTGTCAGATAGTTTGATTGCAAATCAGTATATAGTGGTTTGGAAATTTGTTTTGTTATACGGTTCTAAGATTCATGTCTTATGTTTGTTGTTTATATTTCTAGCATGTCGGTTTTTGTCTGATGTTTGTTGTTTAGATGTTTGTTGTTGATATTTCTAGCATAAGGTTTTTGTCTGATGTTTGTTGTTTATATATATTTTAATTTGGTATTTTCATCACTGATTTGGTATGCATATAGTGTATATTCATGTTGTTTTGACCCGTTAGCAAAAAAATATAGGATGTTCAATTTACGCACATACCATGCAGTGGTAATTTTATTTGTGGTGAGTATATTTGGGCTTTTACTCATCACTGAGCATATTTCAATTTCTGAGGTGGGGACATTGAATTTTTTTAGGTCAAATATAAAATCCATATGACCATATTACATAGCATGATAGCATATGTATCGCCATATATCACCTTTACTTTCATTTAGAAATTGATATGGAAATGTCCAATGAACATCATATCAAATAAGGATTTATGTCCCTTTCTCTTTTTATGTAGAAAGCCAATTCTCTTATCGTATTTAACATATTGTTTCGTCATAAAATTAGACGTGCTAAACATGCGAAGGCTCCGCCGCGAAGCGCGGATCGCCCAACTTGTCTAAAAACAAAACACATATATGGACAACAACCTATTGGAATGTATTAGATTAGGGTTAGTTAGTATGAGCCCACGGGCCCACTAAAACCTTTTTTATCCTAAAAACCCCTTAAATGAGCTTAATAAAATAATTTACTATTTAATTTTAATATTATTATTACCCCACACACCCCATGTTTCATATATTTACAACACCCCTACTCTTCCAACTCCCCCCCCCCCCCCCCACCTCACCCTCGTGTTGCATATATGGAACATCATTATATTATATATATACAACCCCAAAACCGCATCCCCGCCGCCCCGCCCACCCACACCCCCACCCCGTGTTGCATATATGCAACATAATTACATTTACATGACCCCTACTCTTCCAACTCCCCTCCGTGCCCACCCTACCCACCCCCGTGTTGCATATATGTAATATAATTAGATTACAACACCCCTACTCTTCCAACCCCCCTCATGTTGCGTATATGCAACATAATTATATTGTATATATACAACTCTCAACCTGCATCCCTCGTCGCGTCGCCCCCCCCCCCCCCCTTCGGATTTTTACATGAATAAGATTTTTTATTTTTTTTCTCCTTGATTTTATTTTTAAAATACCACGTCTGAAGTCAGACGGCGTCGTGGTTTTTTAATAACTCAACAATAGAAATCAAAACTGGATTTTTTTCTTCACATTTCACATTCTTCGCGAAGCTCATCCATGGTGGTTTTTTAATAACTCAACAATAGAAATAAAACCCGGCTTCATTCTGTTCGGATTTGAAGTATGAATCTGGTGTAATCAAATTTAAATTTCGGTCAAGCTTGATTAACTTCGCAAATCAAATTTCATTTGTGTTCATCATCCTCATTACTATATTTATCTCGAGCCATCAAAACAACACCAAATTGTGTGAAGGTCGTCGGGTTTTGAGAGAGAGATGGAGAGAAGTTTGAGGGTTAGGAGGTCGCCGATGAAGCAAGTTCATGAAATAAATGAACGAACATAAAATATAGAATATTGCATATATGCAACATAGTATATTGCATTAGATTATCATAATATTTGAAGCTATAAACACGGACATGTTGCATATTTGCAACATAAGCATAAATACGGTTTATTTAATGTTGCATATATGCACTATATAGAATATTGCATATATGCAACATAGTATATTGCATTAAAACATCATGACGTGTAAAACTATAATCAAGGACATGTTGCATATATGCATCATAGATAGGTTGCATATGTGCAACATAAGCGGAAACATGGTTTTATTTGATATCACGTATATGCATTATATAATGTAGAGGGAGTGGAGGTTGTATATGTGCAACACAAGGGTGTTGCATATATGCAACACGGGGGGTTGGGGTGTGGTGGGTGGGGAGTGGGGTTGTATATATGCAACACGAGGGGTGGGGGGGTAGTATATACATGCAACACACTTGTGTTGCAACACTGGGGGGGGGGGGGGGGGGAGGCTGGTTGGGGGGAGGGGGTGAGAGTGTGGAGTGGGAAAAAGACGGTTGGTGTTGTAAATATATGAAACGTAGGGGGTGTGGTATTGAGAATATTAAAAATTAAATATTAAATTACTTTATTAACTTTAATTTAAGTAGTTTTTAGGTTTTTAGGTTAAGGATGAGTTTTCACATGATATTTCCCGACAACCGCCCAACCCACCAATAATATATAGACATTTAATAAAAGTGGTCACGTGAGAAGAGGATAGAAATTAGTTTTGTTATATTATATAATTATAAAAAATCGGTTTAATGTAATAATTTAAAATATTATATGAATATCATTGGATAATTCTTGGAGGCTAAGGTTCCTTGAAAACGTGTATGGAGTCACTTTTTGGTACAACAAAAAGACAAACGAATCAACTGCCTCATTTCCACTCCATTAACTACCCTTTAAGTTTCCATTCCATTCCTTCTTATAATTCTGTTTCCCATTCATTTACAGTACCCACTATTGATCTTCTAAAAGCTAAAGATATATACTCAATCTTCTTTTCAATCAAAATCTTTACAAGAGCTACTAGCGCTATGGTGAATCTAACAATAGTTGGAAGGATGCATGACGGATTACCCATTTCACAAGGGCCCATTTACGATCAAGACGACGTCGTCTACAAAAAAC
>JBCNJP010000018.1:9192939-9231914 GCA_039602395.1 Deinandra increscens subsp. villosa | reverse complement strand
CTTGGGTTTTTCAAGTTTTGGTTGTTTTGAAACTGGTTTCTTCACCTGTTTTTGAAAATTTTTGTAACTTGGAAAGCTGTTGTTTTGATTTATAGATTTTCTTTCAGCTTTGGCAGCGCCCCAATGTTGATCAGAGGGTTTAACCTTAGGAGTAACAGTCTTCATTGCCTTAGGTTTCTGCACCATCATCGGCTTAGACTTCACAGACTCCTGAGATGAAACCCTTTGACTTTTCGGAAAATAGGGTTCATAGGGGCGATAAAGACAGTTTCTAGCAATATGACCAGCGATGCCACAATTAAAGCAAGTCTGCTTCTTTAGATAGAAGTCAGACGTGTACCCATTTGTCTTTGGTGGCTGATATGGAGCTGGTTTGCCTTGTGTATGCTTCTTTGGTTTGACTGCAGCTTCAGATTTGACTTTCTGCTGGTTTGTCGAAGCCTGTGTCGAACCTGTCTTTACTGTCTTTGTGCTTCCTTGATTCTTTGACGTTGAAGCACCATTCTTGCAATTACAACAACAACTGCATGATCCAACTGAAGAAATGGGAGACACAACTACTCCCTTGAGTTTTTCATTCTTCACTCCAGCTGTTGGTTTCATACTTGGATGCTTGATGGTGATCTTTGGCCTCTCAACTTTAGGTTCACTTATCACTCCATCGGTTATTCCCTTGAACTTGGAGGAGAAGGATGGTAGTTCATATCCTACATCTGGTTCTTGGTCAAACATTGATCCAGATGTCATAAAGATCTTCCCCTCAGGCCGTGTCGTCAAGATCACCTTTTCCCTTTTGACTTCGTCAATTACTTTGAAGCATGGGGTTTCAATTTTAGGGTATGGTTTCAACTCTATCCCAGCTTCATCAGACTTAGAGTTGTGACACCTGTCATATTTCTGGCACTCAGCATCATTGTCTGATATATCCTTTACTCTCCCTTCACCATAAGTCATGTTTGCTTCATTATCAATTTCTTCTTGAGTCAATGGTGTAGTTCCAACCAAGACACTATCAATAGGAGGAGCAGCTTCTTTATAATCAGACTTGGTTCGTTCAACTTGATCCTCACTAAGAAGTATTCCTATAATGTCTCTGGGAACTGGTGGAGGAATGATGCTGTTCATTGCCAAAGATTTATCAGTTTTCTCTGACCCAAAACCAGATGTGTCTTTCCCAACTTGACCAGTCACAACAGCATGTGACAATTCCTTTCCAGCATCGAGCATTCTTTTGTTTCTTTCCTGATTGCAATCATACTTGACCTGCAGCTCATCAAATTTTTGTTGCAGTTCAGTTCATTTCTGTGTAAGCTCAGATATCTCAATCCTAGCCTGATCATATAAGATAGTCTTCTCCGTTGCTAGCTTCTGATATTTCTCAATGTCTCGTTTCTGAGCTTTTACCTTCTCCTCATTCTTTTTCCATCTACCCTTAAAATAACTCCTCTCGCATTTTATCTCAAATAATTCTATCTGATAATTTTTACAAATTTGCCTAAGTCCAGGAATTATACGAGCACAAGTGGGATTGGGGCATATCTCAGTTTTGTCAATTTCATCTGTGAAATCATCTTTGTCCTCAACTATATTCTTTTCTTCAACCACTGAACTCATTTTCTTTCTTTAGATATGCAGCCTTTGAAGATTTTGAAAAATCGGCAAAAATGGCAAAAGTACTATTCAAAGAATAGTGTCAAAACCTTAAAACTGAAAAACGGAGCCCTTTGGAGTGGAATTTGGGGGTCCAAACGAGCTCCCCTGGACGTTAGTCGGGGGTAATTCTGGGGCTAGTTGTCACGAACGTCGTGTTAAAAATTGAGCTTCTAACTCCAAACGAGTCAAAAGTTACGTCCGTTTCCGTGAAAGTGTGAAATAGTGACTTTTTGCCGTAAACCAACCCTGTTTACGATCGTAATCCCTGTTTACGATCGTAATCACCTTCAGTCATAAACTCAATCATAAACACAATCATAAACACCGATAGTAAACTCCGATAGTAAACTCCGATAGTAAACTCAATCATAAACTTAATCATAAACACCGATAGTAAACTCCGATAGTAAACTCCGATAGTAAACCTTCAAACCTTCAAATCTTCAAATCTTCAAATCTTCAAATCTTCAAATCTTCAGTTTTTTTTTATTTGAAAAAAGCTTAAATCCAATACCGTGAGAACCTTGAATCTGTGATTCTTGGCTCTGATACCAATTGTAGGTCCAGAAAAACTACCAAAACACGATATTGATATCACAAACGAGTGCGGAATCCTCGTTTATGATTGATTCAAGAATAGAGAAGAGAAGAAACACGGAGAATACGATGATTAAACGTTGAAAACTTGATCTTTGCACACAAGAAAACTTGTCGGGTACAAATACAAGGAAACATAAACACTCTTCTCTCTCTAAAATCGTAAACTCAAGCTCCCCTAGAAATGGTGAACTCTTGGGGTATATATAGTCCCCTACTGGGTTTACTATTGGGCCCCTTCTGGATCATAAACCCAATAGTAAACCCAAGTCCAACCATAAACTAGCCTACTAATCTAATTAAACCCTCTAAGCCGAGCCCAACTTATTTAATATTACAAGCCTCATAATCTAGCCTCTACATGAGGACAATCAAGAGCCCTAAAACTAAAAGCCCCAAACCTGCAATTAATGAAAGCACAAAAAATGAAATCCATTGAACAGGTGATGAGCATTAAATTAAGATACAACCGACCTTCGTACAACCTTGACGACGGCACACCTGCGGTCATCGAAGAACGATAAACAACGTCGCCGACCACCATCGATCTGCAAGAGAGAAGAAGTATGAGCCTCGAAAATTCGTATACACTCTCCGACGACCGCCAAACACCGGTGATAACTGCACAGCGGCGATAACAAATTCGGTGGAGCGAAAATCAGATAGAAAAGCATATCATCGATTGTGAGAAAATCACCCAAATGACCATTGACTAAGGTTGATTTGCCAATATAGCCATTGAATATTGTGACAATTTGTCTTTTCGGATATTTCTCTGATTTAACCTAGACCTAAATCACTATAAATGTTGGGCGATCATTTATGAGTTTGACTCGTGTTGGCCTAGTCATCTAGGGTTTGTGTAACCATCATTATACGACCGTACACTTAAAGTCTAGACGTTTGATAATCTATGATTTTATGTAAATCGTGTGTTGTGATTTCATAAAAACATTTTGTCATTTTATGTGGCAATTATATATATTATGATTTTACATGATATATATATGTGTATAGTATATATATGTATATATATGATTTTATGTGACAATGTGTCATGAAACTATGCGTAACGTTTCAATAAATTTATGTGAGGTTATGATTTCATGTTTATCATTTTATGTGAACTTAAAATATATTTATGGAGTTATTATTATGATCTTATGTGGCGAAGCAAGGTTTATATTTTATAAACGTTATGCGTGGCCATGCTCACGTATACTCATCGTTAGAGTAGTCCTGTTAACTCCGTGAGTCATGTTAGCTTATCCTAAACCTTGAGGGACTAACTTTGACACTTCCCAAACTTGTTTTCTAGTCAACTTAACTCGAAGGACTAACCTTGCAACTTCTAAAACTTTATGCCTCATTTGTAACTTGCATGGAGGACCAATCTTGCCATTATATGATAGTTGATTAAAGTCACATTTCAGTTACGTGAATTTATCGCAACCGATCATCACCCACAATTAATCTCAAGTAGTTAACCCTCCTTTACCATCTTCTGGCTTCACTCGACACCCACAACCCCTCTCGCTTCTCTCCCTCTCGTTTGTTTTCCAGTCACGCAAAGAACCCACCGCCCCACACCGAACTCAAGGAAATCCGGCCAAAAGTCACCCCCGTCGACCACCAACGATCATCCCTCTGTGATCATGAACGACCAACGAGTAACCAGGAGTCATCAGAAGGGTAAATCGCGACAGTGCTCGGTGTTCGCGTTCGACTTCCGGTTTTGATTTCGCCATCAAAACGCATCAATATCACATCTCCGACTCGAGGTAATACTTAAACTATGTTTTTCGCTTCATTCCTTAGCCTCTGTTCATGTTTTTGCGAAATTCCGGCGACCGGATTAGGGTTCCGGCGAGTCTAGGTTTTTAATGAGGAAGATGATGCCTGGCTGAGAATTAATAAAAGCATCAAATTCAGATTTGAAACAAAACTCGGGTGCCAGCCCAGTGGCAAGCGGCCCGACTTATATGTGCGAGGTCGCCTGTTCGAACTCCGCCCAGCGCGTTTGTTTTTGATCATTTTTCCTTAAACCCGATTTCCTTGTTGACTGAGTAGACAAAAGCAGTTGTTTCCGATTTGTAAACAAACCAGGCCTCTAGTCTAGTGGTTTGGGCGCAGACAGGTGAACCAGAGGTCACAGGTTCGAACCTGGTGACCTCCGGTTATTGCTATTTGATTTTTATTATTTGTTTAATGGACTTTTCTTGACCCGAAACTTATTAGTAGTCATTGTATCATCGTTTTGAACCCGTAGTTTTGTAAATATTGTTGTTTTGATTTTATACACACATTTTATATAACACAAGTTTTTATTTATTTATTTTATAAACATAAATATATATACATCTTGAAATTGAATAAAAATAAATGGAACGTTTTATAAATCTTTACACTTGTGTAGAAAATATGTAAACGAATAATTATAATTATACGTATTTTGCGATATAAACATTCTAAACGTCAGGTATATATTTATATAAATATTCATAAATAATAAGTATATTTTGGGAATACTCGTTATTCATGTAGCTATATATTTGGTTATGTGTATATATATATTTATATATATACACATATTTTATCATTCGATTTCCTGGATGTATATCACTATTGAATAATATACCCTTCGTCGATATTCGTAATCGTCATGTTCATGGCTAGGTGTCAACCTTCAACTCGTTTTGGATTTATTAAACCTCCGTCATGTCCTAGTTTGACATTGTTTGATTTCACTGTTGGTCTAGACTTAGTTGTTTTCGATTGAACACACACTTATGCATATATGCTCCTTAGGTGCTTGGTAGATTACACAAGACCTGATATTTGCTACTTGCTGTGTTATTTATCTGGATTTGCTGTGCACCCAAAGGTGAGTTTCACGGCCCCATTTTACTGTTTTAAATCCTGTTGGGGGAGATTAACATGCATGAACTATACAACTGAGATAATTAGACTTTTATATATCACTTGAAGTACTTGAAGCACACTGATACAACAAAGTCCTTCCTATGGTACCGTTAGTATTAATGACGATAGCGGGAAATATATTGTAGTACTACTGGGTCTGACAAACCCCACCCGGGTCAGTCGCTCTGGCACGATTGGATATCGAACGGGTGTTATATTCGTCCTAAACACAACAAGGCAAACTGCATAAACTGTAAACAACTGTTAGCTTCGGTGACCATCAACGTGCGAAGTTTCATGTATATAGCCTAGCTAGCTATTTGATATATATTAGTGATTATGCTCTTACAACTTAACTGTTGTATGATACTAGTCTGAATCTTAAACTCAACTTGATTGTTGTTGAACAATCAATTTTAAACTGAACTTGAACTGTCGATGAACAGTTGATTTACACTGAACTGGGACTGTTGTTGAACAGTCGATTTACATTCGAACTGATTTGAACTGATTAAACCTGTGAACTCACCAACCTTTGTGTTGACACTTTTTAGCATGTTATTTCTCAGGTTGCGGATGTTCGAGTATCACGAGTACGCATGCATGAGTATTTGAAAACCCTTTTATTGTCTTTGAACAAGCCACGTCACCTTGGGTGATGGTGTTTTTACATTAATACTTTCATTGCATTTACGCTTCCGCATTTGTAAAACTCTGCATTATATATTTTAATGAAATATGACAACCTGTTTTTATTAATTACTGGTCGTTTGGTGTAACTAATGGACGGCGATCCTGGTTTGTCACGCTCCCTGCGGCGCGTTATCGCGCGTGGGATTTTTGGGGGTGTGACAAATATTATTTTTACCAAAATAGCAGACCAATAGCATGGTGACATGTCATCATTTCTGACCAACATACGCCAGTTCGTACGCTATTTTTAATGATTCAAACGCCATTTTAATTTCACATACGCCAAACTGACACACATACGCTGACCTATACGCCAAAATTTAATAATAAAAATGAAAAAAATGGAATTTTAAAATTGAGCGTATGAAACGGCGTATGAAATTTTTTTGGCGTACGAACATTAATTGGATTTTTTTTAATATTTTACTTTTTATATCTTTTATTTAGTTAAGCACCTTAATATGTTTTTTTGTTAATAATTTATGTTTAATAACTTTTAAAAAAATCTGAATATACAGTAGTTCATAATTTTTTTTCTTAACATTTTGACCTAAGTTTTAGTAAAATCAGAATTGTTTTTAAAAATCAATTAAGTTTCGTAACCAACTTTATATAACTCTTAAAAAAATAACGAGAGTTTAATATGTGAACTAATTGGATAAATTTTTTACATGAGACAAGTTCAAATATATATAATATTGTAGTTGAAGAGAAAGTGTTAAGAGCTACATAAATTTTAAAAAGTGAGTTTAAAAATAGAAGTATTAAAATTTTAAAAGTCTTCAAACTTGTAAAAGTTATTGTAAAAATTATTTTTTTAATAATAAGTTTAAAATATTATTTTTTTGGTAAAAGGAATTTTACGTTAAATTTTACAAGTTTAAAGACTTATAGAAATGTTAATTTTACAACTAAAAGACTATTATTTGAACTCGCATTTTTAATAAAAAATTATATATATATATATATATATATATATATATATATAGGGAGAGGATCATTGAGAACCAATTTGATTTGAGAACTAAAAAGAACAATTTGAGCCACAAGTTTATTTACATGTACCCCCTCCCATGAATTATAGTGCCCCCTAAATTTGTGGTTGAGATTTAGTTTTCAAAGTTCTCAAAATAAAAATTTCTCATTTGAACCTAACCTATATATATATATATATATATATATATATATATATATATATATATATATATATTGAACGGCGATTTCATTAAACCAACCACCCTAGCAAGGAGGTCCTCCATATTAGACGCGTTGATAAGAGGGACCTTACATAATTTATATATTATCTCCAATTCTCGTTATTGTTTAAGAGTTATATAAAGTTATTTACGAGACTTAACTGGTTTTTATAAAAATAACTCTGTTTTTTATAAAACTTAGGTTAAAATGTTCAGAATTTTTTTTATGAACTACTGTATATTTAGATTTTTTAGAATGACTATCAATTGTAAATTATTAACAAAAAACATATTAAGGTGCTTAATTAATTAAAAGGAATAAAAACTAAAATATTAAAAATAAATTACATATAAAGTAGTAGTATGGTTTCATACACTGATTTCAAAAAAGGAAAGCAAATAAGAAGCAAACATATGCTCTTCCATACGCCTAAAAATAAGTCAATGGCCATTTTAGAAAAGTGAAAAATCAATGGCTATTCTGACAAATCAACCCTGGTCAATGGCCATTTTGGTGATTAACTCATCGATTGTTCTAGACATAGAAGGGGCGATGAGGAGAGTAGCGAGATGTGAGTGAAAAGAAGATAATAGCAGGTGAGAGGCGGAAATCAAATCGTGTAGATTCATCTGTACTCTTGCTCACCTGCTCCATGACTTCTTGCTCACTTGCTCCATGACTTCAAAGTTGCTCACATGCTCCATGACTTCAAATAGAAAAACGTAAAAAGTTTTTGTGCTTAGATGAATTGTACCCCAAAAAAGTTCAAAGGTTGTACCATAAGCTATAGAAACTTGTACCATATGTTTTAGAGATTGTACAATTCATTGCATTTTGTATATAGGGTTGATGAGTATTGTACACGCGTCTTTCTCCTTTCCATCACCAGTCAGTCAGGCACCTTCTTTTATTACTTCTCTCTATAACACACATTAATACTTCTCTCTCTTTAAACACACACAAACGAACTCTTTTTGTGAAAACGGTGTGATTAGTCGCCGACAGCTCCCCTTTATCGTTGATACTAGAGATTATATCAAACGATTATATATTACGGCAGCCCTAGGGTTCCATCACGATGCTCGATAACTTTTGGGTTCTCCTCTCCTCCCTCGGCAACAATTTTTGTGGTCGGAATGGTAGATCGAGACGGTGTCATGGCTCCGGCAGAGAGACGACAAGGTCTTCGTTTCTTACGGAGGCGGTGGTTGCTAGATCCAAGGTTCATCGTCGATTTTTTAGGTCACAGGTAAATATGTTCGTTTGTGTTAATTGTTCACACATGCATGTCAATTTATAAATACTCTAAACTCAGATTTCTGTGATGAATTTGATTCTCAGATGATAGAATAGAAGTACGGAAGACGAGACAACCCTTTTGGAAGACTTGATGTGACATATGCCGACGTTTCTTCTTTATCCGTTCGGAGGAGCTTCCATGGTTTTCGAGAAGGTGGGTATCTTTATTGGCAGCTAACACCACACGTTCTTTCGATTTAGTACATCTTCTTTCTTTTTAGAGTTAAATGCACATATGGTTCATATGGTTTGACTCGAATCACAAGGTTTAATTTACAAATTTGAAGTCACCGGTGAATCGTCGCATGCGACCGGAGTTTCATGACCGGTTAATCTGCGCTAGAGGTATGCTTTTTCCGATTTTTTGTACAAATGATACGTGTTACAATGTCTGACAAACAACACCCACCTGCTTTTCTTTAGGGTGTAGCTTTACGAAGAAGATGGCAGAGGTGGTGGTATCGCTTTGCTCTTAGTTGCTATCCGTTGATGGTCAACAATGGATTCGCGATCCTGAAGATGATGACGAAAGATTCACTGACTTGATCGGAGGTGCATATCGTTTCAACGACTGAGGTAAACAAACTCTACTAACATGTGGTTTCGTAATGTGCTTTGTGATTATTATTTTAATTGTATAAATTAGGGGTTTGATTGTTAGTCCAACAATTAGGTTTTGTTATATATATAAATTAGGGGTTTTGCTTAGAAATACTGTCGTTCTTCAACGGCATAGTTCGTGGAGTTTGAGGTGCAGAAAATTGAAGAAACATGATAGATTCAATGAGTTTACCAAATCACGGTAAATACCAATGGGCAGGGGAATACGAATTGTAGAATATTCATCAACCAAGAGATTATCAATCAGGAGCACAACCATTTCCCAAACTTACTAATGATTCTAATTGCATGATAAACCCAATTGTTGCTGAGGTCTACTCCCCGATTTGTGAATTTTCTTATGATGGACTTGAATCATGGACTAACATGTACAACTACGGGAGTGCTATTTAAAAGATAATCCCGTTTCTGTTGTGATTAATGATCTGAATCTTAAAAAATAGATTGGTGATTGTTGAAATTCATGTGAGTAAAATGAATGAAACTACTCAAGTAAACCTGAGTATTCATTTGGGCCTCTATGACAGTTAATACAATTGTTTAGGTATTTTCCTTTTCTTTTAATACAAGAGATTGTGTTATTTCAGGTTGTGAAGAGTAGTCAGAGTACCATTCAACCATGTTGGGTTGAGTTATCTATTATGCATATGAAGCACGCAGACGGTTCATACTATGATGCCAAGCTACAAAGGTAATATCTTTTCCTTTTACTATGGGTAATTTTTTGAATTTTATGTTTGATTGATTCAATTACTATATGGCATTCTAGACATACAACTTCATTAACCCCTAGGCCCTAACATATTAAGACCACCATGACCAAAGTGTGATCCTTATTTGATATATTTCTCCACACATTTGAGACCCTCCTTGGATTAATGGTGATAAAATGAAGATTATTTATGTTGCTTCCATGCCACTAGAAAAAGCTGCTACATATTCTTACCAAAATCTGCAAGACAGTTTGGACTAATTCTACAATCTTACATTAATTTTTAAAAAAATTCAAATTTATGCAATAGTTAATTAAAAGACATGCTCTTGTCGTTTCTTCGTGTCGTTTGTGGCTTTGTCCTGTGTCTCATCGCTTAACTTTGAATTGATGCTTTAGACATATGCATCAATACTCAATATGCAAAAACCTACTAATGATATGAAATGTGATTTCTACAGCATTTAGCATGAGAATTTCCAAATATGACGAGATTAAAATAAATTAGTGTGTCTTAAAAAAGTTTTTCCATGCAATACTGAAACTATAAAAGCTATAATTCAAGAAATGTAATGATAGATCTCACTTTCTCTCTCTCCATGTTGTATATTTGGTCAATATAACTGTCTTACTTTCACTCAATTCTTATTCACATTTTATCATATTATCACTTATCATGTTACTTCTTATCAAATAGTTCTTGATTGCATCCATTTATTAGTTCTCATTGTAGAGGCTATCTGGTTATCATTCTGTCTTCAATGGTTAGGTAGTAGATATCACATATCTCAATTTTAAGTTTATCCTGGATTATTAACTATTGTTGATTTTCTCAAATCTGATTTGTGATTTGTTTACAGCTTTGATATTAGTATTATCATATTCCTAAATGTTCTCCCTCATTTATGTTACTTACATGAGGATAATATTATTGTACCTTAACGCTTGCACTTTTCACTATTCTTTGATTTTCACCTACAAGAACTACATACCAAGTACTGATGATACTATTCAACAATTATTGAAATGAAATAAATACATTAAGAACTGTATGAAAATGTTTTGAAGCTGAAAAGATAGCAATGTGTTTATATATTATGCAACTACATCTAGAAGCACCTAGAGAGCAATACCCAGTTCTTGAGAACCTAAACCAAATTGTGTGACGAGGTCATAACCAATGAATTATAGAAAGCAATGCTATTTGTGTAAAACATAAATAAAAACAATGTATTGTAGGACTATTATTATGGTTGGATCGACCCTCCAACTCTATTTCTTACTTTCTAAATCTTTTAATTGCTATTGTATTGTAATTCTAACTTTGTTACTCGGGTTACAAAGAGGAGTGAGGGCTGATGTTTTTAGATTACTTGGGCTATAATTATCCAGTTTCTTGAATTTTTTTCATTAATAGTATTAATATATAAGATGTTAACAAAAATAGGAGTTCAAATTTTTTTTTTTCAAAAAAAGGAATCCCGCACTTCCCAAGTGCGGGGGATAGGCTCGGGACTGGGTCGGGTAATCCTCTGCAGCGCCGAACGAAAATAAGGTGGGTCCATCGGTGTTAACAAGTGCGGGACAATGGTATCTCGCAGGTACCAACTACGGGACACAGTCAACTGACACAACAGCCCGGGCCCACTCGCACTTCCCAACTGCGGGATGTCAGTCAACCAAATAGAAACCCTAGCACGGCTTCCGTAGCATGCATGCATGCCTTTTTAAAAAAAAAAAATTGACCACCTTTAATATTTCTACCTACCCATCCGAAATCTTATCAAAATTTTTAAAAATTAGCCTACCTTTTTCCTTTAAATACTACCTTCAAACACAAATACTTCTCCATCCCTTCAAACACAAATTTTTCTTCTACTTCTCCATTTCTTCAAACACAAATATTTCTTAATCCCTACCATCAAACACAATCACCATACAATGCAAGGAGGATCACAAATTTACCCTGGTCCCCGAAATAACGATTTGTTATGGCTGGGTGCTAACCATCGAGCTCACCACGTGTATTACTCCCCAACCTTTGATAGAAATAAACCTCTTAAACTCAGACGGGGAGATCGACATTTTTGGAAATTTATAGTCGAAAAAATGAAGGATGAATTGTTCCCGGCGAAGCTGATCGAGTACCTGAAGATATCCGGGTTTTACGGCGTGCTACAATGTTACTACGACAAGGTTGATAATCACCTTGTAACATCACTGGTTGAGCGTTGGCGGCCTGAAACTCACACGTTTCACTTTCCCTTTGGTGAAGCCACAATTACCCTTGAGGATGTTCAAATGCTATGGGGTTTACCACTCAGTGACCGGGTAGTTTCTGGTTCCGATTTTAAGTGGGACAACCAACAAAAAATAGATAATTGTGAAAAATTTTTGGGGATAACAGGTCTGGAGGGACAAGACCTCAGCACCAACACAATCAGGTTTACCACTATTCTCAAAGAAATAAAGGAATCTTGGCCGGGACCCAACGCAAGCAACGAAGAATGCAGGAAAATTGCAAGATGCATTATAATGCATCTTATAGGTGCCGTTGTTCTTCCTGACCATTCAGGTTCTGCAATGTATTACTTCCACTAGCAAAACTTGATTGATCTCAGAGAATGTGGAAAGTTGAGCTGGGGAAGTGCTGCGCTTGCATGTCTGTATAGGAATTTATGCAAAGCTGCAGAGCCCAGCAATTGGGAATTGGCCGGACCTGCCATGTTGTTGCAAATGTGGGCATGGGAGAGAATACCCCGAATTGCCCCAAGAATTAGAGAAGGCTTCGATTTTTCAACACCGTTTGGTGGAAGGTACTCACTAATAATTAATTAAAATAATTTATCAATTATTATTTGATAACACTTTTATAAAAATGGTTTGTAGGTGGCGTGGTAGCTTGAGTTGGGCTGGCGTAATAAGGTCTTCATTGACGGACTTTCGATCACATATTCAGTGTTTAAACACCGACGAGGTTATAAAATTCAAATTACTTGGCAATTTATAATTTTTAAATTTTTACTATATATTAGTTAGTTTATTTTTTTAATAGTTCACTTGGAGGCCTTATGAGCATGTTGCACACCTAATAAACCCAATGTATACGAGAGGAAGAGCGTGTTGGAACTGTGACACGTATCTTGTAGTTTTTGAGGTTGTTGAGCCCCATCTGCCGAGTAGGGTTATGAGACAGTTTGGATTTTTTCAAACAGTCCCCACTAACCTTCTCATAACTCGTGATGAGCACACAACATTACATGGTTTATCGAGAAAAGCTACTACAATAAACTGGAATCAAGAGTGTGCCATGTACATTGTTCACTGGATTAATCGTATGGCTCACGTTGTAACAGGGCAAGAATGTGGTGGCGAGTATAGGGCTAGTCCTATGTATATGAATTGGTTCTTGGAGAGAACGGCTTTCTACGTTGAAGATCCAGCTAGACAAACTGGAAACACCACGAGGGATGTGAACATTGGTGGAAGGTTTGAATTGTTGGTATGTACTGATTTTTTTAAATACATAACTTTATATATTTTGTTTTTTAAAAATTATTATAACTTGTCTTGTTGGATAACATTGTAGACTCAGGGCATTGGGGATATGCATAGAATGGCAAGTCAAGATAACCTGTTTGGTCTTGACAATCAACTGGGTGGGGTTCAACAAATGGCGCAACATTATTTAAATCTTGCCGGTGCGCAACATAACCTTGACTACCAAACGTCGCATTTGGCTAGTCAATGGAACCCGTTTGAGTTTCCCCCACATCCTCCTTATAATGTTGATCGTCCGGTTACAAGAGCTGATCAAAGGAATACGGATACATATTTTCGGTTTCGTGAACCATATACAGGAAATGTTCCTAATTATAGTTATAATGAAACTGGAGAATCCAGCAGCTCAATGAATGAGGCTAGTAGTTCAACGAATCAGGAATACATGAGTCATCATAGTGGCTCAATGAATGAGACTAGTTTACAGTTTACCCCTTGGCAAAACGAAGACTTCAACCATAGTATTGTTGGTGGTGACGGGTTCGGAGAATCATCGAACCAAGGAGCCTCGTCACATTTATCCCCAATGGAATTCTCCCCAATGATCAATCAAGAGCATCAAGAATATTACACACCCCAACAAGAAGAGCAAACCCAGACTCAAAAAGATTTCTCTGGGTCTTTTTTTTCTAGCTTATTTGATGTGGATAACTTCAACCAACAGTACTACAATCGCCCACCGCAGACAAGGGGTAATATTTCACCAATACCTTATGGTGGAAATTTTTCATCTACACCGGAAGTTCAACAAGAAGACCAGGATGAGCAGCTAGGACGTGGTAGAAGGAATAGGAATCCAACCAGATGCCCTATATCGGGTGGTCCACTGTATAGACCTCATGGTCATAATCATTGATAGATGTCCTTTGTTTGTTTTAAAAAATTATTGTTGTTTCTTTTATTTAAAAATTTATTGTTGTTTGTTCTAAAAAAATTATATTGAGCGTTTTTAGTGAGAGGGAATAGGAACTGATCAATGAATTTTGGGAAATTTGAAAAATGGTGGGAAGTAATTTGGGGATTAATAAGATCGATCCGGGTGAAAACATCTCAGCTAATAAGGACATGACAGCATTTATCAGATTTAATATAAACTCAATTAATACGATTTGCGTTAATATTTATCTTGAATTTTAAAGAGTTAAAATGGACTCAAAAAGTTAAAACCACCAAACCACAGGGACGCAAATCGTATTTAACTTTATTGTAAACATACCTTTAAAATGATCTTTAAATGTAAAATGGAATATTAAGCAATAAATTTAATGATAATTGTATCCTAAAATGACCCTCATTGCCCCTAAACACACCTAGCTTATTGGGCCGTCATTTGTCCTAACCATGCTTATTGGTTACATACACACCTTACTGGGACTCATTGGTCCCAACTGGCCCTCGTTTCCCCTAAACACACCTTATTGGCTCTCATTGGTCCTAAACACAACTTATTTATTACATACACGCCTTATTGGGCCATCCTTGGTCCTAAACATGCTTATTGGTTACATACACACCTTATTGGGACTATTTGGTCCCAACTGGCCCTCGTTTCCCCTAAACACACCTTATTGGGACTCATTGGTCTTAAACATGCTTATTGGTTACATACACACCTTATTGGGCCATCATTGGTCCTAAACATGCTTATTGGTTACATACACACCTTATTGGGACTAATTGGTCCCAACTGGCCCTCGTTTCCCCTAAACAAACCTTATTGGGACTCATTGGTCCTAAACATGCTTATTGGTTACATACACACCTTATTGGGCCATCATTGGTCCTAAACATGCCTATTGGTTACATACACACCTTATTGGGACTCATTGGTCCCAACTGACCCTCGTTTCCCCTAAACACACCTTATTGGGTCTCATTGGTCCTAAACACAAGTTATTTGTTACATACACACCTTATTGGGCCATCATTGCTCCGAAACATGCTTATTGGTTACATACACACCTTACTGGGACTCATTGGTCCCAACTGGCCCTCGTTTCCCCTAAACACACCTTATTGGGTCTCATTGGTCCTAAACACAACTTATTTGTTACATACACACCTTATTGGGCCATCATTGGTCCTAAACATGCCTATTGGTTACATACACACCTTATTGGGACTAATTGGTCCCAACTGGCCCTTGTTTCCCCTAAACACACCTTATTGGGACTCATTGGTCTTAAACATGCTTATTGGTTACATACACACCTTATTGGGCCATCATTGGTCCTAAACATGCTTATTGGTTACATACACACCTTATTGGGACTCATTGGTCCCAACTGACCCTCGTTTCCCCTAAACACACCTTATTGACTCATTGGTCCCAACTGGCCCTAGTTTCCCCTAAACACACCTTATTGGGTCTCATTGGTCCTCAACACAACTTATTGGTTACATACACACCTTATTGGGCCATCATTGGTCCTAAACATGCTTATTGGTTACATACACACCTTATTGGGACTAATTGGTCCCAACTGGCCCTTGTTTCCCCTAAACACACCTTATTGGGACTCATTGGTCTTAAACATGCTTATTGGTTACATACACACCTTATTGGGCCATCATTGGTCCTAAACATGCTTATTGGTTACATACACACCTAATTGGCACTAATTGGTCCCAACTGGCCCTCGTTTCCCCTAAACACACCTTATTGGGACTCATTGGTCCTAAACATGCT
Source organism: Deinandra increscens subsp. villosa (assembly GCA_039602395.1). NCBI lineage: Eukaryota > Viridiplantae > Streptophyta > Magnoliopsida > Asterales > Asteraceae > Deinandra > Deinandra increscens. Next base: position 9,215,970 of record JBCNJP010000018.1, on the reverse strand, counting down.
TATTGGTTACATACAAACCTTATTGGGTCATCATTGGTCCTAAACATGACTATCGGTTACATACACACCTTATTGGGACTCATTGATCCCAACTGACCCTCGTTTCCCCTAAACACACCCTACTAGGACTCATTGGTCCCAACTGGCCCTAGTTTCCCCTAAACACACCTTATTGGGTCTCATTGGTCCTAAACACTACTTATTTGTTACATACACACCTTATTGGGCCATCATTGCTCCTAAACATGCTTATTGGTTACATACACACCTTACTGGGACTCATTGGTCCCAATTGGCCCTCGTTTCCCTTAAACACACCTTATTGGGTCTCATTGGTCCTAAACACAACTTATTTGTTACATACACACCTTATTGGGCCATCATTGGTCCTAAACATGTCTATTGGTTATATACACACCTTATTGGGACTAATTGGTCCCAACTGGCCCTCGTTTCCCCTAAACACACCTTATTGGGACTCATTGGTCTTAAACATGCTTATTGGTTACATACACACCTTATTGGGCCATCATTGGTCCTAAACATGCTTATTGGTTACATACACACCTTATTGGGACTCATTGGTCCCAACTGACCCTCGTTTCCCCTAAACACACCTTATTGGACTCATTGGTCCCAACTGGCCCTAGTTTCCCCTAAACACACCTTATTGGGTCTCATTGGTCCTCAACACAACTTATTGGTTACATACACACCTTATTGGGCCATCATTTGTCCTAAACATGCTTATTGGTTACATACACACCTTACTGGGACTCATTGGTCTCAACTGACCCTCGTTTTCCCTAAACACACCTTATTGGGTCTCATTGGTCCTCAACACAACTTATTGGTTACATACACACCTTATTGGGCCATCATTGGTTCTAAACACAACTTATTGGTTACATACACACCAATTGGGCCATCATTGGTTCTAAACACAACTTATTGTTTACTTACACACCTTATTGGGACTCATTGGTCCTAAACACATCAAATTGACCCATTTGACCCCAAATTGACCCATTATTTAATTTTTATCTTAAATCTTTTTATATAATTTATTTAGAATTATAATTCCCCAAAATTTAAGGTTTTTGTAGATCCGTTCTGTTTTTTGTGTTTAGGGTTTTTGATCGTCTCTGCATCAGTTGTTGATCGGATTGCAATTGTTGATCGTCTCTGTTTTCGAGGATTGGGGATTTTGTTTAACGAAATGGAGATTGTGCGAACAGATTACCTTTGTTACCTAAAATTATGCATGAGTTGTTGATCGGATTGCAATTGTTGATCGTCTCTGTTTTCGAGGATTAGGGTTTTTGTTCATACACAAAATTGTTTCCTAATTTACATGTTCATTCCTATTTCCTAAAAAAAACAAAAAACAGAGCAGTTGCGGGTTGAGGTTCACGGGAACCTAGATTCCATATCCTCCATCAACTCCAAATGCCTACTCATTGCTTCTTGCCTTTGTTGAACCAACATTTGAAGCCTGGCATCGGAGACGCGTATCTCTTCCATCAGAAAAGTTGCCATCTGGTATCTTGATGGACTTGGTGGCTCTTTAAGTACTTGGTCGAGCAGGGTCATCCCGTCTAAGACACTCTGTCTCTCTGCCCCGATAATCACCTCGTACCTGTCCAGGGTAGCAACAATCTTTATCTGCAAATAATGTTCAACTAATTCTTTCAAGCTTGCCATTTTTAGAAGGATTTGAGTGTTTTGAGAAAGGGTTTGTTAAGGATTTTGAGAAAAGGTTTGATAAGGATTTTGAAAAGGGTTTGATGTTGGAGGTGAGAAGTTTCTGATTACTGATCAAGTGGTATCGTTATATGTGCAAATCACTTGAGTATGCATCTTCTCAGATGTCTAATCACTAGAGTATACCATAGGTCTTACTTTATTAATTTCAAAATTACCCACTGAGTTCATGAGGACTGCACATTATAATTGTTGGACTTTTGGTTATCCTACAAAAATTATTTTCACACGTTCTCCAAGTTAATTAATTAAACTGAAATTCCTACACGATATCAAAAAACCACTAATATTTTAATCACACGATCTGAAATTATCCGAAATTACTGTCACACGATCTCAAAAATCAAATTAACAAGTCAAAATTAAACGAAGAAAGTCAAAATTACCCACTGAGTTCATGAGGATTGAGGGAAGATGAACTAGAGTTCTTCAGGATTATAAAGAGTTATTCAGTAATAGAACCGGATGAACTAGAGTTCCTCAGGATCAAGAGTAATTATTCAGTAACAGAACTGGATGAACTAGAGTTCTTCAGGATGAACCGGATAAACTGGAGTTCTTCAGGATGAACTAGAGTTCCAAAATAAACGGTAAAAATGTAACGCAATAAGGACTCGAACACGGAACAACACCCTGAGTTAGAAGCTAATTTTCGTTTTAATTTATTTAAATATGATTCTAACTGGGCCCGCTAAATTCTAAAAGAGGCGGGGTAAATTAGAGCGAACTCAATTGAAAATTTCACATATCAATCGACAGAATTTTCCCTCCGTCCTATTACTTCTCCAATAAACAGGTTCACAGTAAAGATTATTGAAAAGGATTTTCAGTATTGATCGTTTTTAATCATCTTAATTTGTTGTTGTATCTGTTAGCAAAACAAACATGGATAAGTCTTGGATGAAAACCAGTAGAACCACGCAATCATATGCTGATGGAGTTAAATCATTCTTAATGTTTCAGTTACCAATTTGGAGAGTAATGAAATTCCATGTCCCTGTGTTAATTGTCTAAACCATTACTCTTTTAATGTTGATGATGTAGAATTTCATTTGTTTTCAAAGGGATTCGATCAGACTTATAAAGGTGGATTAAACATGGAGAGATAGACGAGCCCGCAGGAGAGGAGCTTCACACGAAATCATTTTTCGATTCCGGAGTGCCATTGGATGCAGCCGGAACAATAAAAATGGTCAGAGCTACTGAAGAAAATTTCGATGAGGACCATGAGAAGTTTCAAGAACGACTCATGGATGCTGAGAAGCCTCTGTATGAAGGATGCCATACCTTCACAAAGTTATCTGCCTTGGTTCAACTACTGATCTTGAAGACTAAGCATGGAGGATCAGATAAATTTTTTAATGAACTTTTAGTTTTGCTAAAACAGATGATACCTGAAGGTAATGATATTGTGAAGAATACATATGAGGCCAAGAAGATTTTGAAGTCAATGGGTGTAGGGTACACCAAGATACATGTGTGTATCAATGATTGTATTCTCTACAGGAAGGAGAACAAGGACCTAACTATATGTCCAACTTGTGGTGAGTCCAGGTGGAAGGTGGATGAGAGGACTAAGAAACTATACGACAATACTCCTGCAAAGGTAATGTGGTATTTCCCCATCATTCCAAGATTGAAACGACTGTTTCAAGTGAAAACCACAGCGGAGGATCTAAGATGGCATGCCACCAGTTCCAAAACACCCGGTGTGTTACGACACTCATCCGATTCACCGGCATGGAAAGCCATCGATGACAAATATCCCGAAATCGCTGACGATCCTAGAAGTCTTCGTCTTGGCATTTTAACTGATGGGGTCGACGTAAATAGAGGTAACAGAAATCACAGTGTGTGGCCGGTTCTATCTGTCATTTACAACCTTCCACCATGGTTGTGTATGAAAAGAAAGTTCATCATGCTTTCGTTATTAATATCGGGAGCGCCTGGAAACGATATTGATGTGTTTTTGGAACCATTAATTGATGACTTAGAGCTGTTATTCGAGGCAGGTGTGGAAACATATGATGCGTATGCGCAAGAACAGTTTACTATGCGTGCAGTTGTTTTATGGACGATTAATGACTACCCTGCACTTGGTACACTTTGTGGTTGCCCGTACAATGGATTCCATGGTTGTGTGGCATGTCGGGAACAAACTAAATGCATTAGGCTTCCTTTCTCAGCCAAGCAGTGTTATGCTGGTCACAGAAGATATCTACCATATACGCATGCCTTCTGAAAGCAAACAGAGGCCTTCAATGGTAAACAAGAGTTGGAAGTTGCTGCTGATCCTATGACCGGAGAACAGATATACAACGAAGTTCAACATATCAGGAACAAATGGGGAAAGGGATTAAGGTGTACTGATTCAGAAATCCCAGAGACCTCAACCGGAAGAGGGGGGAAGATTGATAAGAGAAAAAGAAAGAACAAAGAGAAGCCACCATATTGGAAGAAATTCAATATATGGTTTCGAAGACTTAGATACTGGAGGCATAATAGTGTCCAACATTGCATTGATTTCATGCATATTGAAAAGAATGTGGCTGAGAGTCTTGTTGGAACTCTGCTCAACCTTCCCGGAAAGACGAAAGATGGACTGAATGCGAGAAAGGATCTGAACTTTTTGGGGTTAAGACCAGAGTTGCAGCCTAAACAGAACAAGAACAACATAATACTTCCTGCAGCGTATTACACGTTACAAAAAGATGAAAAGGAAAAGTTTTGTGACACGTTGTATAACTTGAAGGTTCCACAAGGCTATTGTTCTAACTTTTCTAGTTTGGTTAGTCTAAAGGACAAGAAACTTGTGGGGCTCAAGTCACATGACTATCATATGCTGATGCAACAGTTTCTACCAATTGCAATTCGGTCAGTCATGCCTGAACCGACAAGATATGCTATTATAAGGCACTGTTTTTTTTTCAAATCAATATGCAGCAAAGAGATCAACGTCGAAGAGCTAGACAAATTGCAAGCAGATCTTTGTGTCACACTATGCCTGCTTGAGAAATATTTCCCGCCATCATTTTTTGATGTTATGCTTCATTTGACGGTGCACCTTACTAGGGAGGTAAAATTATGTGGCCCAATATGCTTTCGATGGATGTATCCATTTGAAAGGTGTATCAAGGTAATTATGGGCCACGTGAGAAACAAAACTTATCCAGAAGGGTGCATTGCTGAGGAGAACATTGTAGAAGAAACGATTGAGTTTCTCAGCGAATACCAAAAAAACATCACAACTATTGGTGTTCCAACTGAAAAGCGTAGAAGTGCGGATGGAAGTCCTGGGTCAGCTGGTAGATCAGTTGAAGTCTCTCCAGAGCTCATATCGAAAGCGCATTTATTTGTGTTGCTAAATACGCCTGAAATTGAGCATTATATCGAGTAAGTAATTTAGATTATTAACCTTTTTTTATCTGTTTAATTAATTATAAACTTTTATAGATAACTTCAATTCATGTAATTGCAGAGAACACATGAAATTTTTAGAAAAGGAACATCCTGGTAGTAGACTAAATGACCTGACTAAGAAGCAGAGCACAACATTTGGTAAATGGTTACACAACAAGGTCAGCTAAATTTGCTTATTGCTTTAATTCCGGATGAACTGTAACTTTCCTGAACAACTGACCTGAGTTGTCCGGAACAACTATATTTTCTATCTGGATGAACTATAACCTTCCTGGTGAACTGAAACTATTTTCTTATAGTTTTAATTCCGGATGAACTGTAACTTTCCGGAACAACTGACCTGAGTTGTCCGGAATAACTCTATTTTCTATCCGGATGAACTATAACCTTCCTGGTGAACTGAAACTATTTTTCTTATAGTTTTAATTCCGGATGAACTGTAACTTTCCGGAACAACTGACCTGAGTTGTCAGGAACAACTTTATTTTATTTTTGGAAGAGCTATAATCTTCCTATTCCTAATGAACTCTCCTGATGAACCTACTATGAATTTCAGGTTGAAAAGGAGATGGCGGAGTCCCCAGAAACTATATCAGAGACCGTTAGGTGGATTTCAATTGGTCCGCACAGAAGCGTGAGGAAATATGAAGTATATGACATCAATGGCTATTCATTTCGTACAAAATCTCAAGACGGTAGGGTTTACCAGAACAGCGGGGTTGGTGTAGAGGTAAATGACATGCACATCTCTAACGAGGTCTTAACCTATGGAAAAAAACCTTACTATGGGGTTTTAAAAGAGATATGGCTACTAGATTACCATATTAAAACCATCCCTCTATTTATGTGCGACTGGGTTGAGAATACACAGGGGTTCAAAAAAGATAGTCTTGGTTACACTTTGGTCAACCTTAAAAGACTAGGTCACAAGGAGGACCGTTCATTTTCGCGTCACAAGCACAACAGTTGTTTTACGTCAAAGACCAGCTGGATAAAAAACTGCATATTGTCTTTATGACACCTCCTAGAAATTACAGAGATTATTATGAAGAAGATGCCAATGAAGAATTTAGTACGGTAGTTTTTCCTCACAACGATAATGTATTGCCACCCGTAGATACACGTCACAATGTTTACCATAGAGCTGACTGTACTGGAATGATATTACGAAAAACCACCGATTAATTGATCATCATTGTAATGTTTTTGAATCTTAGCAAACTACAGTATCAACAATATTTATTTTTTTTCTTTATGTATTCTGGAATATATATTATGGATCTTAATTTTGAGTCAAGTGTTTCCTTTTTTTTGATTGTGCCTGCAGGTCTCCTCTCTTTGACCAAACCAGAGTCAATAAAAGTCAAAAATAAACAAACAAAATCAACTGCTGCTTTAACAAACACAATTACATACATAATCCAAAGGTTATGATTCCATTAATACATTGATCTATAAAATTACAACTGAAAAACTACTAACTTAAAAGGGAGAAGAAGCGGCTAAAGAAAAATCCCTCTTTGCTTTCTCACATGCACTTGCTTCTGATCAACTGAAAATGGTGAAGACGTGGGTGAAGATAAACCGGGTTCATGGGGCCAGAAGGGAGAGAAGCACCTAAAGAATACAAGTCTTGCAAACCTCAACATGTGCCCTTACTGCTGACTGTTATAAAATTACACAATAACTTAAAATCTGCTCTTAGTAAAGCATTTGTATGAACCATTAGAGACTCCTCGTCTCCATGGTTTCCACAATAACTTAAAATCTGCTCGCAGGAGATACAGAGTGCAATCTTTCCCTGCATAAGAAAAAATTACCAAATCTGAGACGAAAATTTCAATCGAATTTCAGTGGTGAAGATGATAACTTACCGTCTTCCACATACGGATGACGCCAATTCCACATTTTTTTGCCGTCGATGATGGATGAAAAACAGAGAGAGAAAGACTGGGAGAAAAGGGTCATGGTGGAGATGATGATGAAAACTGATACAGAGATAGTATATATCGATACCCAAGGGGCGTGGTAGATGGAGATTTGAAAGATAAAGTAAATGAAAAAGTAAATGAAATAGTAATGATTACAAGCGCCGTCGACTGTTGGTATTCTTTTAGCCACCTAAAATTAATATACCGTGACCATTTGTCATAATTTGTCACGCAACCAATGTTTAATATGAGTGGCCATATCACAAGATAATCAAACATGATAAACATATATAACCATCATATATTCAATTATAACTACTAATATCATAACTAAAAATAAACATATAAAACATTGTTCTTAATTTGTTCATAATTAAACTAAACCCTAATTAATAATCCGGATCACTGCAATCTTCGGATATGTATCCTGAACTTGCATTGTCATCATCATGATAATCATCATCATCATCATCTTCTTCATCTTCTTCATCTGCTTCATCTGCTTCTTCATCTTCTTCATCTTCATCCTCTTCATCTTCTTCTTCATCTTCTTCTTCGAGTTCATTGAATTTTGTATCAAGGACACGAAATAATTTCGCTGTCTCAACATGGTAGGCAAAACAATCAGGAATCTTCTGCGCATGGAGTTGCTTCAGGATGTTCTCATCGTTGTGTTTAATCACAGATTTGTGGGACTTGAAGGATCTTCTTCTCCTGTTACTGCAAACCAAAAAATACGGTTATGCTTCACATACCAGTAATTAAGGGAGCGTTGATTATCGGCCATTTGATACCAGAATTGGTGTAAACGAATTGGTGTAGAGAATTTGAGATCAAGAAAGGGATGGCGGTAAAAAGGAAAATAACAATGATGATGATATATAGGGTAGCAGATTTTAACCCGCTCGAATTAATTGGTACCATTGAAAAAAGCGCGTTGTTTTAGAGGGAAACAAATCTTCTCTTTTTCGCCACGCGTTTAATATTTTACCGTGACCATAAAATAAATTTTTGTCACTCACAACCTACCATTTAGTCACGGTTAATATATGTGACCATAGGTAATAGATTTTTGTCACTCACAACCTACCGTGACCATTAGTCATCTAATATTTAGTCACACAACCTAATAACAGTGGTCATATGTACTAGCTTTTAGCCACATAACTAAGTAAGAAGCGTGGCCATTGCTCACATTTAGCCACGCATAAATAGTTTTGTTTTTCTTTTAATTTACTAAGTAATAAAATCTACTCTTCCGTCACACAACATTATTTAAGCGTGGCCATACATTCCTTTTTGGTCACACGAATAAAAAATCATAAAAATTTCGTGGCCGTTTGGGGCATTTCGCCGCTCTTTTTTAAGTGTAACAAATAAGTGCCACATGTTTTTGTAAAACAGTGGCTAAAGCCATTGCACCTGATTGTTGTTATCACATAAACAAAAAAATACGTGGCTAAAAGGGTCCAAAGGCTATATATTTGGCCACGGGTACAAAATATGTGTGACTAAAACGAGAATTTCTTACCATTTGGATGTCAAAGTTATATGGAAGTGCAATTGTGATATAAGGGATATTGACAATTTGGTCCACTTTCTTTCATATAATTTCAAAAACTTTGATATCCTGCCGTTCGAATTTTTTGGGATATCAAACAAGTTTAGCTTCATTCTTGATTTTGATTTTGTTTGGGATCCTAAAAATATGGGATTTCAAATTTATGGGATAAATAAGTTTGGTCGATTCGTGGATAGATATTGGGAAAATCTTTATAATTATTTAAGTTGTTGTGTTAATAATACCCATCTATTTTGTCAAATATGGTTCATGATTAAACGTAAGTTTAAGAAAAAAAGAGTTGATTTCTTCGATGTTCTTAAGACTCGAGGATGAGTCTTTTTCATAAAGGGGGAGAAGGAGAAAGATATGGGAGGACCCGGTAATCCAATAGATCGAGACCCGCTCGTTAGAGTGATGTTTGCTTAAAGGCAGCCAAGATGACAAATGAAGATAAAGAGTCTGTCATAAGCCGTCAAGGTGTTCCGTTCGATCCGGGTGGCCCTAGTGCTTTGATGGGTTGTTAAAACTCGAGGACGAGTTTTTCGAAGAGGGGGAGAATGATACGGAGTATGAGTAGGCCCGCATTCAAGCTCCTCATCGGCCCACTATCCGTTTATTTATTTTACCCTAGTTTCTTTTTCTTGTTTTGAAAACTTATATTTTCTTATTTAAACCTTTGATGTGTTTCATTATTAAATGTTAAGTTTTGATTGATTAATAAAGATCCTGGATTTTTATCCAAGAACCCTAGTCGCCTGGTTTTAGGTTGACTGATTCGGTATCAAATGAGAAAATAAGAATGCGAATAACATATATGTTCATAATACGTACCTGAGATTAGGACATGGGATGTGCCCTAGACTATGATTCTCAGGGGCTCCTGATGCTCCTCATTCAGGTGAACATATGTGATCTTAATTGATCAAGGAAAACATTAGCCTTAAATCTGCAAACTGAACTGTATAATTTATTATTAGAGTAAATTACGGATTTCGTCCCTGAGGTTTGTCGAAATTTCGGATTTCGTCCCTAAGTTTCATTTATTACGGATTTCGTCCTCAAGTTTTGCAAAATCGTATCGGATTTCGTCCTTTTGTTGGATGGCCGTTAAAAAGTTCCGTTAAGTGGATATAAATTGACCCTTATACCCCTCGTTCACCATCTCCCCCACCATCTCCGTTCTCATCACCGACGGTGAAAATAGAACTAAAAACCACCACCAGATCCGATGAATTAATCAAACCCCAGCATCGTGATCCTTAGAATCTTGTTTCTGAATAGCAATTTGAGAAACCTGGTGCTCTATTCCTCCTCCTGCAATATTCTTCGAATAATCATCAGCGTTCACTTTGATCGGCGGCAAGTTAGCAATCGACTGCGTCGATGACGCCGATTTGAAAGAGGAGGCTATTTCTCGTTCAACCTCTCGTTTAATCTCTCGTAATTCTCGATCATGTTTTCGAGATCTTCATCTGTGGTGACGGAGATTAATGAATCAAGGTCTTCCAACGAGAGCTGATATTTGAGTGTAAAGGACGCAACCACTGTTGATGTTGTAGTGGATGATCGAAAAAGTGTTTGGAGAGCCGAAACCACCATTGCCGCTGTTCGACCACTGCCACTGAGTGCTCGTATCGTGTTTTGGTGGTGTTGAACGGAGATGGTGGTGGTGGTAGAGTTAAACGGAGATGGTGGTGGGTCGCCGAGATCACGATGGTAGTGAACGGAGATGTCGGTAATTGATTGAGGAAGGTGGGGGAGATGGACGATCCCTTTTTCTTTCTTTATTTTTTTATTTTTTTTGTCTTGTATATATATATAATATTTAGGGGCATAAATGTCAATTCATATTCACTAACAAAAAATTTTAACGGCCATCCAACAAAAGGACGAAATCCGTAACGTTTTTGCAAAAGTTAGGGATGAAATCCGTAATAAATGAAATTTAGGGACGAAATCTGAAACTTCGACAAACCACAGGGACGAAATCCGTAATTTACTCTTATTATTATCATATTAGTTTACAGATTCTTTGTGCTATATCCAATTGAACATTTGTAACCAACTTGTATATTCTTCATACAGTTTAGTCTTTCAATACTTTGTTGTTTCTCAAGAAAAGCTTATATGTAATTTAATTCACCCAAATCTTGTATTTATAAATGGGTATGAGTCAAAATGGATTTTGGAAAAACACTACTACAAATTTTATCTACAAAATCTAATCATAAAGCAGAACCCGATCAATCATATGATTGAAATAAGGTTCAACTTTTTAGTTACCTGGTCCAATTTGTATTGATGATGCTCTCAACCAAGCACATGAAATGAATGCAAATTTTTATATTGTAAAGCAGTTAGCAAATTCTTACCATTTACAAAAGTGTCTTGACACGTGCATCAGTTTTGCATTGAACCTGCTTCCATCCTATCAAACCCAGGTCCAAAAGCTGTAATCCTTTTTTTTATGTTCCCTAGTTGTTGGATAATTTGGGCTTTTTCTGCCTTGGTTCTTCTGAACCTGCAACATGGATAATAATTGTATTTAGTAGCTGCTTTTGTTTCATGTATCTTCTTAACGCTAAGAAAAGAGCTTGTCTTCAGCAAGTGTAGACTGGCTGGCTAAGAAAAGAGCTTATGTTACCCCTAGAACCCCTGCAATCTGATTTAGTACTATGTTTAGTTCAAAGATTAAAATTTTAAGTAATAATACATTATGTATGATTCAGCAAGGATGCAGATTTGCATCAAAGTTTTAAAATAAATTTTGAAAAGTAACTAGAATGAATGTAGGCCTAATCAGATTTATACCATGTTCTATAACACACCAGTGCATCAAAACTCATAATCACTTTCAAAAGTTATCAAACACAAAATGAAAAGGTCCAATTTAGGTGAAAGAGTTAAATAGTAAGACAACAAAATAATAGTCTTATACATGTAATTAAATAGCACCACTATAAAAAGAATAGAAGATATTAATTAATTAGCATGCTCAATTATAGTCAATAAATCAGATATTTAAGTTTCTTGATTTCGTACTTATAGATAATCAAAAACCAAAGTTCAATCCCAAAATTGAAGGACCGCACCCTCAAAACTAAAGTTTAGTTCCAAAATTCAAGCACTAGAAACTATGAATGACTAGATGCAACTAAAAAATGAAACCAAAAGAGAAAGAACAATACTAGATCAATGGATCGATTTCAATTTTTCAAATACCTGGTATTTCATAAGCTTCTCAGCATGGCCTCTTTCCTCTTCACTGGATTCCTTAAAAAATCTACAAGTATTCATGTAGCCGATTGGCCAGATCAAACATTACCCCACTGATTATTAGTAGAAATGAATGATTATAATAACATACTTGGCTATCCCCTTGAGAGAAACATTGTTCTTATCAAACATTACTATATATCAGTTTCGTGATACAATTATCTAACATTACTATACAGGAAGTTGAAGCAAACAGACGATGTTTAATTCTTGTTTATTTACCTTTAGGCCAATGAAAGTTATATCCATATGATTTGTAATTGTGTATTGTGATTAATGAAGAATAATATACAAGTATAAATAGGAAATACAGTTACACACTACACCCCTCTAGAATACAAAAGTAATTATAATAATACTAAAACTTCGTCTAATATCCCCCCGCGCAAGCTAAGGCCGGGGAGCGACCTTTAGCTTGGACCGAAGATTAGCAGATCGTTGAGATGAGAGAGGCTTTGTGAAGATATCTGCAATTTGATCATCTGTACTTATGAACTGGACTCGAAGGTTGCCCCGATAGACTTGTTCCATTACAAAGTGAAAATCGACTTCAACATGCTTGGTACGAGCATGGAAAACTGGATTGGCTATCAAGTATGTAGCACCTAAGTTATCACACCATAGTGTAGGTGCAGATGCAACTGAGACATGCAACTTGCGCAGAAGAGAGTGAATCCAGGTGATCTCAACAACTGTATCGGCAAGAGCTTTGTATTCAGCTTCTGTAGATGACTGTATCGGCTAATGGCACCCGTGGCATCTCGCTTCAGTTTATACAGCCACTTGCAGTCAACGATGTTAGCACCTGGAACCCTAGGAACCAACGACCATGTCCCATTCTTTAATAAAGCCGAATATTCGTCCGCCATGACCTGTTGCCATTTTGGATCGTTGTTGGCAACGGTAAAGGAGGATGGCTCAGTGTCGGAGTCAGATTTGATAGTGGAGGAGGAGGAGGCATTGTAAGGAGTGGTTTGTTTTGGGTTGGGGAGGAGATTCGGAGGTCGGGGACGAGGAGCGACTGTTTGAGCCGGGGTAGATTGAGTGGTGGTGTTTTTAGGGCGATGAAGGTAGGTTTGAAGAGGGGAGTTGTTAGGGTTTTCTGTGGTGGCAGCCGGTGTGGATGTGATGGTGTTGGTAGGGTAGGGGATCGACCCATCGACATAGCCAAAGAGACTGTTTGTAACGGCTGAGAAGAGGGGAGGGTTTACGGCAGGAGGGGGGGGGGTGGCAATTATGGCCGTAGGGTTTGGAGGATCACAAAGATGGCTCTGATACCATATGATTTTTAATTGTGTATTGTGATTAATGAAGAATAATGTACAAGTATAAATAGGAAATACAGTTACACACTACACCCCTCTAGAATACAAAAGTAATTATAATAATACTAAAACTTCGTCTAATATCCCCCCGCGCAAGCTAAGGCCGGGGAGCGACCTTTAGCTTGGACCGAAGATTAGCAGATCGTTGAGATGAGAGAGGCTTTGTGAAGATATCTGCAATTTGATCATCTGTACTTATGAACTGGACTCGAAGGTTGCCCCGATAGACTTGTTCCATTACAAAGTGAAAATCGACTTCAACATGCTTGGTACGAGCATGGAAAACTGGATTGGCTATCAAGTATGTAGCACCTAAGTTATCACACCATAGTGTAGGTGCAGATGCAACTGAGACATGCAACTTGCGCAGAAGAGAGTGAATCCAGGTGATCTCAACAACTGTATCGGCAAGAGCTTTGTATTCAGCTTCTGTAGATGACTGTATCGGCTAATGGCACCCGTGGCATCTCGCTTCAGTTTATACAGCCACTTGCAGTCAACGATGTTAGCACCTGGAACCCTAGGAACCAACGACCATGTCCCATTCTTTAATAAAGCCGAATATTCGTCCGCCATGGCCTGTTGCCATTTTGGATCGTTGTTGGCAACGGTAAAGGAGGATGGCTCAGTGTCGGAGTCAGATTTGATAGTGGAGAAGGAGGAGGCATTGTAAGGAGTGGTTTGTTTTGGGTTGGGGAGGAGATTCGGAGGTCGGGGACGAGGAGCGACTGTTTGAGCCGGGGTAGATTGAGTGGTGGTGTTTTTAGAGCGATGAAGGTAGGTTTGAAGAGGGGAGTTGTTAAGGTTTTCTGTGGTGGCAGCCGGTGTGGATGTGATGGTGTTGGTAGGGTAGGGGATCGACCCATCGACATAGCCAAAGAGACTGTTTGTAACGGCTGAGAAGAGGGGAGGGTTTACGGCAGGAGGGGGGGTGGCAATTATGGCCGTAGGGTTTGGAGGATCACAAAGATGGCTCTGATACCATATGATTTTTAATTGTGTATTGTGATTAATGAAGAATAATGTACAAGTATAAATAGGAAATACACTTACACACTACACCCCTCTAGAATACAAAAGTAATTATAATAATACTAAAACTTCGTCTAATATCCCCCCGCGCAAGCTAAGGCCGGGGAGCGACCTTTAGCTTGGACCGAAGATTAGCAGATCGTTGAGATGAGAGAGGCTTTGTGAAGATATCTGCAATTTCATTATCTGTACTTATGAACTGGACCCGAAGGTTGCCCCGATAGACTTGTTCCATTACAAAGTGAAAATCGACTTCAACATGCTTGGTACGAGCATGGAAAACTGGATTGGCTATCAAGTATGTAGCACCTAAGTTATCACACCATAGTGTAGGTGCAGATGCAACTGAGACATGCAACTTGCGCAGGAGAGAGTGAATCCAGGTGATCTCAACAACTGTATCGGCAAGAGCTTTGTATTCAGCTTCTGTAGATGACTGAGAGATAGTTTTCTATTTTCGAGCAGACCAAGAAACAAGATTAGACCCAAGATATATAGCATATCCCCCGTTGGAGCGACGGTCATCTGGATCGCCAGCCCAATCAGCATCCGAGAACACCGAGACACTATTGTTAGCGGAGTTGGCATAAGCATGAAGAACGAAGGCTGAGTTTTGTTGAATGAGAAGCCCATGAGTAATGGTACCTCGTAAGTAACGCAGGATCCTTTTGACAGCAGATTTTCGTGGGAGAGTGCATAAATTGGCACACTTTGTTGACAGCGTACGCAATATCCGGCCGAGTGAGTGTCACATACTGAAGAGCCCCCACAACTTGGCGATACCGGACCTGGTTCTCACAAGGGGGGCTATCCTCCAAGGCAAGATTCGCAGAGGTGGTCATAGGATACGTTACCGGTTTCGCATCAGAAAGACCAGCCTTCTACAACAGATCAACACATCACCCACGATACACAACATCAATACCCAAAAAATACGACAAGCGACCCATATCCTGAACTGGAAAGTGCTGACCAAGGCGGAGAACAACCTGATCAATGGCCTGCTAGTTGTTGCCCGTAAGAATTATGTCATCAACCTAGACCAGCATGTAAAGGATAGTACCACTGGAGTTGTAAATGAATAACGAGGGATCCGTTTTTGACCCCCGAAAGCCAATGTGATGAAGAGCCGTGGACAACCTGTGAAACCAGGCGCGTGGGGCCTGTTTGAGGCCATAAAGAGACTTATGAAGACGGCACACATGATTTGGCCTCTAAGGATCCACAAAACCAACCTGGAGGTTGCTGTAAATAAACCGTTTCCTTAAGGTCGCCATGTAAGAAGGCATTCTGAATGTCAAGTTGCCTAAGATGCCACCGGCGTGTAATGGCTATGGACATAACCAGCCGAATTGTTGTTGCTTTGACAACCGGGCTGAAAGTTTCTTGATAGTCAATACCTGGTTGTATCCTGTACCCCTTTGCCACTAAACGAGCCTTGTATCGGCTAATGGCACCCGTGGCATCTCGCTTCAGTTTATACAGCCACTTGCAGTCAACGATGTTAGCACCTGGAACCCGAGGAACCAACGACCATGTCCCATTCTTTAATAAAGCCGAATATTCGTCCGCCATGGCCTGTTGCCATTTTGGATCGTTGTTGGCAACGGTAAAGGAGGATGGCTCAGTGTCGGAGTCAGATTTGATAGTGGAGAAGGAGGAGGCATTGTAAGGAGTGGTTTGTTTTGGGTTGGGGAGGAGATTCGGAGGTCGGGGACGAGGAGCGACTGTTTGAGCCGGGGTAGATTGAGTGGTGGTGTTTTTAGGGCGATGAAGGTAGGTTTGAAGAGGGGAGTTGTTAGGGTTTTCTGTGGTGGCAGCCGGTGTGGATGTGATGGTGTTGGTAGGGTAGGGGATCGACCCATCGACATAGCCAAAGAGACTGTTTGTAACGGCTGAGAAGAGGGGGGGGTTTACGGCAGGAGGGGGGGTGGCAATTATGGCCGTAGGGTTTGGAGGATCACAAAGATGGCTCTGATACCATATGATTTTTAATTGTGTATTGTGATTAATGAAGAATAATGTACAAGTATAAATAGGAAATACAGTTACACACTACACCCCTCTAGAATACAAAAGTAATTATAATAATACTAAAACTTCGTCTAATATCCCCCCGCGCAAGCTAAGGCCGGGGAGCGACCTTTAGCTTGGACCGAAGATTAGCAGATCGTTGAGATGAGAGAGGCTTTGTGAAGATATCTGCAATTTCATCATCTGTACTTATGAACTGGACCCGAAGGTTGCCCCGATAGACTTGTTCCATTACAAAGTGAAAATCGACTTCAACATGCTTGGTACGAGCATGGAAAACTGGATTGGCTATCAAGTATGTAGCACCTAAGTTATCACACCATAGTGTAGGTGCAGATGCAACTGAGACATGCAACTTGCGCAGGAGAGAGTGAAACCAGGTGATCTCAACAACTGTATCGGCAAGAGCTTTGTATTCAGCTTCTGTAGATGACTGAGAGATAGTTTTCTATTTTCGAGCAGACCAAGAAACAAGATTAGACCCAAGATATATAGCATATCCCCCGTTGGAGCGACGGTCATCTGGATCGCCAGCCCAATCAGCATCCGAGAACACCGAGACACTATTGTTAGCGGGGTTGGCATAAGCATGAAGAACGAAGGCTGAGTTTTGTTGAATGAGAAGCCCATGAGTAATGGTACCTCGTAAGTAACGCAGGATCCTTTTGACAGCAGATTTCCGTGGGAGAGTGCATAAATTGGCACACTTTGTTGACAGCGTACGCAATATCCGGCCGAGTGAGTGTCACATACTGAAGAGCCCCCACAACTTGGCGATACCGGACCTGGTTCTCACAAGGGGGGCTATCCTCCAAGGCAAGATTCGCAGAGGTGGTCATAGGATACGTTACCGGTTTCGCATCAGAAAGACCAGCCTTCTACAACAGATCAACACATCACCCACGATACACAACATCAATACCCAAAAAATACGACAAGTGACCCATATCCTGAACTGGAAAGTGCTGACCAAGGCGGAGAACAACCTGATCAATGGCCTGCTAGTTGTTGCCCGTAAGGATTATGTCATCAACCTAGACCAGCATGTAAAGGATAGTACCCCTGGAGTTGTAAATGAATAACGAGGGATCCGTTTTTGACCCCCGAAAGCCAATGTGATGAAGAGCCGTGGACAACCTGTGAAACCAGGCGCGTGGGGCCTGTTTGAGGCCATAAAGAGACTTATGAAGACGGCACACATGATTTGGCATCTGAGGATCCACAAAACCAACCTGGAGGTTGCTGTAAATAAACCGTTTCCTTAAGGTCGCCATGTAAGAAGGCATTCTGAATGTCAAGTTGCATAAGATGCCACCGGCGTGTAATGGCTATGGACATAACCAGCCGAATTGTTGTTGCTTTCACAACCGGGCTGAAAGTTTCTTGATAGTCAATACCTGGTTGTATCCTGTACCCCTTTGCCACTAAACGAGCCTTGTATCGGCTAATGGCACCCGTGGCATCTCGCTTCAGTTTATACAGCCACTTGCAGTCAACGATGTTAGCACCTGGAACCCTAGGAACCAACGACCATGTCCCATTCTTTAATAAAGCCGAATATTCGTCCGCCATGGCCTGTTGCCATTTTGGATCGTTGTTGGCAACGGTAAAGGAGGATGGCTCAGTGTCGGAGTCAGATTTGATAGTGGAGAAGGAGGAGGCATTGTAAGGAGTGGTTTGTTTTGGGTTGGGGAGGAGATTCGGAGGTCGGGGACGAGGAGCGACTGTTTGAGCCGGGGTAGATTGAGTGGTGGTGTTTTTAGGGCGATGAATGTAGGTTTGAAGAGGGGTGTTGTTAGGGTTTTCTGTGGTGGCAGCCGGTGTGGATGTGATGGTGTTGGTAGGGTAGGGGATCGACCCATCGACATAGCCAAAGAGACTGTTTGTAACGGCTGAGAAGAGGGGAGGGTTTACGGCAGGAGGGGGGGTGGCAATTATGGCCGTAGGGTTTGGAGGATCACAAAGATGGCTCTGATACCATATGATTTTTAATTGTGTATTGTGATTAATGAAGAATAATGTACACGTATAAATAGGAAAACAGTTACACACTACACCCCTCTAGAATACAAAAGTAATTATAATAATACTAAAACTTCGTCTAATAATCCACATCAGCAAGGGTTTGAAGCAACTCAATAACAACATCATCGTCAATCTACACCATAATATCATTCATGATTAGTCAACTAACAACAAGATACCTAAATATAACTGAATTAGAAACTATACCTGGTGTGGATCTTCAAGTTGTTGTTTGATACTAAGAATTTTAGAATTGGTCAACCTATCTCTCAAAAAATCACTGATCGATGACAAGTTCTGAATAAGTGGTTATCAAATAAGCTTCGGCTTGCCCCAAATCTCACCCATTATTATCAAATAATTTATCAAAACAACAGTAAATAGGTACAAATTATGCTAAAAACTATAAATGAATCGAAAATAAAGAAAGTAACAAACCCGAGCTAGACCTTTAAGCAGCGATCTTAAAGCATCTTCTTCATATGATTTTTTTTACCTCAGATGAAACAACCGCCATTGAAAGTGGTTTCTGAGCAAGAAAAACAAAACAGTTAAAGGGTAAGTAAGGGCATTTCTACAAACGGTTGGTGAGCACGAAGAAGAATAAACTCCCCAATTTTACAATAAGGGATCATCCACTCGAACAAGGGTATCCAACATAAAGCCTTTTGAATTAACTTTACACTCGAATCACAGATCATCCAATCGAACAAGGGTATCCAACATAAGTAACAAAAGAAACGAAGCAAAGCCTCGTTAGGGCTAATGATGCAAAATCAAAGAGGAATTCGAAGAAGAAACAACCATCGAATACACAAACCTGAGGCAACGAAAGGAATTCGACTTTGATTACAACCGCCCTTCGCTAATAACGGCCTACAAACCTAATCTGAGCAGATGAGAGAGAATAGAAGAGATGATGCTGAAAGTGGAGGTATGTGTTGGCTTTAGAGAGAAAAGTGTGTGTTGATAGAAAGACTGGTTGCCAAGGAAACGAAGGCTTTGAGCATCTGAGCATCTGAGATGTGACATCCGAGAATTCCAAGGTTAACTTCCGTTAGACAACCTCCGTTAGTTACGTTATAAATGTTAACTTAGTAACTAATGCTTAACTAGGCCGAATACGTCCACGACCTTTGGTTGATCACCGAACCCGTCCATATGTGTTATGTGTTTATTTATTTATTGTCATTATGTGCAATGTGATTTAAACGCATGATTTAGTATTGTTAATAGCATGACAAATTGTAAATTCTTGATTATGTGATAAATTGTTTAAATTGCCTAGTTTAATGATCAATCGAGTAATTAGAGTGTATGCATTCATTTTAATCATGGGCTAATCACTTGCTGATCATTGGGGCCCAAATCCCAATGATAAGCCCACCAAGCCTTAAGTATTTAAAGGAACTAAACCCTAATTCTCCATTAATCCTTACATCACATAAAACACACACACACACACACTCCCATTCTCTCTCTCTCTTGTTGGATCATTGCTGATCAGCCAAGACCAGCTGAGAATCACCGAGATCTCAGCCTCGAACCATCATTCATCGAGCTTGGAGATCAAACCGTGAGTCCCCAAAACTATTTTATTGCATTTCTATGTGTTTTCTTAAAAAGCATGACCAAATCTTCATGAAATCGTGTATGCTTCTAATATGATGCTTAGGAATGCTAGATCTAACATAAAGACTGCAACTTTACGTGTAAAATCATGCCATAATGAAGATCCATGATAGTTAGGTCATTTTATGCTTAAAAGTGTTCTTGGAGATGTGATGGTGAAAATCCATGTTTAAGGTGTTAAATTTGCTTTTTTAATGTTGGTAAATGTTCATGCATGCTAGATAATGAATTACATGAAGTATGGAAGCCATCAGAATGATTTTTTGTCAAATTTACGAGTTTTTCTGCGACCAGCGAAACTGACAGATTCGTTAGGCGAAACTGTAGTTTCGCAAACTGTTTGAATCTCCTTCCAGCGACACTATACAGCGAAACTATAGTGTCGCCTATGAAACTAAGTGTATTGCTCGAACGAAACTATCGAGCGAAACAACCATAGACTCCTGAACGAAAGTTCAAATCAGTTTCGATGCGAAACTAGATAGCGAAACTGTGCCATCAGTTTCGAGCGAAACTATCTAGCGAAACTGTGCCTTATATGAACGAAAGTTCAAACCAGTTTCGAGCGAATCTATGCTAGCGAAACTGTGTCAACAGTTTCGAGCGAAACTAGCTAGCGAAACTGTGTAGCGAAACTGTGCCAGACCCAAAACCCAAACTTGTGCAACTTATTTGAATGTTATGCCATGACTTACATGATTATGCAATAATGAAACATGCTTTGATTTCTGAGTAATGTGAACCCTCGTTTATGATCAACCATCGGTTTCGTGTGTCGGTATGTCGAGTCGTAGTTCCAACGTGCTATGTTATGGGCCATAGTGACGTAGTTAAAGTTTAGACACAACCTAACACCTAAGACCTTAATGTGATTATTAGGTCTTCGTTAGCAAACATAATTGGATTATTTGAAGTGTAAGCTGAGCAACCTAAGGTGAGTTTCACTAACCCTTTAATTGTGAGCCCGTTTGGGTCGCAACGAATTTACTTAATGAAAAACAACGCTGACATTTTGAGATATTGCCAAATGGAATATCTGTTATGGAAGTTGGAGCGTTTTATGGGAAGCACTTGCAACTGTCCATCCTTGGGGTTTCAAATGAAATCCGCAACCAACTATTTAATACTTAAACTCATTGGGATTTCAAATGAAATCCGGAACAACCCTTTTTTGATGCTTAAACTCTTTTCAGGATTTCAAATGAAATCCAGAATAAACGGTTTTAATATGGCTAGTGTAGGTTAAAGTCTAAACCAAATGATATCACATGATTTCTAAGGATGCCTTAAAACTTAAAAGTCCTCAACAATTTAGTACCATTAATTTGCAAAGCGAGGGGATGTTGGGTAGATCTACTGAGGGTTTGACAAACCCTGCTCCGCGGTACACAAATGTGTAGCCAACCGGTTGGAGGCCGAACGGAGTACAATATCAGCCTATTTTAGTTGTGGGTCCCATGAGGAACACAACTGGAGGCACAAACCATCGGCAAATGCCGAACTCTGTTACGTCAGCTTTGGTACGAACTTCCTTAGTGCATGGAAACCGGATTAGCTACCCGCGATATCGGTTGACCGCTTTAATCTTTACTTAACTAGTGCATATTCGATAATTCAATGCTTGGCAATTGTTTTGCAAAACTATTACTTATCTATATGTTGATACATACGCTTATGAGACCGGGCCGCTGCATGACATGCCCACTGTGAACTCACCAACCGTTAGGTTGACACTTGTGTGGTTTTCACTTTTGCAGATCGCTGAGGAGTATCCACCGGAGGTTGGCATGGCACCCGGAGTTACTTATTTTATTTTGAACTTAAAATTTGGGAATTGAACAACAACTTATGTTTTGTAATTAAAGCACGTGGTTAGTGCTAAGATACTTTTGTTTGTCTTTCCGCTACAGACTCTTAAACTGTTTTATGATGAATGGTTGGACTTTACTCTGATTTGTTTAGTATTTGTAACTAATGGTTGTGGTCCTGGTTTGCTCGCACCCCTTAACGGTATAAACTCCGTCAGTGGTTAATTTGGGGGTGTGACATGAGAGGTGTGTATAAAATTGGGGAAAATGAGATAAGGTTTGTAAAAAGCGTGGCTAAAAGTATTTTGGGGGAAATGAAAATATAATAGGGAAAACTTAAATAGCTGAACATTAATTTTTAGAGGAAGATGAAATTATTGGAGAAAACTTAAGATGATTTGGGGGGGGGGGTGTAGAGGCTAGATTATGAGGCTTGTAATATTAAATAAGTTGGGTTGGGCTTAGAGGGTTTCATTAGAACATAGGCTAGTTTGCTATTGTATTTAGGCTAGTTTATGATTGGGTTTGGGTTTACTATTGGGTTTATGATCCACAAGGGGCCCAATAGTAAACCCATTGGGGTGCCTATATAAACCCCACTTGACCTCCACATTAGGGTTGCTGAGTTTACGATTTACTGTGAGAGTTGCTGTTTACGATCGTAAACAAGAGAGAAGAGAGTTTACGATTGGTGATTTTGTACCCGACAAGCTTTCTTGTGTGCAAAGATCAAGTTTTTAGCGTTTAATCATCGTATTCTTCGTGTTTCTTCTCTTCTCTATCTTGAATCAATCACCTACGAGGATTCCGAACTCGTTTGTGATATCAATATCATGTTTTGGTAGATTTTTTGGACCTACAATTGGTATCAGAGCCAAGAAACAAGTGTTTCGAGGTTCTCACGGTATTGGATTCAAGCATTTTTCTGGAAAAAGTTTGAGTTTTTGAAGGTTTGAAGTTGTTCTTCACGTTTACGATCAAGCTGTTGCTGTTCCAGGGAGTTTACGATCAGATTCTGGGTTGGTTTGAGTGTTTACGATTGGTGTTCTTCGTGTTCTTCAACAACTTGGTGTTTATGATCAGATCTGCTGCTGTTCTTCGAGTTCACGATCAGTTTTTCTGGGTTTTTCCGTGTTTACGACTTCTTCGGTTGAAGATCTTCATTGTTTGGGTGTTTACGAGTTCAAGACTGCGTTTTTATCGTGTTTACGACCCGGTGT
>JBCNJP010000018.1:9171993-9192439 GCA_039602395.1 Deinandra increscens subsp. villosa | reverse complement strand
ACCGCTATACAAATAATCCTAACTACCTATAGACAGGGTAAGTCGGGTATCAATCCAGGGGAGTTAGTGGTTATTAGTGACTTAGATTTTTATTACCTAACTAAGTTAACTACCTAAATCCAGACTACTGTCACTAATCTGAATTGACCTAAACTAGAACTAAACTAACTTAACCTAATTAATTAACTAAAGTGCCTCTTGGCTGTTTAACTTGAATGGCTTAAAGACTAAAGAAAACTAATGTTGTTTGAACGAAAAAACAGAAACTTAAAACGTGATAACCTCAGGATCCCGGTTAGCTAATTCCTAATCCAATTCAATTATCCAGTTCAACTCAGTTCAACCAAACATTCAGATTACGTATGAGCTAAGTATAGTCCTAGAGCTATGCTATGAAAGGTAGTCCGGGAGCGGGGGGCACATACGCCATCAAAACGCAAGCTAATAACATGCAATTGAACATTTAGATGAATCACATACTGTCACTATGTTTAAAGATTCAAACCAAACAAAGAATAACTGAAAAGAAATAAAAAACAGGCTAACCGTTCACCGTCGGTAATCACCGGATCTTAACCGGACATCACAAGCATCATCGAATGATTAAAAACTAAGAAAACTATGAAGAAAATTCGTCTCTGAAGAGTTCTGGTCGGCTCTGGCCGAAGTTCCTTTAGAAAAAAAACCTAAAAACTGCTTAAATACGTCAAATACCAAAAATCTCGAAAATCTGCCGACATCGACCCGGATCGTGTCGCGAGGGATTTGGAAGTTTTCCTCGCGACACTCCGGGGGTCCTGGGCTTCGGTATTTTTGGCCCAATCACTATTTTCCAGCCCAATTAACTTGTTTCAAGGCCCAATCTTCATATTTTGATCCACTTGAATTATTCCAAAGCCCAAGCAACTTCTAATACACTCCCGAACACACCGAGCCTTCACGAACCAACTTTTCTTCACTAGATTAATCCTCCAAAGCTCGGGTTTTTTGACCTTCAATTCTCCAATTCTTCTAAAACAACTCAAAATGCATCACCTATGACAAATAAACTCAAAACACATAAAGTACAAAATGTAGGATATATCATGTGAATTAATATATTGTAACCCTTAAAATTATATGATTAATTATGAGAAACCGTTACAAAATATACTCACATCACATCCCCACACTTATCTTTTTCCGTCTCGGAAAAACCGCCATGGAATCATAATTGGGAAATCAATCTCAAAATCATTTACCTTTTAACTCATCCACCAAATCAATTCCACAACCCTAATGTAATCACATAGACTAACTGCAATTGCCAGTATTTCGGTCCGACTAAACCCAACCACTGACCTTTTGTATCGCCCCCAAAGTGCTTATATAATTTACCGAATATAGTGTATCAGTCTGCCTATGTGTCCCACATTCAGAAAGTTCAAGTTCAATCTAGTTCCGAATCAAATTCAGTCAAAGCAAAGGGTATTTAAGATGTACTCAAAATAATATTTATAGATTTTCCCCACCCGCCTTTAAACCAGATACTCATATGTCCACAGAATAGATGGAATAGATGGATAGCGAAGTTTTGAGCATTTATTTCTCTAATTTGCTATATATATATATATTTTTTTTTTCTCTCTGTCTTTTTTTTTTATTTTTTTTTATTTTTTTTGAATTGATAATTGGTCAATTTTAACTATTATTACCAACGGACATCATCAGAGGCATTCTCTCACAAGGTCTTACCCCCGAGATCATACGTGAGTATTTTGCCCGCGAGATCCAGAACATCATCAGAGGCACGCACCACGAGATACTATCCTTAGTTCGTACATGAGTATTTTGTCCCTTCACTCTAAAATTATTAACCAATTTATTTACCTAATATGCTCAAAGATGGAAAGATGGGGCGCCGTTATTTCTCGGATTTGCTTTCGCAAAAAGATCATAACGTGCCAGGTTATTCTAAGGACATATATGTCTCTAATTTAAAGTGGTCTTTTTCCTCCTAATCATCAGTTTCAATCTCCCTGTCACCCCTAAAATGGGAACCCACTAACAGACTGATTTAATTACATATTTATACAACAATAAACACAATGGGCAGTTTAAGCTATTCCTAAGTCAGTTGGGCCTACCGACACATCACAGATTAGTCATGTTTTTCATTCTCTCATTTTCTACCACTTTTCCATTTTCTTTATTTATTTTTATTTTTGAAAACCGATTCCCAATTGTACTATCATTTTCCATGATTTGCAAGTTAATCCAAAGACATTTTTCAAATTTTTTTTAATTTTTATGGATTTTTTTTTTTGTTTTTTTTTTAATTATAATTTTTTTTTTTAAACACACACAAAAAATAAACACAACTAAAGTGTTATTCCCCTCCCCACACTTGAGTGACACATTGTCCTCAATGTGTTAAAAAGAACAACAAAAATAAATAAGAAATAAAAAATAAAATAAAAAAATAGGAAACGTACCAGGATTCGAGCAATAAAAATAAACAAAACCGCTGGCTGCTGAGATCGCCGCGTGCCGCGACACACACCATCACCTCCATCGCGTGTCGCGAGGGACAGTATTCACAAGAATGTTTTATTTTCTTATTTTATTGCCAGCATAAGTTTCCAAAACATTTATATATTTAACGTACCTGGAACCTCCTTCTTGCTCAATTTCACTGCCCAAAAACTGATCCAATTCCTGAAAAGCACAAAACACAAAAACACAAAAACTAAAAAAAATAAACCAAAAAACACACTTACCTCTGGGTTGCCTCCCAGAAAGCGCTAAATTTATGGTCTTCAGCCAGACCATCCTCTCTGCTCACGGTGGCTTCAGTCCACATTTCCCAACCGAGTTCCCGATGTAGGCTCGGTGTTTGACATTTCTGTTCAGCTTTTTCAAACCATGCTTTCCAATTGCATTACCGATCCACGCTCGGTAGTTCATATGTCTCTTAATTTTTCTTTTCAAGCTCAACATGCAAAATATATTAATTTGAAAATTAAAAGCAAATTTATCATGGATTGAACACTTACCTTTAGAATTTCCCACGTGTGCTCTATAATTGATATGATGCATCCAAACTTGCACTTGCACACGTGGCACATCTACATCATCACGGCGGAGTTTCTTGGGTGGCATGTGCCCAACATCAACTTCCTCCACCTTCCTCTTTCTTACTGGTTTTTCCTCAGTCACCTGCACAATAAATAAAGAATGAAAATTAGAAGTACCTGTCGGGATCTCAACCTCTTGCTCATCAACTACATCTTCAACCACAATCTTGCACTCCGCTTGTTCCATGCTACTCTCAACCTCTAATGCTATTTCTTCAACAACCTCTACCTTATCATGCACCACTTCTTGCTCAGCCTCAATCACCTCATCAATCGCCTCCCAAACTTCTTCTTCACATTCTGATAAACATATGTCTTCATCCCGGTTTAAACAATCAGTTTCTTGTACGGGAAGACTTGTAACCTCTTCTTCAGCCATGGTGGATTCAATCTTTGATTCTTCAACGACTTGAGAGATTGGTGTGGCATTAGCTTCCACAACCGCCTCCTCAACTTGTGAGGATATCCATGCTTGTTTCTGCTGGAACCTTTCAAAACCTGACCAGCCTTGCTCACCAATTTGTTGTTCCTTCCATAAAATATCATATTTGTAATCTAACAACTGTATGCGGTATTCCCTTGACTGATGAGGTTTAGCCAATTCCTGCTCGATTTGGGACAAATGCGATCTTCTTAGAGATTTCTCAACACCTTCAGATTGATAAACATTTGGACCCGACCTTGGTTGTTGCGTTGGATATCCATCGTAATTCTTTTGACTACACCTGACGGTCCCGGTATACCTGATATGAGTTATTACCCTCGTCCTGATAGCCTGATTGGTAACCTCCTTGAGAATCCAATGGAGGTGCTCTAAAATGCGAGTAAACTGAATTTGGATGTTCAGTTCTCGTTCGAGAATATCTTTGAGCAGCTTCCCTTCTGCGTGCATACTCTTCCTCCCTTTGAACTTCGGCTGGTGTCATAACTCTTGGTACCCCGTGTTCAAACCGTATCCGATTCCCTCCTCGGTTGTAAGGGAATTGTGGTACACCCTGAGGAGGTTGGTTGTAGTTCTGTTGTGACTGATATTGGGGATACTGGAGATACCTAAGGTCACTCTTGTATTGATCCTCATAGACTGGTTGAGAATAGTGGCGATGGTAGCCCTCCTGGTAGCCTGCAAAAGATGTGACATTAGCTTTATAATTATTATAAGAATACAAACCATGGTTTAAATAATTATATGTACTAGATTGAGAACATCCCTGATTGTGTGATGATGGAGACTCTTGATATTGGTAATAAGAATCTTCGTACTCCTCCTCATCCTCTGAATCCTCCACGATTCGAATTCCACTTGGTAACGTCGGGCAAAATTTGATTATGTGATAAAAACTCCCGCAGTTGTAACACTTTTCCTCTTTCCCCATGTTGATCTTTAAACCTACCTGCAACAATCCAAAACAAAGAAACCAACTGCGTAGCACTGATCGAAATAATAAAATATACGCAATGGAATCGAAGAATGCGCAATCCGAACAATTTTTATGATTTTTTTTGTCAAAAATAAAAAAAATAATAAATTATACTAAGAATACTAAGAAAATTAAAATGTAAAATAAAAAGAAATGTTTTTTTTTTTAATTAATTTTTTGTTTTTTGTTTTTTTGTTTTTGTTTTTTATGAGTTTTTAGAAAACGAAAAAAATAAAAAATTAACTAAAAAAAAAAATTAAAATCACTAATAAGCGCACGTACTCCCCGGCAACGGCGCCAATTTGATAACGGGTGTCGTGACCGCTACACAAATACCTAACTTAAACTGTAGTAGGGCAAGCTAGGGAATCGAACCAAGGGAGTTAGTGGTTATTAGCGACTCTAACTATCTAACCTAGAATACTGTCACTATCCTAAGTTAACTAAATTAAACCCTAAATTACTGAAAGTATAAAAAGTTGCCTCTTGGCTGTAAATTGATTGGGTTGATATTAAACTAACAAATTATCTTATATGTTGACAAAGGTAACCACTTTAGGATTCAGGCTGTTAGGTAACTAGTTTATCACTTCGGGTTTCTATTCTGGAAATTACATAGACATAACCGTATCCAGTTTGATTAACCTAATTACTAATTACCACGTACTCGCTTAGGATAGTCCTAGAGCTATGCTTAGAAAGGTAGTCCGGGAGCGGGGGGCGCATACGATAATAACAAGCAACCAATTAAAACAAACAAACACTAAGATCAATCGAGTGTCACAATCTCAAATCTTACCCATAACATAAAAACCCTAGTTCAAAACAGCCCTCACTAACCCTTCACCCAAAGTAGTCACGAAGAGTTTAGCCAACAATCATAATGAGCAAAAACATGTTCATACCAAAAGAAAACTCAAGAAAATTGAATCTATCTCTCTCTATCTCCACGAACGAGCAGCAGCAACAAGGGCTGCGCCCTTGTTTTCTTCCCAGTCGTCCAACCTTCTGCGAACTCCAAATTGCCTTCCGTATCTCCAATTTTATTTTCTTTTTATTGCCCCACGTTTCTTCTCTAGCCCACTAAATAGTTAACCTTCGGCCCAACATGAAGTTTGTGTGGAACTGTGGATATTGATTTAATCCCCATTTTAGATCCAACCAATTATTTTTAACTCGCGACACTCGGCGAACTTTCAAATGGGAATTCAATTATTTGCGTTCAAAGCTTGGCATCTTTAATTTCTTTAACTTCACGTGCACTTGTTCCCCAACCCTTTTAACTCTTCTTCTTTGACTTCCTGTAGCCAAAATTTCATAACACCTCAATTATATATTTATAAAGATCATAAAATGTGAATTGTGATCAAATGAAAAATGAAAAGATCAAACTGTACATTTATTACTTTTTAATACTCAATCATTTTTTTTTTAGAAATTATTAATTCATGGAAGTAGTTATGAGCTTCACTATGTCAACATTTATAGCTCGCGTTCAACTCAATTAAACTACATTGTTTTAACTCATATACATTATAACAAACTAATTATTCAAAACCGATTAAATTTATATACTTTATACTCAACTTGGTGTGTTTAGAGAGCGATTAATATAAAATAAAATACACTTTTTGACCCATCAAAAGGGTTCTGGCTTAATGTATGTAGATGAGGGGTTACCTGTGACTGTCTCAGATGGCAGTGGCATTTGGAGACTTGGGATCACAGCAAACTCTGCTCCTTTCACTTGTTTGAGCAGCTCATCAACAATTTTACAAGCATCTTTAGCCTTCATCTTCTCTACTTCAGCAGCAGGCTTGAGACATCTGATGATGGCACATTTCTTGATCCTTTCCAATAGCTCCAGGTTGTCTAAACTCTTGTTTAAGACAGTTGGCATTTTGGAAGCTATGTTGATCAGCCTGTTTTTCTCCTGTTCATCCAATTTAGCAAGGTCGTAGACCTGCATTCTCCATTCAATTGACCTCTTCCTTGCTTCATCTACCATTCCTTCAACCACAAAGTCATTAGAGAATAGATCTAGATCTGCCAAGAATTTGTTGTATTGAATGTTTGATTTGGCTTCTTCTGATCTTATTCTGGATTGATTATCTTCCCAGTCATGGACGAAATCTTCTTCAATTAGATCATCCATAGTCTCTTGCTCTTCTGACTGGTCAGAATCAACCATAGTATCTAATGCCCTTGGTTGAGGAGTTATGCAATCCTTACTCTTCTTCAGTCTGATCATCCTCCTTGGTTTGGCTTGTTTCTTTCTTTTAAAACACAGGGGAGGTTCTGAGTCGGAGGTGGAATGCATTTGGATCAGTGTTTCAGCAATCTCAGCTTCAGTTGAGTTTTCCGGTTGAGTCTCTTCCGGTTGAGATTTTTCCGGTTGAGACACTTCCGGTTGAGACTCTTCCGGTTGAACTTCAGCCGGAGATTTTGTACTTGTGTCTTTCAGTACATTGCTGATTACTTCAGTTGTAGCTTCTTCTTCATTTTCACCTTCAACTTCTTCAGTCTGAGTGACTGAAGCATCATCAACCACATCTTCATGAACCATATCAACAACTGGTTCAGAAGCAATGTTAGTTGTGATCTCATCCACTTTAGATTTGGCAAATGCCTCCTCTTGTGGGATAATCACATTGGTCAAGAAATGCTTGACCCGCAGAATGCTCTCTGGCTGAGCACCTGCAACTAACATTGTTGCTTCAATCATTCCCAACAGGCTTGGATCCTGTGGAAATACCTTCATCAGTGAGCTCATCTTCACCTTAGTCAACCCATCAGCAACTAAAAAGGGGTCAACATCAGCCAGTTTGAAGGCTGTATGCCTTACATCTTCCGGTAGAGGCATTGTATGATCAACTTCTTCTTCTTCAGTTGTGGTTGCAGCAGCAGCAATGTTAGGTGTTGGAGGATTAGTCTTCTCCCCCTTTTTGGCAGCATCAGCTTCAACAGCCTGACCTCCAAAAGGAAATGGGTTCAAAGAGCTAACCTCAGCAGAATGCTGTGCAACCGGTTGAGATTTTGGTGCAGGGGAAGTTTCCGGTTGAGCAGTTGGGGCATCAACAGGAACTTCTTGAGCTTGAGCAGCAGCAGGAGATGACATTACAAGGCTGGCAACAGTCGAATTGAGACTGGTTACCTGAGCCTGTAGAGATTTGTACAAGACCGTCAATTCAGTAAGTGTTAAACTATCCTCAACTGGAATTTTACCAGTATCATAGGAAAAAGATGGACCATCAACCCTAGGTTGATTAAGTCCACCACCCTGGTTTTCTTGGCGCCTGGGATTCCCCTCAACTATAGTTTTTCCCTTAGGATCCACTAGGGGATCTTCCGGTTGAACTAAAGTGTGGGTTGCCATGGATTGGGTCTTATTGATGTTACTACCAACATCAAAGTTCAATGAGAAACTTTGAGTGGCAGCAGCCCTTTCCACATGAATCTCATCTAAACTCCTGAGATTCACCTCCTTGGGTGAATGGGGGTTAGATGTAGCAGTGTGAGTGTCACTCAGAATGTTCCCATGTAATGTGGTGCTTGGGTTAATAACACCATCATCTGTGACAACTCTTTCTACATCATCATTCACAGGTGAGAAGTGTGAAGTGTAGGGTGAGAAAGTGGATGGGGATTGTACATCCATATGAAATGACTCCCCCTCAGAAGAAGGTTCATCAACAAGTTTAAATCCCAATTTGGCTGACCCAAATGGCTGTGTGCCAAGGGTTGGTTCAGGGCTGGAGGTAATAGGTTGCAAGAGAAGAGTAGGCTCTTGCACAACCTTTTTGAGCCTTTTGAGCTTTGTAGGCTTTGGGGAAGGGGGGATGATGGGAATTGATGGTGGATCTGAATCTCTTTTCCTTTTTCTTTTGAAAATTAAGGTTTGTTTATCAGAAGGAGAAGGTGGCTGATCAGTGGTGGGTTCAACAACTGTGGATGGTACAGTGTTGTCCACTGGAGCAAGTTGCTCTTCAGAAGCATGTGTTTCCGGTTGAGAACTAGGTTCTCCCTGTTCAACCGGAATCACCCTTTGGATTGGCATGGGATGGTCAGTGTCCCTCCCAAGGAAAGGCTTCTTGTTGGTGGTTAATTTAGAAAAAGTATTTTCAGATAATGTTCTTGGAACCAGCATCATGTTTCCTTCTAAATTAATTTGGGGGTATTTTTCTTGCAAAATATAAGTTAAAAATCTAGGGTACATGTAAAAAGCAAAATTCTTTGCATTACCCTTTAGAGCATTAAAAATTACAGCAGAAAAATTGTATACCTCCCCTTTCACCACAGCATAAAATGCAGATGCTTGCTCAGTAGCCATTTCATCAAAACCTGATCTCTTTGGCGAGAGGCACACCATGATGGTGTGAGCCAGAAATCTCCATTTGTAGGGTATTTGACCCTTGTTGACCGCGGCAGTTCCTTCAGTAGCACCACCATAGCCAATTTTGTTGAGCAGGGCCATGTATTGCTTTGGTGTTTTTCGAACATATCCGTTCTGGTCATTTAACTTCAGCAATTCCCTTATCAGTGACTCAGTGATGAAAACAGTTTCCCCTTTTACGGTTGACTTCAGTGTATCTTCCTCCACATCATCAACATCCTTCTCAAGCAGTTGGATGTTCTTCCAAAATTCAGAGAGAATTTCCTCATACATATACACCGCAACAGTGAGTGCGTGATTCAGATATGACGATTTGAGAAAATTTATCATCCCTGTGAAGATTTCAGCGTGTGTAGAATTCACTGGTTCATCAAGAATCGCAACCAGGTTGTGTTCAAGAGGAAAAGGATCATCTTTTACTGGTTGTTTCCCCTTTGCTTTGGACTTCGGTGCCATTGTTGATTTATTTTGAGAGAAAATTTGGGAGAAGGAAGAAATGGTTCTGAAAATTTCTAGGTTTTCGAATTTTGAACGGTTTCTTGCTTTTGAATTATGAGGAGTGTTGAAAGGGTTGGGGGTATTTATCTGGTGGGTTTAACGGTGAGTGACAGTTAACAGCGATGGATAAAGTACGCTGAGTCACAGGAGAGAGAAAGGGAAAAAGTGCAAGTGGGTCCGCAAAAGTGTGCTTCCGGTTGAACTCTTTATACTGTTGGATAAAAGAGTTCACCCGGAAA
The DNA here is from genome assembly GCA_039602395.1 of Deinandra increscens subsp. villosa. Classification (NCBI taxonomy): domain Eukaryota; kingdom Viridiplantae; phylum Streptophyta; class Magnoliopsida; order Asterales; family Asteraceae; genus Deinandra; species Deinandra increscens. The sequence continues at coordinate 9,182,775 of JBCNJP010000018.1, read as the reverse complement.
TGTTCTTCCGGTTGAGCTTCCGGTTGACAAAACTTCCGCTTGAGCGTTCTTCCGGTTGAACATATCTTCAACCGGAAATCTTCGTCTTCATCCGGTTGACTCAGAAAATCTTCGTCATCATCTTACGCTAATATTTGTTTGCTTCAGGCACATGAGAGCACTTAATCACGATGTCATTTCAAGACGCTCAACTTCAACAAGAAGTCACGGATTGCCTCACCTAATCGGTTTACATTTCCATTGCAAAATGTTCATGAATTTTAATATTTGTCATGTTGATTTTTTATTTTCATTGCAATCTGTACATTAATTTTTATTGATTGGCATTCAAATTATATGAAACTCTATAGCCAATTAGAAAATCATCGAACTGTTGACCAGAAAAAGTCAAACCGTTGCATAAAATAGAAAAATGTTACCAGAAAATTCATAATGTTGAATTTTTATTTTCATTGCAATCTGTACATTAATTTTTATTGATTGGCATTCAAATTATATGAAACTCTATAGCCAATTAGAAAATCATCGAACTGTTGACCAGAAAAAGTCAAACAATTGCATAAAATAGAAAAATGTTACCAGAAAATTCATATAACCTAAAAGTCATATTAATAAACCTTCTCAATGCAGCAAAGCTCCAACTGATAACTAAACCAATACCCCAAGTTTACTACCCCATCCTCAACCCTCAAAACACAATGAAAAATAACTACCTTTTAGTATTTAACAACTTAATTAGACACAACATAATCTAATAACAAACCAGTAATTACGATAAAGGGATTAAACACTAAACATTACCATTCATTAATAACAATTCCATGTGTTACATTGTCCATTAACTATTGATCAACCAAAAAAAATACCATTAGTCATCATCAATTACAATCAAACCTGCAACATGCAGCCACTAAAAACTTCACAAAAAACCCATCATCATGAACATAGGAAAAAACTTTACAAAAAACACAAAACAAGCTTCAACCCTTCTCGATCACGCACCTTCATCACCAGCAACCTCCTTCAACAGCTTCACCCTTTCTATGTTCAGCCCCTCGACGATGGATAACATCTGATCCATCTCCACACTGATTGCTAGATCATAGTCACCCTCCTTCTCCAAATACTTGAAACACGGTTTTGCAAAACGAAATCCACCAGTCTCGAAGTGTTCAACCCTGGCCTTAACCACTGCTCTGCTCTGAGAAGCTGCTTCCAGACGTCGGATGTTGTTTCTCAACACCGTGATAATCTCATCTGTCCGGCGAAGTTGGTCCCTAATGAGGGCTTCAACTTTTTCCATTATCTGATAATCAGGCATCCGTGGGACTGGTGGAGGATACGTAGTCGATGCCATTAGGGCGGCAGCGCACATATCTTCTTGCAGATACATCGTCGCCTGATTGACAGATGAAGAAGCATGCGACATTGTGATAAAGTTTTTGGGTTTTGCAATTGATGTGAAAAAATTAAAAGATATGGTGAAGATCTACGGTGTACTTATAATCATCTATCGAGAAATTTGATATAATTTTTTTTATAGCTATCATTACCTATAGTCGGCTTATCACGTCCTCTCAACTCTCCACACGTCTTCCCACACAAACCGATCAAATCAACTATTTAAATTTATTTATTAATTAACTTAATTAGAATTAATTATTTATATATTCGATTCAGTTTCCCACGTTTACATGGTTTAGTTTCCCGCCAATTGAATTCCAATTAATGTCTAGCTATTTGAGATTTTCATCCTATAAATAGAGGATGAGAAAGAGAATAACCCTACTTTTCTTATTCCTTTTTTTAGTTCCAAAAAAAAAATCACAATCTCAATTACCATGGCCGGCCATCAGACTTTAACATCCCTCCCCAAATACGAAACCACAGAACATGCAGCCGATGCTTGCAAAGAGTATCAACAAGCCAAGTACGTGGACGATGGGTTGATTGCCGCTGATATGGACGCCATCACCTACAACCAGCAGAAAATCACAGAGGAGATGGAGGACCTCCTAAAACATGTTCGTTTGAGTGAGAGCCTGTACTGCAGTAGCCCCTCGATTGTCCACCGTCTTACTATGATCCAACAAGAAAACAAACTTCTGCAATCAAGGCTGAAGGAAATCGGTCCAACCATCATCAAGAACCGTCCAAAGAAGAAAGAATTTGCTATGAGGGCTGATGCTTTCTGAAAATAGTCTAGGTGTTGATGGTTTTAATTTGTGTTTTTTTTGTAATGATCTAATGAATGTTATGAAGTACCAATTTAATGAATTAATGTTTTCTGATTTTACCTGTTTAATTAGTGTATGTTATGAAGTACCAAAATTATTAGATGTTTTTGTATTTAACTTTTTATTAAGCAAGTTGGGATGGTTATCCATATAATGGCTTAAAATTTAGTTAACATAAAACATAAAAAAAAATTGTAGGGATCTGGGTTCGAACCATATTCATACTTATAAGTTATTATTGTATATTGAGAGTATAGGTTAAAGATTTGGTTATTGAAATACATTCCGTTCTCAGGGGCTAGCCCAGCGGGTTGGTCTTATGATTTTCTTTGAAAGGTTGTGAGTTCGATCCTTTGGAAATGCCAACACCATATAAATATTTTTTTACATGTCTAATATCATGAAATATGACCAAAAGAAACTTATAGTCACATATATTTATTATTTAGCATGACTAGAATTTATCTTTAGTCACAATTATAATTCTCATAAAATGAAATATGTGACCAAATTACACTTATGGTAACATATTTTATTCATTTATCATGACCAAAATTAATCTTTAATAACTCAATAAATTGTCATAAAATAAATATGACCAAATAATACTTATACTCACAAATCTTGTTTTTCATTTACCATGACTAGAAATCATCCAAAGTCACACATCAATTTTTCTAATATCATGAAATATGACCAAAAAAACTTATAGTCACATATATTTTTTATTTAGCATGACTAGATTTTATCTTTAGTCACAATTAAAATTCTCATAAAATGAAAGATGTGACCAAATTATAGTTATGGTAACATATTTTATTCATTTATCATGACCAAAATTAATCTTTAATAACTCATCAAATTGTAATAAAATGAAATATGACCAAATAATACTTATAGTCACAAATCTTGTTTTTGATTTGCCATGACTAGAACTCATCTATAGTCACACATCAATTTTTCTAATATCATGAAATATGACCAAAAAAACTTATAGTCACATATATTTTTTATTTAGCATGACTAGATTTTATCTTTAGTCACAATTAAAATTCTCATAAAATGAAAGATGTGACCAAATTATAGTTATGGTAACATATTTTATTCATTTATCATGACCAAAATTAATCTTTAATAACTCATCAAATTGTAATAAAATGAAATATGACCAAATAATACTTATAGTCACAAATCTTGTTTTTCATTTGCCATGACTAGAACTCATCTATAGTCACACATCAATTTTTCTAATATCATGAAATATGACCAAAAAAACTTATAGTCACATATATTTTTTATTTAGCATGACGAGAATTTATCTTTAGTCACAATTAAAATTCTGATAAAATAAAAGATGTAACGAAATTACACTTATGGTAACATATTTTATTCATTATAACATGACAAAATTATACTTATAGTCACACATACACAAATAAAACTGTGACCATAAAATATTTAGACTGGAATTTTTTGTCACACCTAAGAAAATGAAATATGACCATATGATACTTATAGTCACATGTATGTCAAATTATTGTGACGATTATATATCTTCAGTCACACATCCAAATTTGAAATGTGACCATAAATTGTAACTTATAGTCACACTAATAACTAATTGTCACCAAAAAATGTTTAACTTACTGTCACGCTCTAAAGTAACGTGTCAGTATATATTACATTTAGCCACATTTAATTACATAAACAATTTCTTCGTGTGACCATATATGTATCTATAGTCACTCGTAAATATTATCAGAATAAAAGTCGCAATTGGTTACATTTGGTCACATTGTTTGAAATGTGACTAGTAATTGTCACACATGTAATGTAAAAGTGTGACCATATGAACTGATCACGCTTGCTATAGTCACATCAACTGATCTTAAATGTCACCGAAACATGTTTAGAAAATTAAAAACGAACTACGGTCACACTTTTAATCGAAAGTGTCACAGGGTCGAAACGTGAAAAGTGTGACCGTATGTCATATTTGTACTAGTGAAGGAAACCTGAATTTAACAATCTCGATTTCATATTCGTACAATCGAGTTAGGGTTTCTGGAGTTCATGTATGGAATCAGAGCGAGTTTATAGTCAATAGTGAATTTAACAATCGAGATAGTGAAAACCTAGCTTCTGGAAGACGGAAACGTGAATTAGATGGTAGTTATGGCTGCTAGGGCTCCTTCTGGAAACAGAGGGGGGTAAGCTTGGGTTCTGAAAAATCGTAATGCGCAGGCACAAGCTCGGAGTCACCTGTGACAATCCGTATTTTCAGGTCCTTTCCTGACTTTAACCAGACTTAAACCGTATTAAATGCTATGTGATCATTTATGTGCTGAATGTGTTGAATCTAGCAATTAGGGTTTTGTGTAGTCCTCACGATACGAGCATGCACGTAAGTTAAACGTTTGATATTCTACGATTTCACTAATTATGATTTTATGTGATATATATATGTGTATGTATTCATGTAAATTATTCTATGATTTTATGTGACAGCGTGTCACGAAACTATACGTATTGTTTTATGATTTCATGTGTGTCTAAACACATAAGTATAGATTTAAACCTATGATTTTATGTGAACTTAAAGTGTATATTTATGAAATTATTATTATGATTTTATGTGATGGAACAAAGTTATACTTTTGTATAAACACTATACATCTAATATATTTTGTCACTCACGCATATTCATCGTTTCATTTGTCTTCCGTTAACTCCGTTAAGGCTGTTAACACTTTTAAAAACCCTGAGGGACCTGTATTGCCATTTCCTAAACTTTATTTAGTTAACAAAAGTTGGAGGGGGCTGTTTCAGCAAGTACAGTAACCTGTGGCCATGATTGTAAATTTCGGAGGGGCCGATCCTGCCATTTTCCCATACTTGGTTTAAAGAGTCAGTTATGTTGCCCGATGAGTTAGCCGGTAACGGAAACCCTTAAGACCCAATTCATTGTGATTAATCTGTGGTTTATGGCTGCAATTAATCACCATCTCCATCATTTGGCATGCCATCCCTCACACAAAACGCATCTCTCTCCCTCTCGTTTCTTTCAACCGAAGCAAAAGAAAGAAAAAAAAACTCCTCACCGGAACCAAGAGTATCCGGTCGTTCAACCCCTGCCACATCACTATCGACCACCACTAGATGCACCCCGGTGATCGTGAACGTAGTAGCAACCGCGGAGCATCACAGCTCACCTCCGGTGTTCGGATTCGAGTTCGTTCGGGCTTCGTTTCGGCATCAAAAACACACAACTCTTTCATCTCCGATTTAAGGTAAATGATTCTCCATGTTAATCGCACGTTTTCTAGGCCTTGTTTCATGTTTCGCGATTTTCCGGTGACCGGAATGAAACTCCGGCCACCGGAGTTCTAGAGGAAGAAGATGACACGGGACTGTGTTATGTTATATACAAGCAATGTCGGGTTAAAATACAATCGGGTCAGGTGTCCTAGTGGCTGGGTCGCGCTTGTCTATCCTCAAGGTCGCGGGTTCAAGTCCCGGCCTCTGCATATTCTTCCTATTTTTGTTCCAATAAACTGGACTTGCCTCGCTGCTGCATAAAAGAATTCCTGATCAACATATAACCGATCAGGAGGCTTGTCCCAATGGCTAGGTCGCAACATTGGAACCCTGAGGTCGCGGGTTCGAGCCTTGGCGACCTCACTTCCTTCATGTTTTGTTTATTTTTGCAATTCTATGTGTTTGGTCATTTAAAACTTCTTTAAAACGATTTCTTAGGAATGTTTAAACCCGAAAACCAAAAAAAAATATAGCTAGGGCTATTAAATCATGTAAACCCTATTTTGAATTGCAAACATGTTAAACCTATCATTTCGAATTAAAATATAATCCAGATACATATATATCATATAGATTAATATATAAACTTATGCCGTTGGTTTTTTTTATTGAAATAATCGAATATCTTTATGATAACCTTAAATATATATAAATATACTTTGTCCTCGCAAAATTCATTATTAACGTCACTTGAACATTTAGTTTAATATATATATTATATATGTATTTATTTTTGATATCCTTAAACTTAGAAAATATATATATTAAAGTTATATATTGTATTTTCTCGCGTTATCTCGATAATCGCTCGGATTTGGCACACGTGTCATCCTCGACTTGTTTTGAATTCCACGATCCTTCGTTTTTGTCGTTTACGTTAGATTTATAGTTTATAGAACACACACTTATACTTGAATGCTCGTTAGGTGATTGATTGCTTGCACAAGACTCGTTCTTGCTACTTGAATTAACCGTTTTATCTAGAAACTTTGCTGAGCAACCTAAGGTGAGTTTCACGGCCCCATTTTACTTATTTTAATCCTGTTGGGGGAGATTAACATGCAAACACTTGAACTGTTAGATAATTATATCACCTGAATAATAGTGGCACACTTATGATAAAGCCCTCACTTTTAGAGTTACTGTCAATGTGACATCAGCGGGAACGTATTTGGTAGATCTACTGGGCCTGACAAGCCCCACCCGGGTCATTCGTGCTGACTTGATTGGATATCGAACGGGTGTTATATACTTCTTAGTCTTAACGAGGCACAATTGAACTTGTCGAGCTTCAGTAACTAGATAGCTAGTTGATCTAGTCAAACGTGCACATGATTTCTTGAAAATAGTCTAGCTAACTATTGATATATTATCTGGATTTTAAACTGAACTTGAATATGAACTTGAACTGTTGTTGAACAGCCAACCTTGAACTTAAACTTGAACTGTCGAGGAACAGTTGATTTACACTGAACTGGGACTGTTGTTGATCAGTCGATTTACATTAACTGGAACTGTTTTTGAACTGATAAACCTGTGAACTCACCAACCTTTGTGTTGACACTTTTTAGCATGTTATTTCTCAGGTTGCGGATGTTCGAGTATCACGAGTACACATGCATGAGTCTTGAAACACTTTTAATGTCTTTGAACAAGCCACGTTACCTTGGGTGACAAAGATTTTACATAAGTACCTTTATTGTATTTACGCTTCCGCATTTGTAAAACTCTAATTTTATATTTTAATGAAATATGAAACGTTTTTATTATTTATTGGCCGTTTAGTGTAACTAATGGACGGCGATCCTGGTTTGTCACGCTCCCTGCGGCGCGTTATCGCGCGTGGGATTTTTGGGGGTGTGACGCCGCACCTGGATGCGCCGGAGCGGATGTGGCTGAGGAGAAGACAGAATTCGATGTAATGCGAGGATAGCGACCACATCTTCTTTCCTCCGTCGTTAAAATCCATCGCACTCTCCTATCCGATTGCTTCAGGTAAATTCACGTCTACAATATATCTTCTATATCATCAATTTGATTGTACCTGTAACGATGAACGAACCTGATCCGACTGCCTAATTAAATCACACGCACACTTGTTCCTACCGACTAATAATCCGCTCAAATCATCGTGTGTTTCTTCAATCTAAGCTTCTATTTTCATTTCTCTTTTGTGAAATCATCGATTATGGACTTCAGTGCATGTTAGTAGGTTGGAATTTTATAGTTGTATATGATTTCAGACGAGGATGTGTTCGTGTATTCCAATTTTAATGAGAACAAGTTTAGTTGTATGAATGATTTCTCTTCGTAATGATACTACCAAAAATTATGTTCGTTTTGTGTTGCATCTCCATGATTTCAGGGATGGGGTTTATGAACTCCTCACTCAGAGGAATTGCACATGATGTTAGAGGGTTTCCTAGAATTGCATATGGAATTAGGTTAATTTCTTCACTCCACTTGCACCATTACGCATATAAGGATCTATAAGTCTTAACCGAATGATTTAGCATTTCGAATAGATCAGTGTGGGGTGGTAAATTGCAATAGGGATTTCGTGAAGGCCTTGCTGGTAAATGTTGTATCTCTATTATGCCTCCATATCGCACACATGGTTTTGGAAATTTCATTTTCTTAGCTATCCCATCTAATCAAGACTATTTAGAGCTACTAAAAATGAAGTGACAAGAAGAATAAATGAGACAAATTTCTCGTGAAAATGTTGTAGTTTCTTATCAAAGCTGCTAAAAATGAAGTGACAAGAAGAAGAAATGAGACAAATTTCTCGTGAAAATGTTGTAGTTTCTTATCAGGACACATTTCATTAACATAATTATGTTGTATTTTCTTATTAGTACACATTTCATTAACATAATTGAGCTCATATGGTTGTCTGGATTCATGTTTTGGAGCTCATCTCCTGAATTGAATATTGTGACTCTAAATGGAAATAAGAAGCTTTAAATGTTAGGATTGATGCATTCAGGAATAGGATTTCGTTGGTGTTCTAGAGATGATTATTTTTTTTCAATCTGAACCTTTTTTGCAAGTGTTGGGTAGATGGGTAGGGGTAGTTTTGGAGGTGTAAACCCTAGTTCACCAAACCCCACGTTACAAATGATAATGAAGGTGTCAAACTTCCATGTTTACCGAAGGTTGTTTCGACGCCCGAGTCTAGTTTTATGGCTGTTGAGTTTCCGGAAATGGGGTTGTTTTGAAGAAGAAAAGAGGGTTGAAATTGAAGGTCAAGATTGGGAATCCGTCGTTAAGGAGGTTGATTAGTGGTGCGATTGCAGGGGCTCCGTTGGAGACGATAAGAACTCATTTGATGGTGGGGAGTAGTGGGCATTCTACTACTGAAGTTTTTAAAGATATTATGCTAACTGAAGGTTGGATGGCCTCTTCAGGGGCAATATGGTCAACGTGATTCATGTCGCCCCAAGCAAACCAATTGATGTATTGTTTTCTTTTTTACGTATAATCTTCACATGCTTACTCAAAGTTGATCATAGCTGTCAATGTTTACTGTTGTTTTTACATTTATTTGCTTGTAGTATAAAAGGTGTTATGTTTTATGGCATTCTCTACCTCTTTTAGTTGCTAAATTGACGTTATTTTAGGATAATTACATGATATTAGATAACCGGAAACATATATTAATAGGTTGTATTGCTGTAATGAAATGTGGTGCCTCTAAATCTGTTTTTTCCAATTTAGATTAGATTAATCACTTTTGATCATGTTGAATGTCACCAAATTCTGACTAGTTAAGGAATCAATAGATAAAATAGACGTGATATAATGGTATTTAAGTAATCTCACTTGACATATTGATAGTCTCTTTCAATTTACAACTAGAACTAGTATGAAACTAACTATTCAAAATGGATTATATTACCCTTAATTTTTACTATTGTGTTTTGAAAGTGATTATGTGCTTATTGCTTCTTGAACTCGCAACAATCAGTTTTTATGATTTATAAAAACTAAGGTGGCGTTTGGTTCACGGAATGTAATGTAATTGGAATTGTAAAGTTTTCCTTTTAAAGTTGTGCTTACGTTGGGTAAAAAAGGATTTTGAAATACAATGAATTCATTTAATCAATGGAATTTAGAAATCCTTCACTTTAACGAAGGAAAGTTACATGACCTCAAATTCCATTGATTAAAGGAATGCATTGTATTTCAAACCTCTTCCTTACCCAACTTAAGCACAATTTTAAAAGGAAAACTTTACAATTCCAATTACATTACATTCCGTGAACCAAACGCCACCTAATAGTTCAGAATAGATTATTTGTCCCATAAATGGCCTCCATGATATCCTGGCCTGGCGGTTTGCTATTCTTTCTTTGTGTTTATTAAGATGTTCTTTCTTGTTTTTGTTTACCTTTACATGATTGTCATTGTGGTATTTTAATGCAATCTTTTGTAATTTTTGTTTACTTTTACATGATTATATCATAAGTAGCCTACATTTAGGTACCTAGAACATGCAGTAACCTGTCCCAACTCATTATTACTGGCACAACTTAAGCTTGCAAAAACAATTACTAATTTTACTAAAAAGTAGTAATCATTTCACTACTTCTTGAATATGATAAAAATTAGTGATGGAAGAAATACTAACATGTATTTTAGCTTATAGATTATGTAATCAACTTTTTTTTTTTTTTTTTGTAAATTAAATAAAAACAAAAGTGGGACTTTAAACCCCAATTCTAGATTAACAGTTTCATTCAGTATCCTTTTATCTATATTTGAAAGAATCTATATTAATATAGATATAGAGACTTGTTTTTTAAGATGAAACCCCAATTGCTGTTTTACAAATAGCTTTCCATCTAAGGTGTGATAACTTCTTAAAATGTGTTTAGTTTTTGCAGGATCTGAAAAGGGGGAAAGTGCCAGGGAGCGGGGCATTGATACTTCTTAAAAGGACCATTTTGCTGACAAGGAAGATTGATATATAAATACTAAGGAAGAAAATATATCTTTTGTAGCAAATTAAAGTTAATTTTCTTTGTATTTTGTGTTATTTATATATATATTTTTAAGCAATTTATTTATAATAAGTTCTCTATTAAAATAAACAAATAACCATATAAATAAATATCTAGTTGGAAATAAAATATTTGAACTTTTAGTGACAGAAGTTAAAGACTTTTAGTGACAGAAGTGTGACCATTTTACAATATGCTCACACTTGAAAGTGTGAAGAATT